>JBBDGP010002751.1:0-101280 GCA_037952835.1 Lithobates septentrionalis
GCTAGTGGTTAAAGTTCATGCGCATACCTCCCAACATTTTGAGATGGGAATGAGGGACACCTACTAGCAAATGTATGTAGGCATAGGACACGCCCCCTGCCACACCCCCTTAAAGGAGACTTAACCCCCCCAAAAAAAGTTAATTAAATCCACAAGGGACTTTTTTTTTTTTTTCTTACCACTACTATTCCTTTATATTGTCTTTTAAAATTTACAAATGAAGCAATTTAGGATTTGGATGAAAGGTTAAACACTTTTTGAAAGATAAAAAGTGCATTTTATATACAACTATATAGATCACCCCAAAATGAGGGACAAAAGAGGGACATTGCTCCAATCAGGGACAGTCAAAAGAGGGACATTGCTCCAATCAGGGACAGTCAAAAGAGGGACATTGCTCCAATCAGGGACAGTTGGGAGCTACCGGTATGCATGTGCGTGTAAAGGCAGGCGTCACAACACTTTTGACATTATAGTGTGATATATATATATATATATATATATATATATATATTTATATATTTTTTTTCATTCATTTAGAGCAGGGGTCTTCAAACTTCGGCCCTCCAGTTGTTCAGGAACTACAATTCCCATCATGCCTAGTCATGTCTGTGAATGCCAGAGTTTTACAATGCCTCATGGGATGTGTAGTTCCACAACAGCTGGAGGGCCGTAGTTTGAAGATCCCTGATTTAGAGTTTAGTGTTACTTTAGCATGCTTTCACGGTAGGAGAGCAGAGTGATGACCTCATCAGTGGGCTGATCCTTCATTGCCCAGTGAGCAGACAGGGGGGGCGTGCCGGTGACCAAGTTTTAAAACCCAACTGATATGGAGGTCGGGGGACCTGGCTTGACCATTCAGATCACAAAAGAAATGGCTTCCATATTGTATTTATCTCTTTTTGCCATTTGATATTACCCAGTGATTTATGCCATTCTGTATACCAGGAAAGGTTTATAAATGTGGACAGACCGGGCACAAGAGTGCTCTTATTCCACCATATTCCCACCCGTCAGTTAAAAAGATCAATTGTCCCGTCAAACACCACCCAGCAATTGTCTGCCCCCCCCCCTAACTATTGAACATTGTCCTAGTTTCCTTTCTTCAGGAAGTGTCGGACAGGAAGTGCTGCTTCCTGCTCTCGGCTTCCTCCTCACTCTCTTATCGGTGGGGGAACGCGGCTGGAATTCCTGCCAGGCCGTGTGGGGCAGAAAAAGAAGCCAGTCTGCATTTAGAGATTTCACGTGCTGTTCTTTTCAACATTAAAAAGAACAAAAATTAATAATAATAATTCCCATGACAATTTTTTTTTTTTAGCTGTCTGATCCTAATAGAGAAATGCACATTCCAGCTATCGCTCTTGTTTCTATGGTAACTGCAATCCGTCTGGGGTTTTTTTTTTTTTTTTTTTCCAGAAATTAAGGAGGCCGGCAGGTGAACGGTTAACCCGGTGTTTCTGTAAAACTCCGAAAAATTGTTTGATCGTCTCACGCCAGGTCGCGGTATGGTGGTATCAGGGACGGTGGCGTGGGAAGCAACCACAGTGGGGGGGGGGGGAGGGTTTCAAGTCGTTTAGAATATAGCAGAGCAATGTTCTTTGCGTTGCAGCCTTGTTCACATGGACATTAGTATTATTATTATACAGGATTTATATAGCGCCAACAGTTTACGCAGCGCTTTACAAAATAAAAGGGAGACAATACAGGGGGTCCCCGAGTTCTGAACCCCCGACCTGCGAACGACTCGTCTTTATGAACGGGAGGCGGCGTCGGCGGGCACATCGGAAAACATCAGAAAACGACGTTGGAAACATTGGAAAACGACGTCGGAAAACGACGTCGGAAAACTTCGGAAAATGACGTCTCTGCCATTCTGCGCATGCGCTTCCGACTTCAGAACAAACAGGAAGTCCCTAACTTGTTCGTAACTCGGGGACTGCCTCTACAGTTATAATACAATAAAATACAAGAGGGCCCTGCTCAGAAGAGCTTACAATCTAATAACAATGGACATACAACATCCCACCCCCGCGAGGGCTTGCCTTTACCTCGTCCAGAGATGCATGCGTGTTGTGCGCTTCCCTGTGCAGGCAGCCCCATTTATGTTAATTAGGATGCAGCGGCTGCACGGACACATCAGCTGCTCCCAATTTGACATCCGTTCTGGTTCACGGCCCCCCGAATGCACATGGTCTGCCTTAGGGGCTGTGCACCCACACCAGCAAGGATGTCAGATTGCGAGCAGTGGATGTGTCCGTGCAGCCGCTGTGTCCTAATTGACATGAATCGGACTGCCTGCATGGGGGGGATGCATGTAACACCTGTACATCCCTGTGCAGGTAGATGCCGCCCTCGCATGGGTGTTTGCTGTAGTACATCCGTGTGAAGGAAGGTCTAATGCCCTGTACACACGATCGGACATTCCGACAACAAAATCCATCGGATTTTTTCCGACGGATGTTGGCTCAAACTTGTCTTGCATGCACACGGTCACACAAAGTTGGTTGGAAATTCCGAACGTCAAGAACGCGGTGACGTACAACACGTACAACAAATGAAGTTCAATAGCCAGTGCTGCTCTTCTGCTTGCTTCTGAGCATGCGTGGCACTTTGTGTGTCGGAATTGTCCACACACAATCGGAAAGTACGGGAACGGATTTTGTTGTCTGAAAATTTTAGATCCAGCTCTCAAACTTTGTGTGGCGTAAATTCCGATGGAAAATGTCCGATGGAGCCTACACACAGTCGGAATTTCCGACAACAAGGTCCGATTGCACATTTTCTGTCGGAAAGTCCGATTGTGTGTACGCGGCATAAGACAGCCCATTGAAATGATGACTTCCAACGCACCCTACTGTGCCAAAGTTGGACATGACACTGTACTGCAACGCAGGTCCATTGACTTGGTGCATTGGGGTGCCATTCAGAATGAATGGCAACGCATCCTATACATGTTACAGCGATGCAGAATACTTAATGGGCCTACAGATTTACAGCCTATAAATGACCTGGAGGTCACAAAAGGCCAATGTGAAAGTTACTGAATGTCGCCATATACGATTATACATTATACTTCTAGGAGGCAGCCATTTTTTTTTAAAGGATCAGTCTTCCTGAAAATGGAAAAAAGGTATTAAATACCATAATTTTTCTTTCCTGCCAACAATCCAATGGTAGTATGCTGCCAGTACAAATTATATTGCATCGATAGGCGAAGTCTGGTGGGCTAAGTCGGCCCCTGGCTTCTAAGGCTGCTTTCAAACTGAGGCGCTTTACAGGCGCTATAACGCTAAAAATAGCGACTGCAAAGCGCCTTGAAAGAGCCTATCCTCTCACTCCAATGTGAAGGCCCCCCGAGTGCTTTCACACTGGAGTGGTGCGCTGGCAGGACGGTAAAAAAAAGTCCTGCAAGCCGCATCTTTGCAGTGCTGTAGGAGCGGTGTATAAACTATGCCCCCACCCCAAAGCATCTTGTCCCCATGTTATCTCCTTGCTGCCTGCACACAATGGACTGGGAGGTGAGAGGACCCATACATAGTCAGAAAACTCCTAGGGATCCTAGGACTCCTGGGATCAGTGGCAATGCTGGGGGAGAGGGGGGATCAGTGGCAATGCTGGGGGTTGATGGGATTCAGTGGTAGTGGTGGTGGTGGTGGGGGGGGGGATTAGTTAGGAGGCAGTACACTGTGGCAAATTCTGAATCATGTAGAGCAAAGCTGGAAATCTTTGGCTAGTATATAGTAGGGGATTCTACACTGACCACCTATGTAATGGGGGATTTACACTGACCACCTATGTAATGGGGGATTTACACTGACCACCTATGTAATGGGGGATTTACACTGACCCCATAAAGTGAGGGGGGATTTTCACTGACCCCCCAGTGTGAGGGGGAATTTTCACTGACCACCATGTAATGGGGGGGTTTTACGCCACTCAATAATATAAAGAGGGATTTCTACATTGACACCAATGTAATAGGAGCATTTACACCAACCACCAGTGTAAGGGGGAATATACAGCGACCTCCATGTAAGGGGGAATTTACACTGACAACTATTGTCGAGGAGATTTGTACTGGCCACCAATGTAAGGTGACACTTCTACACTGACCACCAATGTAAAGGAGAATTTACACTGACCACCAATGTAAAGGAGGATTTACACTGACCACCAATGTAAAGGAGGATTTACACTGACCACCAATGTAAAGAGGTATTTACACTGACCACCAATGTAAAGGGGTATTTTCACTGACCACCAAGGTAAAGGGGGATTTACACTGACCACCAGTGTTAGAGCAATTCTGCACTTACCACCAATGTAAATGGAAATGTACTCTGATCACCAATGTAATGAAGAATTGGCACTGACAACCAATGTAATGGGGGATTTTACATTAACAATCAATAAAGAGGGATTTCTACACTGGCCACCAATGTAAGGGGGATTTACACTCACTATAAATTTAAAGGAGGCTTCTACGTGGACCACCAATGTAAGGGAGGATTCGAAACTGACCACAAATGCAAGTTTGGAATTTATTTACCGATTACCAATATAAATATATGATTTTACATCAACAACCAATAAAGGGGTATTTCTACACTGGCCACCAATGTAATGAGGATTTACACTGACCACTAATGTACTGGGGATTTACATTGACCACTAATGTAATGGGGATTTACACTGACCACTAATGTAATAGGAGCATTCACAGTAACCACCAATGTAAGGAGGGATTTACACTGGCCACCAATGTAAGGGGAACATTCACACTGGCCACTATTGTGAATGAAAGGATTATACATCAAGCCCCAATGTAATGAGAAGATTTACACTGACCACCAATGTAACTGAGACATTTAGCCTGCGTTCACATTTGTGTGCGTAAGAAATGCATGCAAAATCGTTTTCCTGACACCACAGAAACATCCTGCCCTTTAGCAGATACACAGCAGTGTATATTGGTAATGACACCTTCACGCATATGCTGAGATGTGCGTATTCACATGCACCAAAATTCACGGTGCTGTGGCACCATGTTATTTTGAAAAAGGGTTCCACCTCCAATTTGCTTAGCTTTGCAGAACAGGCTGATGTTAGGCTTAATGACCACAGTTGTAGGCAGGACTTTCAAGCATGCCCCTTTACCTCCCCAGTGGGCAGCATTCAGAAGAAGTGATGGTGGATATGACCTCAGGGGGGCACGATATACTAATGAATGCTGCCTCTATTTACATATCAATGCTGCCGATCTGCGGCTATTTACAAATTAATGCCGCCTCTATTTACATATCAATGCAGGTTATTTACATGTAAACACAGGGTCCATAGGTGAGTCAATAGGGCAGATCTGGGCAGCATTAGTAACAGAACTTCACACTGCGATATCGGGACATAGCACAGGACTAAAACTTCAAGCGACAAGGGAATTTAAACCGGGATAATTGGCAAGTATGAGGCAGCTGCTTTGGGCCCCACAACAATGATGGGGCCCAGGGCAGCTTCCCCTTTTGCCCTGACTTAAAGCGGTAGTAAACCCGCTGACTTTTTTTTTTTCCCTACACCTTAAGGGAAAAGGCATAATGAGCTAGTATGCACCGCATACTAGCTCATTATGAGATACTTACCTTAGAAGGAGGCGCCGGCATCTCACACGGTCCATGCCGAGGGAGCTGACATTTCCCCTCGGCGTGTCTTCCGGGTATCGCGGCTCCGGCACTGTGAGTGGCCGGAGCCGCGATGTCGTCACTCCCGCGCGTGCGCGCGGGAGACTTCTTTCCGGCAAGGTCCGGCGTCTGCCGGGCTTTCAGCCGAGAATCCCCTGTGGAGGACAAACAGTGCTGGGGGTACATTATATGAGGACACACGGTGCTTGGGGGACATTATATGAGGACACACGGTGCTGGGGGGACATTATATGAAGACACACGGTGCTGGGGGGACATTATATGAAGACACACAGTGACGGGGGGATATTATATGAGGACACACGGTGACAGGGGGATATTATATGAGGACACACAGTGCTGGAGGGGCATCCTATTAGGACACATGGTGTCGGGGGGGGGGTATTATATGAGGACACACGGTGCCGGGGGGGGGAGGGGGGGCGACATTATACATACTTCCCAACTTTCTGAGATGGGAATGAGGGACACCTATTAGCAAAATTATTAAGCATAGGACACGCCCCCTGCCCCCCTTAAAGGAGAACTGTACAAAAAAAAATGATTGGTTAAACCCACAAGTGCGTTTTTACCACCACTATTCCTTTATACTGGCCTTTAGAATTTAGAAATTCAGCAATTTAGAAATTGGATGAAAGGTTTAGTACTGGGAAACACTTTTTGAAAGATAAATAGTGCATTTTATATACAACTATATAGATCAGACCAAAATGAGAGACAAATGAGTTGGAATGAGAGACAGAGAGACAGAGGGACATTGCTCCGATTGAGGGACAGTCCCTCAAAATCAGGGACAGTTGGGAGCTATGTCGTATATGCGGACAACCGATGTCGGGGGGGGGGGGGGGGGCATTATATGCGGACACCCGATTCCGTGGGAACATTATATGAGAACACAAGGTGTCGGGGGAACATTATATAAGACACACGGTGACGAGGGAACATTATATGAGGAGACACGGTGCCGGGGGGGGGGGGGGGGGGGCATTATAGGAAGACACAAGGTGCTGGGGGAACATTACATGAAGACACAAAGTGCTGGGGGAACATTATATGAAGACACAAGGTGACGAGGGAAAATTATATGTGTCGGGGGATATTATATGAGGACACAGGGTGTCAGGGATATTATATGAGGACACAGGATGTTGAGGGACAATATTTGGGGACACAGGGTGTCAGGGATATTATATGAGGACACAGGGTGTCGGGGGATATTATATGAGGACACAGGGTGTCGGGGGATATTATATGAGGACACAGGGTGTCGGGGGACAATATATGAAGACACAGGGTGTCAGGGATATTATATGAGGACACAGGGTGTCGGGGATATTATATGAGGACACAGGGTGTCGGGGATATTATATGAGGACACAGGTTGTCGGGGGATAATATATGAGGACACAGGGTGTCGGGGGTATTATATGCGGATACGGGGTGTCGGGGGATATTATATGAGGAAAGGGGTGTCGGGAGATATTATATGAGGACACAGGGTGTCGGAGGATATTATATGAGGACACTGGGTGTCGGGGGATATTATATGAGGACACAGGGTGTCGGGGGATATTATATGAGGACACAAGGTGTCGGGGGATATTATATGAGGACACAGGGTGTCAGGGGACAATATATGAGGACACAGGGTGTCAGGGATATTATATGAGGACACAGGGTGTCGTGGGACATTCTATGAGGCCACAGGGTGTCGGGGGACATTCTATGAGGACACAGGGTGTCGGGGGACATTATATGAAGACACAGGGTGTTGGGGGAGAATATATGAGGACACAGGGTGTCGGGGGATATTATATAAGGACACAGGGTGTCCGGGGACATTCTATGGAGACACAGGGTGTCTGGGATATTATATGAGGACACAGGGTGTCGGGGGATATTATATGAGGACACAGGGTGTCGGGGAATATTATATGAGGGCACAGGGTGTCGAGGGATATTATATGAGGACACAGGGTGTCGGGGGACAATATATGAGGACACAGGGTGTCGGGGGGGATGTTATATGAGGACACAGGGTGTCGGGGGATATTATATGAGGACACAGGGTGTCGGGGGACAATATATGAGGACACAGGGTGTCAGGGATATTATATGAGGACACAGGGTGTCGAGGATATTATATGAGGACATAGGGTGTCGAGGATATTATATGAGGACACAGGGTGTCGGGGGATATTACATGAGGACACAGGGTGTCGGGGATATTATATGAGGACACAGGGTGTCGGGGATATTATATGAGGACACAGGGTGTCGGGGATGTTATATGAGGGCACAGGGTGTCAGGGGATAATATATGAGGACATAGGGTGTCGGGGGATATTTTATGAGGACACGGGGTGTCAGGGGATATTATATGAGGACACAGGGTGTCGGGGGACAATATATGAGGACACAGGGTGGCGGGGGACAATATATAAGGACACAGGGTGTCGGAGGACATTATATGAGGATACAGGGTGTCGGGGGACAATATATGAGGACACGGTGTCGGGGGATATTATATGAGGACACAGGGTGTCGTGGGACATTCTATGAGGCCACAGGGTGTCGGGGATATTATATGGGGAGACAGGGTGTCGGGGGATATTATATGAGGACACAGGGTGTCGGGGGATATTATATGAGGACACAGGGTGTCGGGGGATATTATATGAGGACACAGGGTGTCGGGGGATATTATATGAAGACGCAGGGTGTCGGGGGACAATATAGGAGGACGCAGGGTGTCGGGGGATATTATATGAGGACACAGGGTGTCGGGGGATATTACATGAAGACGCAGGGTGTCGGGGGACAATATATGAGGACGCAGGGTGTCGGGGGATATTATATGAGGATACAGGGTGTCAGGGGGACAATATATGAGGACACAGGGTGTCAGGGGGACAATAAATGAGGACACAGGGTGTCGGGGGATATTATATGAGGACACAGGGTGTCGGGGGATATTATATGAGGACACAGGGTGTCGGGGAACAATATATAAGGACACAGGGTGTTGGGGGATATTATATGAGGACACAGGGTGTCGGGGAATATTATATGAGGACACAGGGTGTCGGGGAACAATATATAAGGACAAAGGGTGTTGGGGGATATTATATGAGGACACAGGGTGTCGGGGATATTATATGAGGACACAGGGTGTCGGGGGATATTATATGAGGACACAGGGTGTCGGGGAACAATATATGAGGACACAGGGTGTCGGGGGTATTATATGAGGATACAGGGTGTTGGGGGACAATATATGAGGACACAGGGTGTCAGGGGGACAATAAATGAGGACACAGGGTGTCAGGGGGACAATATATGAGGACACAGGGTGTCGGGGGATATTATATGAGGACACAGGGTTTCGGGGAACAATATATAAGGACACAGGGTGTTGGGGGATATTATATGAGGACACAGGGTGTCGGGGGATATTATATGAGGACACAGGGTGTCGGGGAACAATATATAAGGACACAGGGTGTTGGGGGATATTATATGAGGACACAGGGTGTCGGGGGATATTATATGAGGACACAGGGTGTGGGAGGACAATATATAAGGACACAGGGTGTTGGGGGATATTATATGAGGACACAGGGTGTTGGGGGATATTATATGAGGACACAGGGTGTCAGGGGGACAATATATGAGGACACAGGGTGTCAGGGGGACAATATATGAGGACACAGGCTGTCGGGGGGACAATATATGAGGACACAGGGTGTCGGGGGTACAATATATGAGGACACAGGGTGTCGGGGGACAATATACAAGGACATGGAGTCGGGGGACAATATACAAGGACATGGAGTCAGGGGACAATATACAAGGACATGGAGTCGGGGGAAGAGACATTAATGACACCCAGGACACTGGAAAGGCCAGGCTTTTACTCCTTATGTACAATATAAATATATACAGAGAGGGTTTATATTACTAGAAAATGTAAAATAACGAAAACGTGTTCCAAAAGCCCTACAAAACGAAAACAGTTGGCAAAAGAAGTCATGTACAGCACAATGCAAACCAAAAAAATGGCTGCGTTCCTTACAGCGGCGACACCCAGGAAGAGCCAGCCACCTTCCAGTTTCCATGGTGAAGCCAGGGGCACGTGGCGCCGACGTGGAGCCGCCGCCATTTTGTTGTAGCTCGGGCGTTGGGCGGCTCCCACGCATGTACCGAGGAGAGCGCCGCCAGGCGGGTATGAACGGCTCTGGGGAAGGAGAGGTGGGCCGGTGGTGGGGGGAGGGGAAAGGAATACATGGCCGCGGTGGGCAGGACAGACGCTGTTGGTGGTCGGTGAGAAACTGGAGGGGGAGGAGCCCGCGGCGGCGGCTGTGCGGCCGCTCCCAAAATGCACCGCGGTGTGATCGCTTGCAGTTGAGCATATGGGGGCTTGTGTGTGCTGATAATGACATGGCGTGTTGCCCATAGCAACCAGCTAGGGGCCTAATCTGTTTTTCAGCTCAGACGTGACAGCTGGAAGGTGATTGGTTGCTATGGGCAACAGAACATTTCTAATCCCTCCCCACTCTGTGCAAAACTTTAAAAAGTTGCAAAAAAGAATGGGCAAAAATGTCACCAGCTGTTGCAAAACTACAAGTCCCATCATGCCACTGCCTCTGGGTGTCATGCTTGTGGCTGTCAGAGTCTTGCTATGCCTCATGGGACTTGTAGTTCTGCAACAGCTGGAGGTCCGCTAATTGCATATCCCTGTGATAGAGACATCCCCAAAAAGACTTGCAGCTGTAATTGCAGAGAAAGGCAGTCATACAAAGTATTGACTTCGGGTGGCGCCATACAAATGTACCCCACACTTTTCATATATTTATTTCTAAGAAACTTTGAAAACCATTTATCATTTTTTTTCCACTTCACAATTATGTGCCACTTTGTGTTGGTCTATCACATAAAATCCCAATGAAACACATTTACGTTTTTGGTTGTAACATGACAAAATGTGGGAAATATCAAGGGGTATGAATACTTTTTCAAGGCACTGTAGTTCATAAAGAAATGCCAGCACATCAATATTAATCAGAAAAGTGGATCTTCTTTATTACAGGACAGTGAAATACAGTCGGAAAAAAAATACCAACGCGTTTCGTCAGCTCAGGCTTTAGGACAACACGTTTGGTGTTTTGTTTTGTTTTTTTCTGGCTGTTTTTCACTGTCCTATAATAAAGAATATCCACTTTGCTGATTTATGTTGATGTGCTGACATTTCTTTTTGGACATTTCACTGAATCATTCCCAGCTGGGCTCGATCTTCACCTGTCCCTGGGGATGTCAACGTAAACAAACGTTCAGCGCCTGCACCGCTGCTGGTGTCGCAGTGACATCTCGTTCATGTTTACATCTGATCCCCCACCCCGGGAGAATGACCCCAGCATTCAGATGGCCGATGTCATTTATGTGTCATTTAGGGCCTGGGGGACGGTGTAAACATCAACAAAAAATCTGCCGCTGTGATACCAGGCAACGGAGCGCAATGACCTCCATTTCCACCCTCCTACTGATGTCCGACCCAGGCACATCCAATACTTCTCAGGTATGCCTGCAGGTCATGTGATTGTAGATAATGACCCCTGTCTAAGATTCACCTTTTTCTTGTACCTCCCACATTCAGGTGTTCTGGCTGAGGCCAGGTCCGTCCTTGGTGTACCATGCTGTGGCCGCCGTGCCAGGGCCTGCGATCCTGCGTCCTCCATCATCCCCCCGTCATCACGTTTTTTGTATGTGTCGTGACGCTGGGCATCACCTACCTGGCTCTCGGATTCTACGTCAAGACGCAGCCAGTGAGGGACTTCGATTTCACCCAGGTACGGGCTCCAGGGGACTGGGGGGGTGGGGACGGAAAGTATTCAGACCCCCTTACATTTTTCACTCTTTGTTATATTGCAGCCATTTGCTAAAATCATTTAAGTTCATTTTTTTCCCTCAATGTACACACAGCACGCCATATAGACAGAAAAACACAGAATTGTTGACATTTTTGCAGATTTAATAAAAAAGCAAAACTGAAATATCACATGGTCCTAAGTATTCAGACCTTTTGCTGTGACACTCATATATTTGAGATCCTTGATATGGTTCTACACCTTCATTTGAGTCCAGCTGTGTTTGATTATAATGATTGGACTTGATTAGGAAAGCCACACACCTATCTATATAAGACCTTACAGCTCACAGTGCATGTCAGAGCAAATGAGAATCATGAGGTCAAAAGAACTGCCTGAAGAGCTCAGAGACAGAATTGTGGCAAGGCACAGATCTGGCCAAGGTTACCAAAAAATTTCTGCTGCACTTAAGGTTCCTAAGAGCACAGTGGCCTCCATAATCCTTAAATGGAAGACATTTGGGACGAGCAGAACCCTTCCTAGAGCTGACCGTCCAGCCAAACTGAGCTATCGGGGGAGAAGAGCCTTGGTGAGAGAGGTAAAGAAAAACCCAAAGATCACTGTGGCTGAGCTCCAGAGATGCAGAAAGTTGTAGAAAGTCAACCATCACTGCAGCCCTCCACCAGTCGGGGCTTTATGGCAGAGTGGCCCGAAGGAAGCCTCTCCTCAGTGCAAGACACATGAAAGCCGCATGGAGTTTGCTAAAAAAAACACCTGAAGGACTCCAAGATGGTGAGAAATAAGATTCTTTGGTCTGATGAGACCAAGATAGAACTTTTTGGCCTTAATTCTAAGTGGTATGTGTGGAGAAAACCAGGCACTGCTCATCACCTGTCCAATACAGTCCCAACAGTGAAGCATGGTGGTGGCAGCATCATGCTGTGGGGGTGTTTTTCAGCTGCAGGGACAGGACGACTGGTTGCAATCGAGGGAAAGATGAATGCGGCCAAGTACAGGGATATCCTGGACAAAAACCTTCTCCAGAGTGCTCAGGACCTCAGACTGGGCGGAAGGTTTACCCTCCAACAAGACAATGACCCTAAGCACACAGCTAAAATAACGAAGCAGTGGCTTCACAACAACTCCGTGACTGTTCTTCAATGGCCCAGCCAGAGCCCTGACTTAAACCCAATTGAGCATCTCTGGAGAGACCTAAAAATGGCCGTCCACCAACGTTTACCATCCAACCTGACAAAACTGGAGAGGATCTGCAAGGAGAAATGGCAGAGGATCCCCAAATCCAGGTGTGAAAAACTTGTTGCATCTTTCCCAAAAAGACTCATGGCTGTATTCGATCAAAAGGGGCTTCTACTAAATACTGAGCAAAGGGTCTGAATACTTAGGACCATGTGATATTTCAGTTTTTCTTAATAAATCTGCAAAAATGTCACCAAATCTGTGTTTTTCTGTCAATATGGGGTGCTGTGTGTACATTAATGAGGGAAAAAATGAACTTAAATGATTTTAGCAAATGGCTGCAATATAACAAAGAGTGAAACATTTAAGGGGGTCTGAATACTTTCTGTCCCCACTGTATGTATAGTGAACTGTAATGGAAGTTTCAACCGAACCAAACAGAAACCCCACTGGAAGTCATATGAAGTCTGTTGTACAAAATGTTATCATCCATTTATGTCCTTAAAGCAGGGGTTCTCAAACTGGCGGCCCTCCAGCTGTTGCGAAACTACAAGTCCCATGAGACATTGCAAGGCTGACAGTTACAAGCATGATTCCCACAGGCAAGAGGCATGATGGGACTTGTAGTTTCGCAACAACTGGAGGGCCGCCAGTTTGAGACCCCTGCCTTAAAGGCTATGTCCACCTTTTGCAAAAAAAACAAAAGTACTAAATGCAGCAACATTCATTTCGTGATCAATGTGTATTTACTGCTTTTTTACAATGAATCCTGCAAGGCATTGCACCCGAATCAGCGCATTGCAGGTGCAGTGCAAAGGCTCTTTCAATGTATTTGCCCAGCCCTAGATTCGCACGGAGGTACAGGCTTGGCTGTAGGAAGTGCTGCTGAACTACAGAGTGGGGGAGGAGGGTTCCCCCCGACTCACACTGCTGAACTACAGATAGGGAAGAGAGACCCCCAGAACACACTGCTGAATTCCAGAGTGGGGGATTGAGGAGGAATCCCCAACTCATGCTGCTGAACTACAAATAGTAAAGAGAGACCCCCAGAACACACTGAAGAGTGGGGGAGGATGGTTCCCTGGCTCACACTGCTGAACTGCAGATAGGGAAGAGAGACCTCCAGCACTGCTGAACTACAGAGTGGGGGAGAGAGGAGGGATCCCCAGCTCACGCTGCTTAACTACAGAGAGGGGGAAGGGATCCCCGACTCACATTGCTGAACTACAGAGCAGGGAGGGTGAGGAGGCATTCCTGACTCGCATTGCTGAACTACAGAGCAGGGAGGGTAAGGAGGGATTCCTGACTCGCATTGCTGAACCACAGAGAAAGAGGAGGGATCCCCAGCACACACTGCTGAACTACAGAGTGAGGAGAGGGTGGAGGGATATCTGGCTCATGCTGTTGAAGTACAGATTGGTGAGGGCAAGGAGGGGTCCCTGGTGCACCCTGCTGATCCACGGTGCATGCTGCTGAACTACAGAGAGGCAGGAAGTTATCTGGCACATCCTGCTGAACTACAGAGAAGGAGGAGGGATCTGCGGTGCATGCTGCTGAACTACAGAGAGGGAGGAGAGATCCACAGTGCATGCTGCTGAACTACAGAGAGGGAGGAGGGATCCACAGTACATGCTGCTGAACTACAGAGAGGGAGGAAAGATATGTGGTGCACTCTGCTGAACTACAGAGAGGGAGGAGGGATCCATGGTGCATGCTGCCTGAACTACAGAGAGGGAGGAAGGATATCTGGCGCATTCTGCTGAACTACAGAGAGGGAGGAGGGATCCACGGTGCATGCTGCTGAACTACAGAGTGGGTGGAGGGATGCATGGTGCATGCTGCTGAACTACAGAGAGGGAGGAGGGATCTACGGTGCATGCTGCCTGAACTACAGAGAGAGAGGAAGGATATCTGGCGCACTCTGCTGAACTACAGAGAGGGAGGAGGGATCCACAGTGCATGCTGCTGAACTACAGAGTGGGTGGAGGGATGCATGGTGAATGCTGCTGAACTACAGAGATGGAGGAGGGATCCACGGTGCATGCTGCTGAACTACAGAGAGGGAGTAGGGATCCACGGTACATGCTGCTGAACTCCAGAGAGGGAGGAGGGATCCAAGGTGCATGCTGCCTGAACTACAGAGAGGGAGGAGGGATGCACGGTGCATGCTGCCTGAACTAGAGAGGGAGGAAGGATATCTGGCGCACTCTGCTGAACTACAGAGAGGGAGGAGGGATCCACGGTGCATGCTGCTGAACTACAGAGAGGGAGGAGGGATCCACGGTGCATGCTGCTGAACTACAGAGAGGGAGGAGGGATCTACGGTGCATACTGCCTGAACTAGAGAGGGAGGAAGGATATCTGGCGCACTCTGCTGAACTACAGAGAGAGAGGAAGGATATCTGGCGCACTCTGCTGAACTACAGAGAGAGAGGAAGGATATCTGGCGCACTCTGCTGAACTCCAGAGAGGGAGGAGGGATCCACGGTGCATGCTGCTGAACTCCAGAGAGGGAGGAGGGATCCAAAGTGCATGCTGCTGAACTCCAGAGAGGGAGGAGGGATCCACGGTGCATGCTGCTGAACTCCAGAGAGGGAGGAGGGATCCAAAGTGCATGCTGCTGAACTCCAGAGAGGGAGGAGGGATCCACGGTGCATGCTGCTGAACTCCAGAGAGGGAGGAGGGATGCACGGTGCATGCTGCTGAACTACAGAGAGGGAGGAGGGATCCACGGTGCATGCTGCTGAACTCCAGAGAGGGAGGAAGAATCCCTAGTGTGTGCTGGTAAACTATAGGGCAGGAACGGGGAGGAAGAATCCCTGGCATGCACTGTTGAAGTATAGTTCTGCTACACAGCACAGCCCTGTCAGGCAGAGCAGGATATCTAATTTTTTTTCTTCCGCAGTTCAGTAACATATACAGGTCTTGCTCCTGCCCCAGCCTGTGATGGAACAGTGAAAGCAGCAAACTGATGAGCTTATCTGTCTCTGTCACTCTGCTCTCTACCCCTAGCAGCATACCTCTTGTTAGCAGTTAAGTCCCCCCCCCCCCCAGTGTATGGCCAGCTTAAACATATTGATGTATTGTGCAGCGATTGCCCTTGGACATGACGTTTACATTTTAAGAATGGATGACAAGTTCACTTTGAATAACTAAAGTGAGATTGACCTGTGTGGTTCCAGTACCGGGTTCAGTGCAAAAACATAAATAAGTAAATAACTTGACAACGAGAGGCTTAGTATGATATACATGGCTAATTCCTGGTTTCTCCTCCTTTTTTAGGACTGGGGGGACATCCTCCAAGCCCTCAGTGCGGGTAAGGTCTGTGCTCAGGGTAACAGTAGCCAACACATCACCGCTGTGGATGGGACTAGGACTGTAAATCCTGAGGACAGCGCCAATGTGTCCGTCCTGGTCACTTTTACTGTCTCTCCATGGCAACTAGCGCTTAATCACAGCAGCTTGCAGATCATAACGACTGACGCTGAGCTTGGAATGAAAGGTCAGTTTGAGACCGGTACTTGGTGTACGAACGGCTTGTTATATGTCTTACCACACTTGGCAAGGGTGCCATTCACAGAACACTTTGGTTTATTCTCAATGAATGTAAAGCATTTTTTGATTGGACGAGGTGGAGAACGTAAAGTCACTGCCCAACCTCTCCACCTTGTCTAATCAGAGAACACCTTGTACTGATTAAGAATAATACACTGCTCAAAAAAATTAAAGGAACACTTTGAAAACACATTAGATCTCAATGGGGAAAAATATCATGCTGGATATCTATACTGATATGGACTGGGTAATGTGTTAGGAATGAAAGGATGCCACATCATTTGATAGAAATGAAAATTATCCACCTACAGAGGGCTGAATTCAAAGACACCCCAAAAATTAAAGTGAAAAAATGATGCAACAGGCTAGTACATTTTGCTGAAATGTCATGGCAGCAACTCACAATGGTCCTCAGTAGTTTGTATGGCCCCCACGTGCTTGTATGCATGTCTGACAACGTTGGGACATGATCCTAATGAGACGACGGATGGTGTCCTGGGGTATTTCTTCCCAGATCTGGACCAGGGCATCACTGAGCTCCTGAACAGACTGAGGTGCAACCTGACGGCGTCGGACTGACCGAAACATAATGTCCCAGAGATGTTCTATTGGATTTAGGTCAGGTGAGTGTGGGAGCCATTCAATGGTATCAATTCCTTCATCCTCCAGGAACTGGCTGCATACTCTTGCCACATGAGGCCGGGCATTATCGTGCACTAGGAGGAACCCAGGACCCACTGCACCAGTGTAGGGTCTGACAATGGGTCCAAAGATTTCATCCCGATACCTAATGGCAGTCCGGGTGCCATTGTCTAGCCTGTAGAGGTCTGTGCATCCCTCCATGGATATGCCTCCCAAGACCATCATTGAGCCACCACCAAACCGGTCATGCTGAACGATGTTACCGGCAGCATAACGTTCTCCACGACTTCTCCAGACCCTTTCATGTGTGTCACATGTGCTCAGGGTGAACCTGATCTCATCTGTGAAAAGCACAGGGCACCAGTGGAGGACCTGCCAGTTCTGGTGTTCAATGGCAAATGCCAATCGAGCTCCACGGTGCCAGACAGTGAGCACAGGGCCCACTAGAGTATGTCGGGTCCTCAGGCCACCCTCATGAAGTCTGTTTCTGATTGTTAGGTCAGAGACATTCACACCAGTGGCCTGCTGGTGGTCATTTTGTAGGGCTCTGGCAGTGCTCATCCTGTTCCTCTTTGCACAAATGAGCAGATACCGGTCCTGCTGTTGGGTTAAGGACCTTCTACAGCCCTGTCCAGCTCACCTAGAGTAACTTCCTGTCTCCCGGAATCTCCTCCATGGTCTTGAGACTGTGCTGGGAGACACAGCAAACCTTCTGGCAATGACACGTATTGATGTGCCATCCTGGAGGAGTTGGACTGCCTGTGCAACCTCTATAGGGTCCAGGTATCGCCTCATGCTACCAGTAGTGACACTGACCCTACCCGAATGCAAAACTAGTGAAAGACAGAAAAGATGAGTAGGGGTAAAAATGTCAGTGGCCATCTGTAAAACCATTCCTGTTTTGGAGGTCGTCTCATTGTTGCCCATCTAGTGCACCTGTTAATTTCATTAACACCAAAGCAGCTGAAACTGATTAACCACCCCCTCTGCTACTTAACTGACCAGATCAATATCCCAGGATTTTAATTGACTTGATGCTATACTCTGATTAAAAAGCATTCCTTTAATTTTTTTGAGCCGTGTACAAGGCATTCTGTGAACATACTGAGCTTGCGACCCCCTGTGTTCACTATGCAGCAGGGCAGACGCACGACACAGGACCTGGAAGACAGCGGCGATCACTGTAATAGAGGTAATTATTACAGTGTATCTCCACTTCCACAGCGCTCCCACAGGTGAGGCATATGAATACTTACATTGGACCAAGATGGAATCCATCCATACTTAAAGAGAAACTGCAGTCTGCTCACATAATTTGTAATAAAAACATCTTTGCCATTCTGAAGCTTCCCTCCAACCACTTTGCATATTATTTTATATATACTGTGATTCTGTACTTGCCAAATTTGCTGCAGAAATCTCCCTCCACTGAGTGGCTGCATCCAGTTTAACTGTGGGCAGCTGAAGCTGCAGCCTGTTCACTTCCTGGATTTACACAGACACACAGAGGCACACCTCCAGCTCTGCAGCCTGCAGCTCTCATTGGTCCTCTTATGACTCATCCCTCCTCCCTTCCCATCAAACTCTCACAAGAGTGAAAGAGAGAGCTGTGCATGATGTCATAAGCCTAGGCTTTTTACCAGACAAGAAAGAGGAAGTGGGCTGTA
This sequence comes from Lithobates septentrionalis, assembly GCA_037952835.1. Taxonomy (NCBI): domain Eukaryota; kingdom Metazoa; phylum Chordata; class Amphibia; order Anura; family Ranidae; genus Lithobates; species Lithobates septentrionalis. The sequence goes on from JBBDGP010002751.1 coordinate 18,622, forward strand.
TAAGGTATTTACTGGCAGAAAAAAAATGTTTTACTATCCAAAGTTAAAACAACAAGGGCAGAAGATTTAATACATTAAAAGTTGAAAAAAATTACTGAAGGTCTGCTTTAAGGATCTTTATTTTGGCCATGTGACTGTAATGTTCTATCTCATTGGACTTGAAAATAGAAATCCGTATGCTGGTGTATGTTAGCTATGCAAATTGAGCCTAATGTTTTTGGCATTCACTCTGCAGCCCCTAAGATCATCCCTAGTTGCTGTTGGCCGTAGTTGCTGAGATTTACAGTTCAGGAAATGCTACACGTCGTGAGTGGAGATCTTGTGACCAGATCTTCCTGTGTGGTGTCCTGTGTTTCCTCATACCAGAACACATTTCCCACCCCTTCTAGACAGCATTTCATTCTGAACACTGAAGGGGTACTCTGGTGTAAAAGGCTCACTAAGCTAAAATAAGGATCCTTATTTTCAAAAGAATAAAGTGACAGTCCTTTTCAGCTGTCCAATGATATGACACAAATTATAGTGCCAGGGAGTTCAGTGGGTTGACTGCAGCACCAGGGGTGACAGCAGACTAGAATGGTGTGAAGCACAGACTGACAATAACAAAGAGGACAGACTGATGATAAATCTCATACTCACCAGCTCCAGGATCCAGCACCCATTCACCTCTATGGCATGTGGGTTTTAGCTAGGTTTCACCCGGAGCACCAGTGCCACAGTCAATAAGGAGAAAGCTTTCTTGTTTCACATGGATTTAAATTGCAAGTAACGGCTTGATGTTCGAGTAATGTGGTGCAACACTTTAGCCATGACCCCCTTTCTGCAGCAGTATTTACCCCTATGCCTGACTTCAGTATGCATTGAGACTCTAGTTCAAACATGATTCCAGTGTATCAAGTACACCCAGTGTCTCCAGTGCACCCAGTGTCTCCAGTGTACCCAGTGTACCCTTGAACTCCAGTATACCTAGCGGTTGATTTGAGTGCAGTGCACAGTCTATTTGCCTTTAGTAAATCAATCCCCAGGTATACTGGAGTTCAAGGGTACATGGGGTGCACAGGAGACACTAGGGGGTTGATTTACTTAAGGCAAATAGACTATGCACTTTGCACAGTGCAGTTGCACCAAAGTTTAGGAGATGAGGTAAAGCTTCACGTTGCAAAGAATACCCAATCACCTGCAAGAAAAAAATAAAATGCATTTTTGCCTGCACATGATTGGACGATGGAAGTTAGCAGAGCTTCTGCTCCCTTACTAAGCTCTGGAGCAACTGCACTTGCAGCGTGCAACTGTACTTTGCAAAGTGCACAGTCTGTTTGCCTTTAGTAACTCAACCCCCTAATGTCTCCTGTGTGCCCCGGTGTACCCTTGAACTCCAGTACACCTGGGGATTGATTTACTAAAGGCAAATAGACTGTGCACTGTACTCAAATATACCCCTAGGTATACTGGAGTTCAAGGGTACACTGGGTGCAGTGGAGACATTCCAGTACACCTAATGTCTCCTGTGTGCCCGGTGTACCCTTGAACTCCAGTACACCTAGTGTCTTCTGTGCGTCCGGTGTACCTTGTGACTCCAGTGCGCTAGTGCGCCTAGAGTCTCCCCGGCCAGTGACTCCACTGTGCCCACTGTACCCAATGCCTTATGTGCACCCAGTACATCTAGTGACACCGATGTGCCCATGTCTTCAGTGCACTCCAGAGCATCCTATGTCATCTAGTGACCTTAGTGCATCCCTGTTCGCCCCAACTCCTGTGCACCCTGGAGTATCCTGTGTCATCTAGTCACTACTAGTACGTTTCTGTGACACCCGTGTTTCCACGCAGTCTCTGGCATGCTCTGCAGTCATTTGGCCTGCTATGCTCCAATTTCTGTACCCACTGCTGCCTCTCTACCCTAAGTTCTACTCCTGAAATCGCCCAGACTCTCCTCCTCCTAGTCTATATGGACCCCTGTCTGTGACACTAAGGTAAGATACAGAACAGCCAAGTTTAATTGCTGTCCAAACAATTTAGAGCAGTAATCCAGGATATGAAAAGGTCAGATATACCTCTATCCAAGGCATCAGTAGGCAGACTGACCCTTTGACCAGGCACAGGAGTGAATGTTCAGCAGTCTACCTAATCTCTCCTAATTAGGGCAGGTGTGCTATGCAGGGACATGAGCTATAGTGCTGGATAACAACCAGCAGATGGTGACGGCACAAGGCTGATTGTTCTGTACAGTCATATGGCTAAAAATAAAGACCTTTATTCTTGCGTTAAAGCTTTGTAAATTGAACTTATCTTGAGTCAATATTGCAAGAATTACATGGAAGTAATATTCCATATTATGTTCTTTACATACTTGTTCTATGTTGTTTCAATTGTATTCCATAAAAAGCTTAATGCATTCTCCTCTAGTAGCTGTCTGTTGATCAGACAGTACAGCCGGCATCCCTGAACTCGTATCATCCCTGCATCCCTGCTAGCTTAATGCTGAGAAACCCAAACCCCCGTTTTTTAATTTCTAAAAAAACCTGGAGTTTCTCAGATCACATTTCCATGTATATTTTTACTGTATATTCCTTTTAGAGCGTCTCTCCCTGGAGTTTGGGCTGTCCTCCCCTCCTTGAGGTGTTTACACATCTCCTTTTGTATTGCACAATTTTCTGTCTTTACAGATCCCAGTGAGGACACCCCTCTGACCATTACTCTGACCTCGTATTGGGGGTCCATCCAGTGTAATGACAGTGAAATGGAGTGCGCTGTGAAATACTGTGTGAGCTTGATCGGTCCTCGGGAGCTTCTGCCAAAGACAATGTAAGTGGGAGCTGTGTTGTACACAGTGAATGTTGTGGCTACAGAGATCATCACAAGGAGTCTGTCGCCTGACCCTGTCTGGTTTGGAAACATTTGAGCAAATTTTATTGCAGATCTTTACCTGCTTCTGCTCTGTAGATACTGAGAGTTATCCCAGTGCACTTGCTAAACTCTTTTAAAATCAGTGCTAGGTTCTGCTTTTACTATAGCTGCATCATTTGTAATGCAGTAATAAGGAACAATACCAGCATCCCTTTACCTTGTGTGACACATTCACCTCCTCCCATATCCAGTGCTGAGTCTCCTCTCCTGCACACAGCTACTGGTACCCTCTGGTTCATCCAGAGTTCTGTAGCTGCAGCCAATTAGGAGGCAGCTGTCCTGATTAGTGCAGCTTAAAATGACAAAGAGGTGCCTAGCCCGGTGTACAAGCAACATAGGAGCCCATCTGCTGATGTTCCTTACCTAGCTCCTCATGCCTTGAGTTCTATGTGCCAGCCACCAGCCTGTGACACCCTGCAACCCCAGGGCACCCTATGACTTACAATGACCCTAGAGCATCCTGCATCACCCAGTGACCTCCACAGCATTCTACCCAGTGACCCCAGAGCATCCTGTGTTACCCAGTGACCCCAGAGCATTCTGTATAATACACTTACCCCAGAGCATCCTATGTCACCCAGTGACCCTATCACCCAGTGACCCCAGAGCATCCCGTGTCACCCAGTGAGCCCAGAGCATCCCGTGTCACCCAGTGAGCCCAGAGCATCCTGTGTCACCCAGTGACCCCAGAGCATCCCGTGTCACCCAGTGACCCCAGAGCATCCCGTGTCACCCAGTGACCCCAGAGCATCCCGTGTCACCCAGTGACCCCATCACCCAGTGACCCCAGAGCATCCCGTGTCACCCAGTGACCCCAGAGCATCCCGTGTCACCCAGTGAACCCAGAGCATCCTGTGTCACTCAGTGAACCCAGAGCATCCTGTGTCACCCAGTGAGCCCAGAGCATCCTGTGTCACCCAGTGACCCCAGAGCATCCCGTGTCACCCAGTGACCCCAGAGCATCCCGTGTCACCCAGTGACCCCAGAGCATCCCGTGTCACCCAGTGACCCCATCACCCAGTGACCCCAGAGCATCCCGTGTCACCCAGTGACCCCAGAGCATCCCGTGTCACCCAGTGAACCCAGAGCATCCTGTGTCACTCAGTGAACCCAGAGCATCCTGTGTCACCCAGTGAGCCCAGAGCATCCTGTGTCACCCAGTGAGCCCAGAGCATCCTGCATCACCCAGTGACCTCCACAGCATTCTACCCAGTGACCCCAGAGCATCCTGTGTCACCCAGTGAGCCCAGAGCATCCTGCATCACCCAGTGACCTCCACAGCATTCTACCCAGTGACCCCAGAGCATCCTGTGTCACCCAGTGAGCCCAGAGCATCCTGCATCACCCAGTGACCTCCACAGCATTCTACCCAGTGACCCCAGAGCATCCTGTGTCACCCAGTGAACCCAGAGCATCCTGTGTCACTCAGTGAGCCCAGAGCATCCTGTGTCACCCAGTGAGCCCAGAGCATCCTGTGTCACCCAGTGAGCCCAGAGCATCCTGCATCACCCAGTGACCTCCACAGCATTCTACCCAGTGACCCCAGAGCATCCTGTGTCACCCAGTGACCCCAGAGCATCCCGTGTCACCCAGTGACCCCAGAGCATCCTGTGTCACCCAGTGAGCCCAGATCATCCTGTGTCACCCAGTGACCCCAGAGCATCCCGTGTCTCCCAGTGAGCCCAGATCATCCCGTGTCACCCAGTGACCCCAGAGCATCCTGTGTCACCCAGTGACCCCATCACCCAGTGACCCCAGAGCATCCTGTGTCACCCAGTGACCCCAGAGCATTCTGTGTCACCCAGTTACCCCAGAGCATCCTATGACTTACAATGACCCTAGAGCATCCTGCATCACCCAGTGACCTCCACAGCATTCTACCCAGTGACCCCAGAGCATCCCGTGTCACCCAGTGAGCCCAGATCATCCCGTGTCACCCAGTGACCCCAGAGCATCCTGTGTCACCCAGTGACCCCAGAGCATCCTGTGTCACCCAGTGACCCCAGAGCATCCTGTGTCACCCAGTGACCCCAGAGCATCCTGTGTCACCCAGTGACCCCAGAGCATTCTGTGTCACCCAGTGACCCCAGAGCATCCCGTGTCACCCAGTGAGCCCAGAGCACCCGTGTCACCCAGTGACCCCAGAGCATCCTGTGTCACCCAGTGACCCCATCACCCAGTGACCCCAGAGCATCCTGTGTCACCCAGTGACCCCATCAACCAGTGACCACATCACCCAGTGACCCCAGAGCATTCTGTGTCACCCAGTTACCCCAGAGCATCCTGTGTCACCCAGTAACCCCATCACCCAGTGACCCCAGAGCATCCTGTGTCACTCAGTGACCCCAGAGCATCCTGTGTCACCGAGTAACCCCATCACCCAGTGACCCCAGAGCATCCTGTGTCACTCAGTGACCCCAGAGCATCCTGTGTCACCCAGGGACCCTAGAGCATCCTACTTCACCCAGTTACCCCAGAAGATCCTGTGTTACTCAGTGACCTCTACAGCATCATACCCAGTGACCCCGAAGCATCCTGTGTTACTCAGTGACCCCAAAGCATTCTGTTTAATCCGCTGACCCAGAAACATCCTGTGTCATCTTAGCACTCCAGTAGTGCCTTAGCACCTCGACAACACCCCTTTCCATGACACTGTGTAGGTACATTTCAATATACAAATAGCGTCACGGCTCGATTTCCTAGAACGGATACATTTTTGCTTTCTTGCAACCACGGCAACAGTATAGGTTTTTTTTTCTTTCTATTCTCCTCCTACTGGTTCTGCAACTGACTGATTGGCTCTCCTGCAAGTGTATATATTACAGCCATCCTTGCAATATGTGTAGGTTTATTCCACTATGACTTTCATCTTTCCACTTAGCACATACCTGTACATTGAAAGATTTCAGCAAGTGCACTGAGAATAATGGTTGCTATATCTACAGAACAGAAGCAGGTAAGGATCTGCCTTATTGTTTTCTACACTCCTCCAATGTCTGTAGCTGACAAAGAGGGGATGCCACTGCCTCACACACAACATTGCCACAATGACATGTTGTCTCCTTCTTAAAGATGGTCCCGTCAATGTCCCGTGAGTGGTTCCGGTGCCCCAGCGATCCCAGAGATGTATGTGCTGGAAAAAGAACCCCGCGCTTCCACCAAGTGCCTTGTGTATAATGAAGACCTGACACAGAATGTCATATCTGAGGTAAGGAACACATCCATCACAGGCCCGCTCTGAAATATCCATTTACAACAGAGTTTCTCAACCTTTTTTTCTGTCCCAGCACCCATACTTTAAAAGTATGAAAGCCCCCCAACACATCAGAGTCCCCATTCATATCAGAGTCACCACTTCACATCAGGGCCCCCCCCCCCTTCATATCAGAGGCCTCTCATCACATTAGAGGCCTAGCATCACATCAGAGGTCCCCCATCACACCAGAGGTCCCCCATCAAAGGCCCCTTATCATATCAGAGGTTGCCTCATCACATGAGAGGTCCCCCATCACATCAGAGGTCCCCCCTTCATATCAGAGGCCCCTTATCATATCAGAGGCCCCTCATCATATCAGAGGTTGCCTCATCACATGAGAGGTCCCCCCCTTCATATCAGAGGCCCCTCATCATATCAGAAGTCCCCCATCACATCAGAGGTCCCCACTTCATATCAGAGGCCCCTTATCATATCAGAGGCCCCTCATCATATCAGAGGCCCCTCATCATATCAGAGGCCCCTCATCATATCAGAAGTCCCCCATCACATCAGAGGTCCCCCCTTCTTATCAGAGGCCCCTTATCATATCAGAGGCCCCTCATCATATCAGAGGTTGCCTCATCACATCAGAAGTCCCCCATCACATCAGAGGCCCCCCCCCTTCATATCAGAGGCCCCTCGTCAAATCAGGTCGCCTCTTCATATCAGAGGTCCTCTCATCACATCAGAGGTCCCCACTTCACTTTAGAGGACCGCCATAAAATCAGAGGCCCCCATCCATATCAGAGGCCCCTCATCACATCGGAGGTCCCCCATCACACCAGAGGACCCCCATCACATCAGAGGTCCCCTCACCACATTAGAGGTTCCCTATCACATCTGAGGTTCCCCTTCATATCAGAGGCCTCTCATCACATCAGAGGTCCGCTATCACATCAGAGGTTCCCCCATCACATCAGAGCCCCCCCCCCTTCATATCAGAGGCCTCTCATCACAATAGGGGTTGCCTCATCACATCAGAGGTCCCTCATCAAATCAGAGGCCCCTTATCACATCAGAGGTCCCCCATCACATCAGAAGTTCCCCATCACATCAGAAGTCCCCCATCACATCTGAGGTCCTCCTTTACATCAGAGGTCCCCACTTTACTTTAGAGGACCGCCATAACATCAGAGGTCCCCTCATCACATTAGAGGTCCCCCCTCCATATCAGAGGCCCCTCATCACATCAGAGGGTCCCCCATCACATCAGAAGTCCCCCATCACATCTGAGGTCCCCCATCACATCAGAGATCCCCCTTCATATCAGAGGCCCCTCATCAAATCAGGTCGCCTCTTCATAACAGAGGTCCTCTCATCATATCAGAGGCCCCCCCCCATCACATCAGGGGTCCCCCCATCACATCAGAGGTCCGTCCCCCCCAACATATCAGAGGCCCCTCATCACATCAGAGGTTCCCCCTCACATCTGACGACCTGATTTGATGAGGGGCCTCTGATATGAAGGGGGCACCACATCAGAGGCCCCCATCACATTACAGGTCCCCATCACATCAGAGGCTTCCCATCACATCAGATGCCCCTCATCACATTACAGGTCCCCATCACATCAGAGGCTCCCCATCACATCAGAGGCCCCTCATCACATTACAGGTCCCCATCACATCAAAGGCTCCCCATCAAATCAGAGGCCCCTCATCACATCGGAGGCCCCTCATCACATCAGTGGCTCCCCATGACATAAGAGGTCCCCATCACATCAGAGGTCCCCCCTTCCTATCAGAAGTCCCCCCATCACATCAGAGGTTCCCCCATCAAAGGCCCCTCATCACATCAGAGGCTCCCCGTTTCACATTAGAGGACCTCCATCACATCAGAGGCCCCTTATCACATTACAGGTCCCCATCACATCAAAGGCTCCCCATCACATTAGAGGCCCCTCATCACATCAGAGTCTCCCTATGACATAAGAGGTCCCCATCACATCAGAGGTCCCCCCTTCCTATCAGAGGTCCCCCCATCACATCAGAGGTTCCCCCATCAGAGGCCCCTCATCACATCAGAGGCTCCCCATTTCACATTAGAGGACCTCCATCACATCAAAGGCCCCTTATCACATTACAGGCCCCATCACATCAGAGCCCCATGTACTTAACACAAATACATGATACAGCAGATGCATATATCAGACATATGAAATGTTGGAGTAACATACACTTTAAAGCTATGTCTTAGAGGAAAAGGTTTTAATACACACCCGGTTCCTCGCTGCCAGCGTTCTTCTGTCCTCTCTGACGCCCTGGGTTGGGGGAAGACCCTTGTCTTCCTTACATTTGTGCAGGACTATCGGTCCTGCATTGCACTTGATGTGCCTGCCAGCCAGAGCATCATAGAGAAGAGGGGAATGGGCATACAGAAGGAGGAAGCTTGCCAGAGCATGGAATGAGGTAAAACTAGACTTAAAGTGGTTGTAAACCCTTCCATATACCTAGTGAAGTGGCTGGCCTCGGGTGATACACAGAGATGTCACTGTCTTCTGTAATGACATGGGGGGTCAGCAGGAGAACCAGTGAGAGTTGTGGGGTACCCAGGAGATCTGGTATGTGCAGTGAGCAGGACACAAAGTGGGGACATCCATGACATAGGGAGGTGTGTGTGGTGTCCTAACTGACATTCCTTTACACAGCAGTATAGAGCGATCCTCTACAATGCGATCACTTATCATGTCTCTTGCAGGAAGACGCGGCCCTATGTGCTCAGCGACTGCGCGATGCTGCCCTGGTCATCCTCTTCCTGGGGCTCCTGTTGATGGTAATGTTCGCGCTCTGTACCCCTTCTTTCAAAGAGAAGAAAACAGTCGGACCTCTGTGACATAACCCAACAGGCTCAACGGGAATCCAGAGATCTGTACCGTGGACGAAAAATAAAATCGATCATTTCCATTGGTGTTGTGTCTGTCATTATTATCTGCCATTTACTTTAAATCTGACCTCCAGCCTTTTTCTTCAGTCTTGCACAGTTGTACCGGCTCCTCTCCTGGACTGAAATGGCTTCCTCTGATTTCACTGCACACTGTGAGCTTCCCACAATGTGCATTAAACTGCAGCAGGTCAGGCTGGCTGTAGGACCTCCAGCATAATCTAGCCCTTTCCTCCTCAGCCTGACTGTCCCTGGCCTGCCCCTTTCATTAATTGGATTTACATTTTTTGTCCATCATGGAGGCTCAGCATTACACGTGGGCGAGCAAATGTAGCCTGCTTGTCCTAGGGTGACAATGCTCACTCATTGCGCTGTTTCTTCAGTATGAGGGAGCAGCGTTGTCACCCTAGGCTGCGCTCTTGATAAGGACTACAGAACACCTCCCCCTCATCTCATTTCCATAGCTTAGGGAGGTGGATAGCTGAAAAGGCTGATGAAATTGTTTGAGATCTCAGTTTACAGGAAGTGACCAAGACACAGGATTTCTGGTTTAAAGCCCCACTCTGGGCAAAGACTATTTTTTCCCTCCTGTCTAATACAGGTATTTTGCTCCCACTTCTGGGCATAGATACCCCCCCCCCCCCCCCCCCCGTTGTCTTCTGGGAGACACACAGGTCCCAGGAGACAGCAGGGACCAGTGGGTGCGAGTCGCGCATGCGCAGTAGGGAACCAGGAAGTGAAGCCACAAGGCTTCACTTCCTGATTCCCTTACTGAAGATGGCGGCGGCAGCACCCGAGAGCCGAGCGACAGATCGGCTTCGGGTGCGGACATCGCGGGCGCCCTGGACAGGTAAGTGTCCATATTTTAAAAGTCAGCAACTGCAGTATTTGTAGCTGCTTACTTTTAAAAAAGAAAATGGCGGAACTCCGTTTTAAGTCCACCGCCCAGGTCCCTCACTGACACCGGTTCTGGTGCAGTAAACCTCTGAACCAGCACACCAGCAGATGTTTTCAAGCGCAGCTGCTGGTGTGCGGTAGGATGACAGCAGTCTCAATGCTCCGATTGCGGTGCTTTGCACTGTATAGTTTTTTTTCTCTTTTTAAACAAGCTTTATTCAAATTTTGCAGAGTGGCATTTAATTATGTTTTATTGGTGGCAGCGCAGTGTGAGGCGGTAGACTGCATTGCATTGCACTGAAAAAAATGTGATACATGCAGTACTTTTTTCACATCACCCCAATGCGTTAGCTCGAACCAGCTAGATAGGAGACAAGGCATTTTGTCTTGTCTTGTGATGGGACTGCGTTGGAATAGCTGCCCGCTCCTGGTATGAATCGGCCCTGAAAGCAACAGTCCCCTGCCAATGTCTTTTCTCTCCTGAGAGAACATAATTTGCGACCATCCAAAAGGAAGTGTCCGTGTCTAGCAGGCAGTGACATGGACACCCGAAGAAGGACCTCTCCCCAGGAAATAAACAGAAGAGAAGACTCAGACTGATCACTCATGATCACAGCTTCAGTTAAAGTGGTGTTCCGGCTGAAATTATACTTTTTAAATAAAAATACCCCTATAATACACAAGCTTAATGCATTCTAGTAAAGTTAGTCTGTAAACTAAGGTCTGTTTTGTTAGTTTATAGCAGTAGTTTATTTTATAAACTTACAGCAGGCCGTGGCCATCTTAAGTGTGGGCATCTGAAGCCAGACTGTATTTCTTCTTGGATCTCATCCTTGCAGATCTCGCACATGCTCAGTGCAGCACAAGCAGTGTAATAGGTTTCAGGTCAGGTTTCCATAGCAACGGCAGTGTCAAAGGAAGTTGCCGCCCCTTCCCAGAAGGCATTGCAAACAGGAAATGATGCGATGGGCCACGGCCAGGGAGGAGAAAGTGAAAAATGAATACAGCAGATATACAGTAAGTGCTGAGGAAATTTTTTTTTTTAAATGTCCAATTCGTTTACAGTGCACAGTTTAGTGAGGGATGCTGAAGAGTTGTAAAAGTGGGTGGAACTCCACTTTAAGTAAAAAAATGCCACATAGCATGTGCAATAAACATAGTTTAAAAGGCATCAGTGTGTGGGAGATTCAAACAGCCAATCAAAAATTCCGTCCTCAGTGTTCAGGACCTCCAAGCAGCCAACTGTAATGCCCCGTACACACGATCGGACTTTCTGCCAACAAAGCCGTGGATTTTTGTTCGAAGGTTGTTGGCTCAAACTTGTCTTGCATACACACAGTCACACAAATGTTAGCCAACAATTCGGAACGCGGTGACGTACAAGACGTACGACGAGCCGAGAAAAAGGAAGTTCAATAGCCAGTGCGGCTCCTTCTGCTTGATTCAGAGCATGTGTGAACTTTTGTGCGACGGACTTCTGTACACACGATCGGACTTTTGGACAACAAAGTTTTGTTGGCAGAAAATTTGAGAATCTGCTAAGAAACATTTGTTGGCGGAAAGTCTGGCAGCAAATGTTCGATGGAGCATACACATGGTTGGACCTTCCGACGACAAGCTCACATCCAACATTTCCCATCGTAAAAACTGACCGTGTGTACGCGGCATAAACCTGGGCATCAGTGTGCAGGAGTTCCAAGCAGCCAATCAGAAATTCTGCCAGCAGTGTGTAGGAGCCTTAATTAACCAATCAGAAATCTCAGCATCAGTGTACAGGAGCTCCAAGCAGCCAGTCAGAAACTAGGGCACCAGTGTACGGGAGTTTTATGCCGCGTACACACGACTGGACTTTCCTTTAGAATAGACTCCGACGGTCTTTCCAACGGAGTTCCGTTGAAACGGACTTGCCTACACACGATCACACCAAAGTCCGTTCGTTTAGAACGTGATGACGTACGACGGGACTTGAAAAAGGAAGTTCATAGCCAGTAGCCAATAGCTGCCCTTGCGTTGTTTTTGGTCCGTCGGACTAGCATACAGACGAACGGTTTTCCTGATAGGGATTGAGTCCGTCGGAAACATTTGAAACATGTTCTATTTCTAGGTCCGTCAGAATTTTGGAAAGAAAAAGTCAGATGAAGCCTACACACCTGATCGGAATGTCCGACGGAATGATTCCGTCTGACCTTTTCTGCTGGAAAGTCCGGTCGTGTGTACGCGGCATTAGGCAGCAAATCAGAAATCCCGGGAATCAGTGTCCAAAATATTTCTAGCAGCCGATCAGAAATCTAGGCATTAGTGTGCAGGATCTTCAAGCAGCCTTTCAGAAATCAGGGCATCAGTGTATAGGAGCTTTAAGCAACCAATCAGAAATTCCGGAATCCGTGTCCAAGATGCTTCAAGCAGCCAATCAGAAATCTGGGAATCGGTGAGCAGGAACTTCTATTCACACCTGAAAGTTTTGTCACGTGATTCTGGAAGCACGACAGCGCTCAAGATGGAGAATCCCTTAAGACTCCATGGGCCTGTTCACACCTGAATGCTGTGTTGCCGGTTGCTTTTTTGCGTGACGCAATGTACATTTCACTGGGGCGTGTTTTTGGCCCCATAGTCTTTAATAGGAGCGCCTGAAAAATGTGCAAAACAAACTTGGGCTGGGCACCTCAGATTGTTTTTTGGAGCATTTATACTGATACTTTTTTAGCCAATGCAAAGCTAGGCAAGGCAACTAGTCAAGATAATGCTCGAAACATGCTTGTTTTTCAAGCAGTGGTATTGAAGTCTATTGGGGCCAAAATGTGCAAAAGGTTGCCCCTAGATCGCCTGGCTAAGCTCACACTCAGGTGTGAATTGGGGTTAAAGCGGACCTGCAGCCATTACATCTTCTGCCCTTGTTGTTGTTTTAACTTTGGATAGTAAAACATTTTTTTTCTGCCACTAAATACCTTATACAGCCCACTTCTTCTTTCTTGTCTAGTCATTAGTCTAGGCTTATGACATCATGCACAGCTCTTTCTCTCACTCTTGTGAGAGTTTGCCAGGAAGGGAGGGGGGATGAGTCATAAGAGGGCCAATGAGAGCTGCAGAGCTGGAGGTGTGTGTCTGTGTAAATCCAGGAAGTGAACAGGCAGCAGCTTCAGCTGCCCACGGTTAAAATGTCTGCAGCCAGACTCAGTGGAGGGAGATTTCTGCAGCATATTTGGCAAATACAGAATCACAGTATATGTAAAATAATATGCAAAGTGGTTGGAGAGAAGCTTCAGAATGGCAAAGATGTTTTTTTTACAAATTATGTGAACCGACTGGTTCCTCTTTAAGCAGCCAATCAGAAGCACTTTAACGCTCGACATTTAGATTTTAATTATATTCATTGGCACCCTTTCAGAGCAGTGCCGCTTGAAGCTCGCCGCTCGAAAAAGTACAGGAGCTTCTTTTTGGGGCAGAGTCACATTTTGTGTTTTTTCTCACCCAGTAAGAAGCTTTCCATTGGCTGAAAAGAAAAAAATTGTTCAAGCCTTAAGCGCATGCAAAAGCACCTGCCTGTACAAACATGCACAGAAATGCACACGTGTGAATGGAGCCTAAGGACCTAAGAATATGTTGGACTGAATGAAAACTAGCATGTCAAATCAGAACATTTCTGCCACGCTAATACCTTTTTAATTTTTTTTTTCTAAAGTAAATGGAAAACTGATTGGTTAACATGGGCTCCTACAATTTACTAATTACTAGAGATGAGCTCGGGCATCCTCCAAACTTCAGCTTTTTTGCATTCCATTGAGCTGTGGACTGGGTCATTCCCCACCCGGCCTGCAGCTCACTGGACTACAAAAAAGTGGGAGTTCGGAGTTTAATGTTGCTTTGTTTACTTTCATAAAGTTTTTTTCTTGCGAAGAAGACAAAAAAACACAAGTTGGCCCATGCACGACAGGACCCTTAATGCAACCCCCAGTGAAGCCGGGAGAGGTGCTTGCCCCTGCGTCACCTGCCCTTCCTGGTCCTGCCGCAAAATGTGACCCATTCAAGCCAATGGGGCCATGCTGAAACTGCCCTGTAACATACCTGCGTCACCTGCACTTCTCAATACCGCCGCCAAATACGATCTATTCAAGAGAATGGGGTTGCCTTGCCACCACCCTGTGCAATGTACATACCTCCCAACTTTTTGAGATGGGAATGAGGGACACCTATCAGTAAAGTATACAGGCATAGGACACACCCCATTGCCACGCCCCCTTAAAGGAGAATTGTACAAAAAAACAAGATTGGTTAAACCAAAAAGTGCTTTTTTTCCATTACTATCCCTTTATATTGGCTTTTGGAATTTTCAAATGCAGCAATTTAGAAATCAGATAAAAGGTTTAGCACTGGAAAACACTTTTTGATAGATAAAAAAGTGCATTTTATATACATCTATATAGATCAGACCAAAATGAGGGGCAAATGAGGAGGACTAAGGGACAGAGGGACTTTGTGGGTCATTTACTTAGGCTGGATTCACACCTATGCATTGTTAGTGCTTTTTGCATTTCGCAGAACATGTACCATAGGAAACCATGTTCAATGGACTGCAGTGCAAATCTGCAAAATGCAAAAAGCATTAAAAATGCATAGGTGTGAATCCAGCCTGAAGGTGGAGAGTGCAAATCTGGTGCTGCTCTGCATAGAAACCAATCAGCTTCCAGGTTTTATTGCCAAAGCCTAACTGAACAAGCTGACGTTAGAAGCTGATTGGCTACCATGCACAGCTGCATCAGGTTTTGCACTCTTCAGTTTTAGTAAATCTCACCCATTGCTCCAAATCAGGGACAGTCCCTCGAAATCAGAGACAGTTGGTAGCTATGACCCTGTGACTGCGTGCAATGCAAGAAGTTGCTGTACAGAGGGACTGCCTTTTCAGGGTTAAAACAGGCAGTGAGGAGGTGATATGCCTGTCAACAATTGAGCTCCGGAAGATTTTACCCCCCTTCATGACCAGGCCATTTTTTGCTATTTAGCCTTGCGCTACTTTAACTGGTAATTGCGCGGTCATGCAACTCTGTACCCAAATTATTTTTTCCACACAAATAGAGGTGGTATTTGATCGCCACTGGGTTTTTTATTTTTTGCTCTATAAACGAAAAAAGACAGGAAGGTTTGAAAAATAATATTTCCTGACAGACTCCATGGCAGCCTACGTGTGGGTTAACCCCGCCTCCTCTCCAATGCTATAGGACCCCATTCCCATAAATGAGTGCTCACCACTAGCTACTGTGTTCCTTTTTTGTCCTCCTCTATGGACCTACACATGCTGTTCGCATCAAGATTGATTGAATCCAAGATTGATTGAATCCAAGATTGGCATACCTGTGCGGTGCAGCTCAAAAGCCCAGCTATGAGCGGGCGAGTAGCTTGAAGAGGCTTGAATGTTCCCCCTTGGTGGATGGGTGGCCGCCTCTGTATGCCCGGCGGACAGTTCTCATCAACGGCTGGCAAGGTCTGTGGCTGTTTTCTCATACTCCATGGCAGTATTTCTATGTATTGTCTGTATTTTCCCTGGTGGTCCAGTGTGTCCTATCCCCCTCATGGCGGCTGGTTCGCGTGCGTTCCAGCCCGCCACGGCACTTCCGGGTTGCGGCAGTCTCCGCCGCTGGCACCTGCGCTGTAGCCACCCTGAGAGCGAGGTTTGACTCGCGCATGCGCAGTACGGCGGCTCGTTCGTCGTCCGCGCAGGCGCCGTGCCGTGGTTCCCCTTTGCGCGTGCGCAGTAGGGGATAATGATGTCACGGGCGGGGAATTTAAATTCCGCCCTCCTGTCCTGCTGAGTTGGGATCTCCCTTGGTAGGGAAAGGAGGAGCGGATCCCTGCTGGTCTCCAGGTGAGTGGTGGAAACCTCTGCAAAAAAAAAAAAAAAGAGCAAAATAATGGAATATGTTCTTTTATCATTATATATGTTTATCTAAATATATATACTTATGCGGCTGGAAGTTGTTTTTCCTTTGCCTTGAATATACGTTGATACGTGCTTTGTGCATATTATAAAAAAAAAAAAAAAAAAAAAGAGGCAAGCAGAGTTTTTTCTTTCTCTAAAACCTTCTCATATTTGATGCCTAGGTTTTCTTAGACCATTATCCCTGCAGACTATTAAAGTGACATTTCGCGTCCTAGGTTATGGACAATTCACCGCCTTTAAGTGGCCAGCCCTCACGCACAAGGTATGTGCTTGTGAGGGGAGGGGATGAGATTTATGCACATTATTGTCGTGCTGATACCATGTTCTGCCTTTCTTCTCTCCCCTTCCCCTATTTTTTCTCTTCCAGCCCTTCTAGGTCGGACCCGCTAAATGCGGTCCAGAATGCCAATGACCTTGCCAAGCCACAATACAATTCATCTTCATCCAGACGAGACTCCCAGTCCGGATCCCACCAGAGGAGACGCTCTCGTTCCTCCTCAAGACACCGCTCCCACCGCCATGACAGCCGCTCAGACCACAGAGCCTGCTGGGGATGTAGGACACGAGTTCCGGAGGGCAAGTCCTTATGTGACCGTTGTTTTGCCCGTGCGGTTGGGGAAAAAGAGATGGAAAACCAGCGTTTAGAGTCTCTTGTGAAACGAGTGGTACAGCAATCTCTAATGGAGAGGGAAGCACCTCGCACATTGAGCCAGTCTACCACCGCGTCTGGCCCGCCGGCGGAAGAGGCCCGCGATGATCCGGGTACTTCGCAGCCCTATATTACCTCTCCTGACTCCTCAGAGGATGAGTCTATTAATGAGGAGGTCATTGGAGGGTTCGACTTCGCGATGGTTTCCCCTTTAATCAAAGCAATCAAGGAAGCCTTGAAGTGGGAAGACCCTTCCACTCCCCCAGCCAAGCAGAAAAAATTTTTCAAGCACCTGGGGAGAGAACGCGCAAACTTTCCGCTCCTTCCAGAGCTAAAGGAAATCATTGAGGAAGAATGGAGTAAAACAGAGAAAAAATCCTCCATGTCTAATAAAACCTCCAAATTGTACCCCTTCAAGTCAGAAGAAGTAAAGAATTTGGAGAATACTCCCCTTGTGGACGCAGCTCTTATGCGTCTGGCCAAACATGTGACTCTTCCTCTAGAAGACGCAGTATCTTTTAAAGATGGGCTCGAGAGGAAGATAGACCTAGATCTAAAAAGAATCTATGGGCTCGCGGGTATGGCCTGTAAACCAGCCCTGGCATTAGCGGCCATGTCTAAGGCCATGGAGGCCTGGACGGAGAACGTGGAATCCTTCCTTAAAGGCGTGTCAGAAGAGCTGGCCGGAAGTTCAGCAGCCGCAGAGCTGAAGCTTGCAGCGGTCTTCCTGGGGGAGGCGTCCATTGACCTGATCCGCCTTCTGGCTCGTATTATGCTGTCCTCAGTTACGGCCAAGAGAGCCCTCTGGTTGCGTCCCTGGCTTGCGGACCCTGGTTCTAAGCAAGCGTGGTGTAAAATCCCGTTTGAGGGGTCCTCACTGTTTGGCAATAAGCTTGACGATGCCATTACGCGAGCCACAGGTGGCAAATCGGGTTTTCTTCCCCAGGACAGGCGCATGCTGGGTCGAAAGAAGCCCCAGTTCAGAAGACGAAGTCCGGAGCGCTCCAGGGAAGCACGCTCCTACAAGCCTGGCCGGGACTTTAGGAAGAATTGGAGCAGAGGGCAGTCATCCTTCCGCAAACCCGTTAAAAATCAAACGTCCAGTGCTCGTGATCAGGCTAAATCTTTTTGAGATTACGCCCGCCCAGGCGGGCCGGGTGGGGGCTCGTCTGCTCCTCTTCCGGCACGTCTGGGTGGCCTCGATCTCAGACTTCTGGGTCATAAGGACGGTCTCGTCAGGCCACAGATGGGCCTTTTCCAGGACTCCGCACCCAAGGTTCGTCTCCACTCTTCTCCCTCGGGCAGAGGATCAGAAACAAATTTTACTGTCCTATGTGGACCTCCTGAAAATTCAAGGAGCATTAGTACATGTACCACAGGACGAATGGTTCCAGGGGATATATTCCCCTCTCTTCCTAGTTCAAAAAAAGGGGGGCTCTTGGCGCCCAGTCATAGACCTCACATATCTCAACGGATTCATAGAGAATGGAAGGTTCAAGATGAAAACCTTGGTGTCCATTCAGAGAGCCATACAACCAGGCGACTGGATGATATCAATCGACCTGAAGGACGCTTATTTCCACGTTCCAGTGGAAAAAGAATTTCACAAATACCTCCGCTTTCACATTGGGTCAGATCATCTTCAATTTATTTGCCTCCCCTTCGGGCTGACAACGTCCCCCCGGGTCTTTTCAAAAGTCCTCCTAGCTACGGTGGCACTAATAAGATCCAAAGGGGTACGTCTTTACCACTACCTGGACGACCTGCTGGTGCTGTCCCAAAGCAGGGAGCAGTTGCTGGTCCACCGGGATCAAGTAATCTCCACTCTGTCCAACTTCGGGTGGCTCCTAAACATAGAAAAGAGTCAACTGAGCCCAACTCAGCGTCTAATATATCTGGGAGCCCAGTTCGATACAGTGGCAAACACTATCTCCCTTCCACTACAGAAAATTCCTACAGTTCGAGACAGAGTCTCCCGGGCTCTACATGCACGGCAAATGAAAGCCTCTCAGTGCCTGAAAGTCGTTGGCACGATGGTTTCTACGACTCCCATGGTCAAATGGGCCTTATGGAGATTGCGTCCCTTCCAGTCAGGCCTCCTACGGCAATGGAAGTCAGGGGACAAGAATCAGGTCATCCGCATAACATCTACAATGAGAAACAGCCTCTTCTGGTGGCTTCAGCGCAAGAACCTCCTGACTTGCCACTCCATCGCTCCCATCTCCTGGGTGACAGTCACGACCGATGCCAGCGGTACCGGTTGGGGAGCCCTTTGTGGGTCGAACCTGGCCCAAGGCAAGTGGGAAACATGTCTCCCCAACCCAGGGTCGAATGTCCTGGAACTTCGTGTGGCCTGGTGTGCCCTACAGTTCTTCTCTCATCTCCTGATGGGGGAGTCAGTGCTGTTGAGAATGGACAACACCACAGCAGTATCGTATGTGAAGAGGCAAGGGGGTACTCGGAGTCCCACACTCCTTCGGGAAGTCGAGCCCATCCTATCGTGGGCGCAGAAATACCTTGCCAACATCTCGGCAGTCTTTGTCCCAGGCGTCCAAAACACTCAAGCAGACTTCCTGTCACGGACCGAGTTGGACAACAACGAGTGGTCTCTCCACATAGAGACGTTCAGGTGGATCTTGTCACTAAAGACCGATCCCGAAGTAGATCTGTTTGCTTCCCCCTGCAATCGCAAGCTGAAGAAGTTCTACACCCGGGGGCTCTGCAGTCAAGCCATCGGGACAGATGCCCTGACGGATCAGTGGAGGTTCAAGCGGGCATACGCCTTTCCGCCACTGCCAGTTATACTGAGATTCCTGCAGAGGCTCCGAGCGGAGCCAGTGGAGGTGGTGACAATAGCTCCCTACTGGCCGAACAGGCCTTGGTTCCCTCTCCTGGTCCAGCTCAGCTGTCGGGACCCAGTGCCTCTCCCTCTCAGACCGGACCTTCTTTCTCAAGGGTCAGTCCTGCACCCTTGTCCTGCGGTGCTGAGACTGATGGTCTGGTTCTTGAGAGGGAGAGGCTGGAATCCCTAGGTTGTGCCTCAGAAGTAATATCCACTCTCATGAGCTCGAGAAGATCCAGTACAAATAAAGTCTATGGAAGGATCTGGTCCAAATTCGTGGAGTTCTGCTCTCCTCAGGGCAGGTCTTTTAGACATCCAAAAGTCCAGGACGTTCTCAGTTTCCTCCAAACGGGCCTAGATTTACATCTATCTGTCAGCTCTCTGAGAGTCCAAGTTTCTGCACTTTCGGCCTTCTCCGGCACTTCATGGGCAGTTCATCCTCTGGTTAGACAATTTTTCCGAGGCGCATCGAGACTCAAGCCCCAGAGAAAGCCTAGGTTCCCCAAATGGGACCTTCCATTAGTCCTTGACTCGATCTCTGGACTCAGTACTTCGGGGCCCTCCCCGCTCCCTATCAAGGTCTTTTCAGCAAAGGTGGCCTTCTTAGTGGCCATTACCTCAGCCAAAAGGGTCTCTGAAATTGCATCACTTGGTCACGAAGAACCCTTCCTAACGTTTTTCCCGGACCGGGTAGTCCTCATTCCTATGCTGGGTTCCAACCCAAAAGTGTCTTCAGTATTCCACGTCAATCAAGAGATCGTTTTACCTACATTTAGGACCCCAGGGTCCACTGAGAATCACCCTCTAGATGTGGGCGAAGCTATTAAGGAATATCTCAAAGTTACTTCTCCCTTTAGACGTTCTAGTCATCTCTTCGTGCTTCACTCAGGCAGCAATATAGGGAAAAAAGCCTCAACCAGGACTATCGCGTCCTGGATCGTACAGGCCATACAACAGGCATATAGGGCTAAGGGCTTGGCTCCTCCAAAGGCGGTGACAGCCCATTCCACCAGAGGAATGGCAGCCTCGTGGGCAGCGGCTCGACATGTGGCTCCAGATATCATCTGCAAGGCAGCTTCATGGGCTTCTATTAATACCTTCATGTTGCATTATTGTATAGAGCCTGCCTCACTATCCTCTGTAAACTTTGGGTTACAAATCCTATCGACCGATAGGACAAATTAAAATTTATGTTTTTGATCATGCATACCCACCCGTGTGGTTGGCTAGTTATTTCCCACATGTAGGCTGCCATGGAGTCTGTCAGGAAAAAGGAAAATTTATTATCAAATACTTACCGTAATTTTCCTTTCCTGATGGACTCCATGGCAGACGGAGTTCCCACCCATTGGTCAACGAGTAGGCTAGTTACGGAACGCAGTAGCTAGTGGTGAGCACTCATTTATGGGAATGGGGTCCTATAGCATTGGAGAGGAGGCGGGGTTAACCCACACGTAGGCTGCCATGGAGTCCATCAGGAAAGGAAAATTACGGTAAGTATTTGATAATAAATTTTCCTTTTTTTGTCTTTCTGCTATAAAACATGTCCAATAAAAAAAAAAATGTCTTATTAAATTTAGGCCAATATGTATTCTGCTACATGTCTTTAGTAAAAAAAAAAAATCCCAATAAGCGTATATTGATTGGTTTGTGTGAAGGTTATAGCGTCTACAAACTATGGTATTATTTTTCTTTGTATACTAGTAATGGCAATGGTCAGTGACTTATAGTGTGACTGTGATAGTGAATCTGACACTAACTGACACTTTATGGGAGCTGACATCACCAGTGACACTTATGCCCCGTACACACGGTCGGACTTTGTTCGGACATTCCGACAACAAAATCCTAGGATTTTTTCCGACAGATGTTGGCTCAAACTTGTCTTGCATACACACGGTCACACAAAGTTGTCGGAAAATCCGATCGTTCTGAACGCGGTGACGTAAAACACGTACGTCGGGACTATAAACGGGGCAGTGGCCAATAGCTTTCATCTCTTTATTTATTCTGAGCATGCGTGGCACTTTGTCCGTCGGATTTGTATACACACGATCGGAATTTCCGACAACGGATTTTGTTGTCGGAAAATTTTATAGCCTGCTCTCAAACTTTGTGTGGCGGAAAATCCGATGGAAAATGTGTGATGGAGCCCACACACGGTCGGAATTTCCGACAACAAGGTCCTATCACACATTTTCCGGCGGAAAATCCGACCGTGTGTACGGGGCATAACACTGAACTAATGACACTGGCTGGGAAGGGATTACTGTCTAGGAGCAATTAAAAGGTTACTGTGTGTAAAGTGTATACTGTGTGCTACTTGCAGAGAGAATAACAACAGCCACATTGCTGCACTCTGTATAGAGCACTGAGTTGTTTACCAACACAGGGATCTCTTCTGCCATCGATCTGCGGGTCCTTGCCATAAATCATTGGCCGGTGTTCTGTCGAAAAGTGCCCGGGACGAATGGCGCATGTGCCACGGAACAGCACAACAGCTGATTTTACGATTAGCTGTTGAGACGGCGCCTGCGCACAGAAGAACTTTTTCTGTCGGGCTGTTCCCATGCGCTCCCGTGGCGAGTTCATGTCCGTGAGGGGTGGATTTGTACATGTTGTGGGCGAATTTATAAACGATGGGCAGTTGGGGGGCGAAATTTTTGAAGATGGCCAGTGCTGCAAACCAAAACTTTTTATGCTATTCTTCCTGGACGCTTGCAGGGCGTGTTTAGCCAACTGATGGGCGGGTTTGCAGGGCGTATTTTTTTTTTAAATGTTTAGTTTTGCAGCACTGGCCATCTTTGAAAATTCAGCCCCCAACTGCCCATCGTTTATAAATCTGCTCACAACACGTACAAATCCACCACTCACCGACATGAACTCGCCACGGGAGCGCGGGGCACAATCTGACAGAAAAATTCCTTCTGTCGGCTATTGTGCGCAGGCGCCGTCTCAACAGCTGATTGTCAAAACAGCTGTTGTGCTGTTCCATATGGCGCCGTTCGTCTCGGGCATGAACGATAGCGGGCACTTCTCGACAGAACACCAGGACTCACTGACAAACTGGTCCTGCAGCCAATGACAGCTCGGGTTTCTGGGTGCTCGAGCAGACCTAGAAGAAATACTTCATATTCCCATCGCACACATTCCTGGATGAGCTCTCAAGGTTTGGGTGCTGCAGCAACAACCAGCTGAATACTGGTTCAAGTCACAAAGTAGATATTTGCAGGCACATGCCTGACGAAGGGGTCCCGCGTGACTCCGAAACATTTCACTCTCCTTGTGTTGTGATCATGCAATAAATAAGCTGATTGGACGCCACTTTTGTTGGTCCATGGTGTGCTGACAGACCCAGAAGACATTCCAGAGGTACAGGTACGCTACAATGCCCTAAACGTACTTTGGCGAGTCGGCACGTTGATAGCTGCACATGTGAACGAGCCCTTACGCTTGGTTCACACCTACAGGTGTGACCAAGCAGGGGTGACTTTCTGCAGGTTGGACAGCCCATTTACAGTATTTCAATGGTCAGCCCTACAAGCTAGAAATGCTGAACAGAAGTCTCTAGACTCTTTTTCAAAATGTGCTGCCCCAAACCACATGCGTTTGCAGATACATGGGACTACCGTTAACAACTAATGGCACCATCTGCTAAATGACAGCACATTCCTCTGCATGTCGGGAAAGAGCGCAATTTTTGCGCACCTTCCCGAAACACAGTAGCGTGTGTACATAACCATGCACAGTCTTTATAACCAGTCAAATGCAGTAACTGGTGTACAGTCCATACCAACCGATCAGAAATCAGTTTTGGTCATCGCCCATACTTGGTTACGATTGGGTGCTGTGGCTTTCCATCTACTTAGGGCCCGAAAAGGCTCCTAAACACATGGACAAAAACTCTCTATATGAGAGGCTTTTTTTTTTGCCAAGGGAACTGGCATTTTTTAAAGCCCAGTGTGCATGGACCCGTAGCCTCCCTGGCGGTTTTCCCGAGTGTGGCTCGGGGGTTAAATTTCAGCACCATTAGTGGTGGCACACTCAGGATCACATCCTGGTGCAGTGTACTTACCTTGTCCCCAGGATCCTGCGATGTCCCCCCGCTGTGTCTGCGGGCTCTGTCCTCTACCCTGATGTCCTGTGTGCTGGGCTCCGTTCCCTGCGAGTGTCGCAACGCACGGGGGCGGAGCCTGGCGGCAAATTCAAAAGAGTGAAAATTCATAACACATACAGTACACTGTAATCTTACAGATTACATTACTGTATGAAATCATTTCACATCCCTTTTGTCCCAATGCTTTGTCCAGTGCCCTGCATGTAGTTTTATATGATATATACTGTTCTTTCTGCCTGGAAACTGGAGATTGTCCATAGCAACCAAAAAGTGTCCCTTTACGTCAAAAGTAGTTTTAGACCAGCTAGAAAACAGCGATAGTAAATTAGAACACTTGCAGAATTGAGCGATAGTGAATCGTGGGGAAATTAATTTAAGACCGATAAAAACAAACTGTGCAGGTTTGACCAAAGTTGGATAATGCCCTTGCTATCAGGCCCCTTGCAGATGGGGTGTACTCCGCCAAGCGGATTCGCCTGCTCAGTGAGGGATCTGTCTGCTGATCCCCGCTGAGCAGGCGGATGACAGGTCCGTGTCCGCTCCACTATGCAGAGTGGACATGGACCTAGCCCGTTCTCCTCTATGTGTCGGTCAGATGGAAACAGACTGCTTGTTCATTTTCATGCGACTGTCATCCAATCCGCTGGGTAGATGGAATTTACATACTTCATAAAGCCTGACTGAAAAACTCACAGGATGTTGCTAAGGACGTTCCTAAGAGAGGCCTAGCTATTACTGTTCACCTTCACTATCACAGGAGTGAGCTTTTATTCTGATTCAAACCCCCTTACATGCACTTTCTTTCTATCCCCTGATGCAGTAGCTCTGAACTCAGTGTTTGAGAGCTCACTCCTGTGATGGTGAAGGCGAGCAGTATTGACTAGGCCTCACTTAACAACATCCTTAGCAACGTCCTGGGAGTTTGTCGGTCAAGTCTCTTGGGGTACATAAATGGCCTACACCTATAGCAAGGGTTCATTCAACCATTTTCACACCTGCACAGTTTGTTTTTATCTAGAGACATCCCTTATCTGAATAGGGAGCTTATTTGGTAAAGGTGAAATATGCCTTTAATCATAAGCGTTTTAAGGTGAATACTGAGCATTTTTATGCGTGTTTGTACGTGAGTTCCTTGGGTGGTGTTTTCAGGGCTCAGCGTCGTTGTTTTAGCCTATGAAAAGTGGAGGAGGAGAGGAAACAAATCATGCTAAAAATGCCTGTTTAGAGGCGTTTTTCCAGGCACTCCCATTAAAGTCTATAGGGTCCCATTCACATATCTCCTAGCAGGAACGAGCGTTCCCACTTCGCGATTTTCAAAGAGTGATTCCCACGCGATTATGCGTGTCGCATAGGGCCAGCCTATCCATTTTAATGGGCTTCTCTATGAGTGTTTGTCTCCCAAAAAGAAGCTTTTGCTCCTTTTTGGATGACAAGCTTCACGTGTTTTTTTTTTTTTTTTTTAAGGCACGGTTTCCCGTGATTGCTGCACAATTCCATAGCTCCCAACTGTCCCTGATTTGGAAGGACTGTCCCTGATTTGGAGCAATATCCCTCTGTTCCTCTTTCCCCCTCATTTGTCCCTCATTTTGGTCTGCTCTATATAGTTGTATATAAAATGCACTTTTTATCATTCAAAAAGTGTTTCCCAGTGCTAAACCTTTCATCTGATTTCTAAATTGCTGCATTTGTAAATTTTAAAAGCCAATATAAAGAAATAGTATTGGTAAAAAAAAAAGCACTTGTGGATTTCATTAACCTTTTTTTGGTTAATTCTCTTTTAAGGGGGTGTGGCAGGGGGCGTGTCCTATGCCTGCATATGTTTTCTAGTAGATGTTCCTCATTACCATCTCAAAATGTTGGGAGGTATGCAATTCTGCCATAATGGCAACGCGTTTGGGGTGCCAATAAAGTTGTTTTACACCCTGTACAACCACTTTTACCTACAGGTAAGCCTATATTAAGGCTTACCTGTAGGTGCTTGAAATATCTCCTAAACCTCCACGGTTTAGGAGATATTTGCGAAATACCCAATCGCCGATGACTACGGCGCATGCACCGATGTCATCTAATGTAATAGGTAGGAAGGATGGGAGTGATGGTGGGGCCTGATGGTTAAGGGTTCTCACCAAGCTTCCAGAACTCCAGGCCTTCCTGGCTGGGGTGGGGGCTACTGTGGTCTGGGCTGGGGGTCAGCGTTGCACGAAAAGCCAGTGGTAAATGTGCCCCTGAAGTGGCAGTTCAGGGGTGCCGTACAGTCACAGTGTTTCTGCACTTGATTTATGGCACCATGGTCACTTCACCACAACACACGTTTTTCGCACCTGCCTCTAGGGCCGAGCCTTTTGGCTAGGACCAGGGGAAATTTTTATTCCTGGCCGGAAGGCCGGCCTTGTATTACACAATGGCCACTTTTCACTCCCCCACTTCCTTCTCCCCGCTTTCTTTTTATTCATCCCCGTGTCTGTCACTTTTTTGCATTTTTTTGCTTGATGTGTATACACGTTTGTCACTGTGTGATGAGTAGGGTGTGGGTCCTCAGGCCTACTCTGAAAGTCCTGGGAGGGGGTGGACAAAGGCCTTCTGGTTTGGTTCGCCCTCTCTCATGGGGTCTCCCTTCGGGAGAGTCCCACCTAGTATTTGGGTGGGTCTGTTTCGGCAGGCCTTCCAGAGAACGGGGGTCCGCCTGGTTTCGGCCAGATGGACCCAAGAAGTACCTCAGTCCCTGTCTGGAGCCTAACGCGCCGGGGGATCAGGGTAAGGTCCTTCCCTAGTGGAGGATCAGTGTAACACCCATTGCACGTTTTGTGTTTCACTCTTTATGTGTGTGCACTTTTTTGGCACCGGGTGGAAGTTTTTGGGTGTGTTTTGCACTCCACTGGCTTTTCAAAAAAAAACAAACATTGTGCCATTTCTAATAGGGGTCATGCCGTGACGGGCGACTCCGGCCAGTCACGGACCCGGAGTTTGCGGCCCCCCGGAAGGTAGATGGGTGAAAATGGACGCTCGCTGCTAGTGGGGACAACAGTGACATCGTGGGCTTCGGTTTCAGGTAAGTGACACATAATGGGCTACTATGCGATGCATAGTAGCCCATTATGCTTTACGTTTGCAGGGAAATAAAGAGGAAGTAAAACCCACCAGGGTTTACTTCCTCTGTAAAGGACAATGGCACCCAAACGTGCATTGTGTAGTGATTGCCACGAGATTCCAAATCGTGAAGTGTGAATGGAGCCTAAACGCCAAAAAATGCGCAACTCTGCCTCAATTTGGAGCTCATGCATTTTTAATGCGACACAACGCTCGGGAGTGACTGTGAACTGGCACCATTGAATTTCATTTGAATCTAGATTCAGGAAGCACACTTCAAACTGCTTGCATATGAATGGGGTCTGATTACTTTCATAGTTTTTGGATGGGTAAACAGAGCAAAAAAAAAAAGCTCTGTTTGGAACAGAAATGTTGTTTTCTTTACCCTCAATAAAGTTTTGCTCCTTGTGAAGGAGGGGGGGGGAAGAGTTAGCGCTTGCGCACCAGCCCCACTTGCGCTGCCCTTAGTAAGGCCAGGATAGGCTCTCGCGTCTGCGTCACCTGCCCTTTTCCTCCCTCAGGAGACGCCCCGCTGTTCCCTTGGCAGCTCGCGCATGCGCGCTAGGGCCTCCTCGGCCGCTTCCGGTTTAGCTCCCGCCCGGTCCGCCATCTTGGATGGAGGGAGCGATAGAGAGAAAAAAAGGGGAGGGGGAGGAGAGCTGTATAGAGAGGAAGGGGGGGAGGCGCTGCTCCCTATAGACTGGCACTGAGCTGGGGCTCCTGCACTGAGGGCACACACAAGGCCTCCATAGGCTCCAGGTAGATGACAAGGAGGGGGGAGGGGGTGAGCTGCCATACACACTCCATTCTAGCTGCAGCTCTGCACCTCCTATGGCTGCCTGATTTCCTCCACAGCCTAAGACAAGGAGGAGGGGGGCCTGCACACACCTCATAGACATCTAAGGGAGGGGTGTATACATTCTATAGGGGGGGACATACATCTCCACAGCCTATGTGGGTGCTACAAGACTGAGAAGGGGGGGGCCACACAAACACAAGACCTTAGTGCTCTGTACATCTCCACAGCCTATGTGGGCACTACAAGATTGAGGAAAGGCACACACACACACAGAGGATCCTATTGGCGAATACATCACCACAGCCTGTGTAAGCGCTATACAGGGGCTTACGCAGCGGACCTCATTGCTGTATACATCGCCACAGCCTTTGTGGGCGCTACAAGACTGAGGGGGGCTTATGCAGAGGACCTCATTGCTCTGTACATCGCCACAGCTTCTTGGGCGCTACAAGACTGAGGGGGGCTTATGCAGAGGACCTCATTGCTTTGTACAGCGCCACAGCCTACTTGGGCGCTACAAGACCGAGGGGGGCACACAGAGGACCTCATTGCTTTGTACATCGCCACAGCCTACTTGGGCGCTACAAGACTGAGAGGGGCACACGGAGGACCTCATTGGTCTGTACATCGCCACAGCCTACTTGGGCGCTACAAGACTGATAGGGGCACACGGAGGACTTCATTGGTCTATACATCGCCACAGCCTAATTGGGCGCTACAAGACTGAGGGGGGCACACGGAGAACCTCATTGGTCTGTACATCGCCACAGCCTACTTGGGCGCTACAAGACTGAGGGGGGCACACCGAGGACCTCATTGCTCTGTACATCGCCACAGCCTACTTGGGCGCTACAAGACTGAGGGGGGCACACCGAGGACCTCATTGCTCTGTACATCGCCACAGCCTACTTGGGCGCAACAAGACTGAGGGGGGCACACGGAGGACTTCATTGGTCTGTACATCGCCACAGCCTACTTGGGCGCTACAAGACTGAGGGGGGGCACACCGAGGACCTCATTGGTCTGTACATCGCCACAGCCTATGTTTGTGCTCCAAGACTGAGGGACACACACAGGACCTCTTTTCTCTGCACATCGCCACAGCTGACACACAGTTGACACACACGCAGTTGGACCGAGTTGCTTAATATATCACCGCGGCCTATGTGGGTGCTACAAGGCTGAGGGAGGCACACAGGGGACCTCTTTGCTCTGTACATCACCACAGCCTGTGATGGCACTACAGGACTGAAGGGGGCACACGCAGAGGACCTCCTTGCTCTTTACATCACAGGAGGAGGGGTGTGTATATTGCATAGAATTGCAGCGTAGGGGATGATATAGGCCCCTAGAGACACATACAAGGGGCCCCTATACACACCGTAGGGGGGGTTATATAGATGAGGGGGGGGGGCTGGCAGGGTATAGAGGATGCCGTACATAGACCCCAGCCCCTATAGAGGATAGCCATCCATCTGTATAGGCTTAAAAACACTAATAGTGGGGGCAATTCAAGCCTAGATTGCTGCAGATTTCCCCATTAGATAGCTGTAAAGGGGGTCCTGTGTTTGTATAGGCAGCCCACCCCCCCCTCTTTACAGACGTTGCTTCCTCTTTGCATGAACAATCCAGGCCGTACACAGGACAATCCTTTTTTAATCGAGCTCCGGATCGCCGTCCCTGTACAGAGATTGGCACGCACGCTCTATAGGGCACCGGGGGAGTGACAGCTACGAAAAGGAGACATCAGAGGCACCTGTGCTGGCAGATCCGAGACACAAAGAGAGGCTGCTACATGCGGGCACAGACCGCCCGGCCGAGGGTGTCGTCTGCGGACGCTTGAGGGGTCGGGGCGGTAAGGCTGGCACGCTCCAAAGGGACCACCGGTGTCGGAGGCAACGGGGGGCGGCTCGCCCGAAGAGGCAACATGGGAGGCCACGGGCGGAGGTCGGTGCCCCTCGCCCATTAGGAGCCGCGAGGAGAGAGCGAGCCGGCGACAACGGTGACACATCCAGGTAAGCTTGGGGGACTTTGCTTTTCTTTACAGGTGTCATTGAGGGTTGTATGATGGCATGCCGGAGGAGGGGGGGGGGGGGCAGGGAAGAGATATGCCATTGAGAATTTTATGTTGTGATTATCTGCTACCCTCCCCCAGTGTGAAATGTAGTTCACCGCTTGTTTACAATCAGAATTTGTGAGCGGTATTGTCAATTCAGGATGCTAGGGACAACATTGGTTAGAGGTTGTATCCATGTTATCATTCTTTGTATTGATTAGCCTATTAGGGGCAGTTTGAGATCTCTGTAGACAGTCATTTGTGGAACCCTTGACACTGTGGCGGGCATCCATGGTCCTTTGATACTGTAGTCAACGTTTACATTCCATGGCTTTGTGGCAGGCAGCTATGGTCTGCTTGGTACAGTAGAGGGCATCAGTGCTCTCCTTGGCACAGTGGCAGGCACCCATGAGTCTGTGATATCTGCCATGAGCATTGGTGGGTACGATGGCGCTGTGCTGGGTGTACAGTGCATAGGTCCCTAGGTAGCTGACATTCACAGGTTCCTTGGCACAGTGGCGGTTGCGCCCCATGGTCTCCTTGGTGGTTGTGCCCCGAGTTTCTCCCTGGCGGGCACGGTAGCCCCCTGCGTGTCTCCCTGGCGGGCATGGAGGCACTGTGCTGAGCGTACAGTGCATAGGGCCCTAGGTAGCTGACATTCACAGGTTCCTTGGCACAGTGGCGGTGGCGACCCGACTGTCTCCCTGGCGGGCACGGTGGCGACCCGACTGTCTCCCTGGCAGGCACGGTGGCGCCCCGACTGTCTCCCTAGCGGGCACGGTTGCACTGTGCTGAGCGTACAGTGCATAGGTCCCTAGGTAGGTGACATTCACAGGTTCCTTGGCACAGTGGCGCTTGCGCCCCGTGGTCTCCTTGGCGGTTGCGCCCCGTGGTCTCCCTGGCGGGCACGGTGGCGCCGCATGTGTCTCCCTGGCGCCGCAAGTGTCTCCCTGGCGGGCACGGTGGCGCCGCAAGTGTCTCCCTGGCGGGCACGGTGGCGCCGCAAGTGTCTCCCTGGCGGGCACGGTGGCGCCGCAAGTGTCTCCCTGGCAGGCACGGTGGCGCTGAGCGTACAGTGCATAGGGCCCTAGGTAGCTGACATTCACAGGTTCCTTGGCACAGTGGCGGTGGCGCCCCGACTGTCTCCCTGGCAGGCACGGTGGCGCCCCGACTGTCTGCCTAGCGGGCACGGTCACACTGTGCTGAGCGTACAGTGCATAGGTCCCTAGGTAGCTGACATTCACAGGTTCCTTGGCACAGTGGCGGTTGCGCCCCGTGGTCTCCCTGGCGGGCATGGTGGCGCCGCAAGTGTCTCCCTGGCCTGCACGGTGGCGCCGCGAGTGTGTCCCTGGCGGGCACGGTGGTGCCGCGAGTGTCTCCCTGGCGGAGGCACCCCATGATATCATTAGAATGACAGACATTCGTGTACCATCCGGTCTGTAGAAAAGTTCTAGCCAGATTTTGAAGTGACTCGGATGCTCCAAGGAAGTTTTAGGTGTCGGTGAAGCCGCATTCCTAGTGCTAGAACAAAAAGCTAGTCGCACTGGTAAGGGATACAGTGGCAGGCGCCCATGGCCTCTGTGGTTTCATTAGACTGGCATGATCATTTGTGTGCCAACCGGTCTGTAGACAAAGTTTTAGCCAGATTTTTAGGTTACAGGGATGCTGCAAGGACATTTTAGGTGGCAGTGAAGCAGTAGTCGTAGTGCTTCAGAAGAATTAATGCTGAGCTCTTAGACAAAATCTATTCTTGCAGTAGCCTCCTCCCTGCACTGCGAGGGTCTAATAGGGTGTAGAAACTGTCCCTGTCTCCAGCAGCCTTACTTGATCCATGCAAACCATCTAGTGCTGCCGCCTCTTTAAGGCACTGTCAGCCCCATTCACACGCTCACCATGTATAGTGCAGGATTAATAGCCCTGCACTGTATGTGATGACCCCAAGGGACCACCTGGATCTCTGGGTAGAAGACAACAGCACTAGATCTGGCTGGATGGAGGTATTGGGGGGATAGATTTTGTTTATTTCCTGGAGTTCAGCTTTAAGCCTGGACATGGCTTTGTACAATGGTCATAATAAAAAGAAAGGATGTATTTTTGTGGTTCGAGCTTCTTTGTGGATGATTGTCTAGGCAGCCCTCTGCCAACAGACTCTAACTGGGGCAGCGTTGATCAGGGACTATATGACTGGGGCGGCGGTGATCAGGGACTATATGACTGGGGCAGCGTTGATCAGGGACTATATGACTGGGGCGGCGGTGATCAGGGACTATATGACTGGGGCGGCGGTGATCAGGGACATGGTATCTGGGGTGACGATGATCAGGGACGCGGTATCTGGGGTTACGGTGATCAGGGACGCGGTATCTGGGGTGACGATGATCAGGGACATGGTTTCTGGGGTGACAATGATCAGGGACATGGTATCTGGGGTGACGGTGATCAGGGACGCGGTATCTGGGACGCGGTATCTGGGGTGACGGTGATCAGGGATGCGGTATCTGGGGTGACGGTGATCAGGGACGCGGTATCTGGGGTGACGGTGATCAGGGACGCGGTATCTGGGGTGACGGTGATCAGGGACGCGGTATCTGGGGTGACGGTGATCAGGGACGCGGTATCTGGGGTGACGGTGATCAGGGACGCGGTATCTGGGGTGACGGTGATCAGGGACGCGGTATCTGGGGTGACGGTGATCAGGGACGCGGTATCTGGGGTGACGATGATCAGGGACGCGGTATCTGGGGTGACGATGATCAGGGACGCGGTATCTGGGGTGACGGTGATCAGGGACGCGGTATCTGGGGCAGCGTTGATCAGGGACTATATGACTGGGGCGGCGGTGATCAGGGACATGGTATCTGGGGTGACGATGATCAGGGACGCGGTATCTGGGGTGATGATGATCAGGGACGCGGTATCTGGGGTTACGGTGATCAGGGACGCGGTATCTGGGGTGACGGTGATCAGGGACGCGGTATCTGGGGTGACGGTGATCAGGGACGCGGTATCTGGGGTGACGGTGATCAGGGACGCGGTATCTGGGGTGACGGTGATCAGGGACGCGGTATCTGGGGTGACGGTGATCAGGGACGCGGTATCTGGGGTGACGGTGATCAGGGACGCGGTATCTGGGGTGACGGTGATCAGGGACGCGGTATCTGGGGTGACGGTGATCAGGGACGCGGTATCTGGGGTGACGGTGATCAGGGACGCGGTATCTGGGGTGACGGTGATCAGGGATGCGGTATCTGGGGCAGCGTTGATCAGGGACTATATGACTGGGGCGGCGTTGATCAGGGACTATATGACTGGGGCGGCGGTGATCAGGGACGCGGTATCTGGGGTGATGATGATCAGGGACGCGGTATCTGGGGTTACGGTGATCAGGGACGCGGTATCTGGGGTTACGGTGATCAGGGACGCGGTATCTGGGGTGACGATGATCAGGGACGCGGTATCTGGGGTGACGATGATCAGGGACGCGGTATCTGGGGTGACGATGATCAGGGACGCGGTATCTGGGGTGACGATGATGATCAGGGACGCGGTATCTGGGGTGACGGTGATCAGGGACGCGGTAACTGGGGTGACGGTGATCAGGGACGCGGTAACTGGGGTGACGGTGATCAGGGACGCGGTAACTGGTAACCCTATGCAAAATAATAAAAACATTACATTTTTTTTAAATATAATTTGCGTTTTTTTTTTTTTACATACTGTAATGGCTTTTATTCCTGATTCTGTTTTAATATTGTGATTGGCTACAGCTATCACATGGTACAGGGCCACTGTGTTTGACCCTGTACAGTGTGATCACTGTGACCAATTACAGCGATCACAATGGTAAGCAATGCTGTCATGGATGGAAGCCATTCATGACAGCTGTTTACTTTTGATCATGTGATCGCTGTGATTGATCACAGCGATCACATGGTACATGTGCTAATTAGTAGCCCAGTACTGGGCACCGTGATCCCCTGTGTTCGTTCACAGGATTGGGCTGCTGCATGCCCACGGGAGGACATGCCCAGGCGGTCGTAAAGGAGTTATGGCCCCACTTTAGCGGTCATGTTAAAGTGAATCTAAAACCAAGAACAAAAATGTAATGTTACCAGTCTTTAGATGTGGTGGCTGTGTTAGTTTTCACTTTTCAGATTTTCTTCCTCTTTACCAGGTGATCCTGCCAATAGCACGCTTCCCATCCCAGGGGTGACAACGCTCAAATACTGTACTGTATATATCAGGAGCAGTGTTGTCACCATAGGACAGGAAGTGTCTTGGATTATGGAACACTTCCCTTTTGTCGTGGATATAAAAAGTCTGCACACCCCTGTTAACATGTCAGGTTTCTGTGATGTAAAAAAAAGAAACAAAGCTAAATCATTTCAAAACTTTTACCACCTTTTAA
The DNA here is from genome assembly GCA_037952835.1 of Lithobates septentrionalis. Taxonomy (NCBI): domain Eukaryota; kingdom Metazoa; phylum Chordata; class Amphibia; order Anura; family Ranidae; genus Lithobates; species Lithobates septentrionalis. Next base: position 52,449 of record JBBDGP010002751.1, read on the forward strand.
TGTGACCTATAAACTGTACAACTCAGTTGAACAACAAACTGAAATCTTTTAGGTGGAGGGAAGTGAGAATAAAAAAAAAAAAATATGGTTGCATAAGTATGCACACCCTTACACTAATACTTTGTTGAAGCACCTTTTTGATTTTATTACAGCACTCAGTCTTTTTGGGTATGAGACTATCGGCATGGCACATCTTGACTTGGCAATGTCTGCCCACTCTTCTTTGCAAAAACACTCCAAATCTGTCAGATTGTAAGGGCATCTCCTGTGCACAGCTCTCTTCAGGTCACTTCACAGATTTTCAATGGGATTCAGGTCTGGACTCTGGCTGGACCGTTGCAAAACTTTAATCTTCTGGTGAAGCCATTCCTTTGTTGATTTGGATGTATGCTTTGGGTCGTCATGCTAAAAGATGAAGTTCCTCTTCATGTTGAGCTTTCTAGCAGAAGCCTGAAGGTTTTGTTCCAATATTGACTGGTATTTGGCACTGTTCACAATTCCCTCTACCTTGACTAAGGCCCCTGTTCCAGCTGAAGAAAAACCGCCCCAAAGCATGATGCTGCCACCACCACCATGCTTCACGGTGGGTATGGTGTTATTTTGATGATGTGCAGTGTTGTTTTTGCACCAAACATATCTTTTGGAATTATGGCCAAAAAGTTCAACCTTGGTTTCATCAGAACAGATTTCCCCACATGCTTTTGGGAGACTTCAGATGTGTTTTTGCAAAATTTTGCCGGGCTTGGATGTTTTTCTTAAGAAAAGTCTTCCGTCTTGCCACCCTACCCCCATAGCCCAGACATATGAAGAATACGGGAGATTGTTCTCACCACACAGCCAGTACTTGCCAGATATTCCTGCAGCTCCTTTAATGTTGCTGTAGGCTTCTTGACAGCTTCCCAGACCAACTTTCTTATATACCATAGTTTGTAGACTCCATAACTTTCACACAGACCAAATAATAAACACTAATTTTGGATTATTTTTTACCAACGAAATGTAGCAGAATACATTTTGGCTTAGAATTTATGAAGAAATATTTTATTTAGCAAAAAATTAATAACCCAGTGAAGACTAAATAACATCAAAAGAAAGCTCTGTTTGATAAAAACACGTGTTGTATGACTAAGTAATTGTCATTCAAAGTGTGACGGCGCTGAAAACTTAAAACGGAGCTCCGGGCTCCTTCAGAAAAAAAATAAGTCAGCAGCTATAAATACTGTAGCTGCTGACTTTTTATATTGGGACACTTACCTAACCACAAACCAAGCGGTGTCCTCAACCGAGCCGATTTTTCAATCGCTTCTCGGGTGATCCCGCCGCCATCTTGGAAGTGCGCTGTGGGGGTAGGAGGCGGCGAAGTCAGCCGGAAGTAGGTGCCTCTGATTAACCCAAATTAAGGTTCAGCTGTTCTAGTAGGTCTTTCCTGGCATTTTCTTAGTCACATCCAACAGCAAACTCCCCGCACCACCCCCCCCCCCCCCCCAGAAAGGTGCCAAATGTGGCAGCAGAGGCAGGGAGGAAGCATTTAAGTGGAGCTTCCCCTTTTGGGTGGAGCTTCTCTTTAAAAATGGCCTGGGCAGGAAGGGGTTGAAAGTGTACGAATCAAAGTGGGTCAATGCCCACACGCCACACGTTTTCTGGGCGGCTGATGTAAGAGTGCGCCCAATGCGGGCTTTCATCACAAAGGTCGAGCTGTCAAAGACAGCTCTTGGTCTGAACTTAGAGCCCTTGCACACTGGGGCGGTTTGCAGGCGCTATTGCGCTAATAATAGCGCCTGCAAACCGCCCCGAAAGTGCCGCTACTGTCATTCCAGTGTGAAAGCCCGAGGGCTTGCACACTGGAGCGATGCGCTGGCAGGACGGTAAAAAAAGTCCTGCTAGCAGCATCTTCGGAGCGGTGAAGGAGCGGTGTGTATACCGCTCCTTTACCGCTCCTGCCCATTGAAATCAATGGGACGCGCGGCTATACCGCCGGCAAAGCGCCTCTGCAGAGGCGCTTTGCGGTGGTATTTAACCCTTTCTCGGCCGCTAGCGACGGTAAAACGCTGCTAATAATAGCGGCTTTTTACCGCCGACGCCGCCCCAGTGTGCAAGGGCTCTAAAGATCAGTAGCTGGTGGGACAGGCTTCTGATCATGTGACCACTGTGGCAGTGGTCACATGATCGTCAATCCTTCCTGCCTCACTGGGGATTCAGAACTATTTAACCCCTTCTCACCCGCTTTATAGCCAAAAGACTGCTACAGCGTAGGCTTAATTTGCAGTCTTTAACGATTTCTTGTGATCATGTTGCCCATGCGCCCTGTGATCGCTGAGTCCTTTGGACTCAGCTGATCACAGATCGGGGATAAAGGGCCAATCACAGTGATCAAGGCCATTATGGCCGAAAAGTGTTAACATCTGCTGTATACATTCGTCTTCTATGGAGATACAATGAATCTGGACTGATTTAAGAGCATGTACGGAGTTGCGGATTGTCTTTCATCCATCCAATCAAAGTGGCCCTTTACCATGTGATCAGCTGTGTCCAATGACAGCTGATCACAGAAGTAAACACAGGCCGGTTATCGGCATTCCTTTCCTTAGCTGACAGCGTAACCGGCTTGTGTTCAAGGAATTATCAGTGCCCACCAGTGTCGCATACCAGTGCCCACCAGTGTCGCATACCAGTGCCCACCAGTGTCGCATACCAGTGCCCACCAGTGTCGCATACCAGTGCCCACCAGTGTCGCATACCAGTGCCCACCCATCAATGAAGGAGAATAATTACCTGTTTTTGCTAATTTTATATATTTATTTTTTTATTGATGTTTATGCAGTTTTCACAACCGTAACACCGTGGCGACAAAACAAGGTCGCCATAAGGTAGACCACGCAGGGCCTTGCTGCAAGACAAAATTGGTCCAAGATAAAGAAAGAAAACAAGAAAAAGAGACCTACTAGCTACAAAATACAAGTAGCCCATCCTAGCCCACCGCTCTACTGCGTCTTCCGTTTGCAAAATTTTATAACAAATGATAAAAATAATTTTTTTTTGTTTTAATTTTTGGCCTTTTTTCGTTTGTTTCACAAAATAATAAAAACCCAAGTGGGGTTTTTTTTTGCTGATTTTTTTTTTTAAATTTTATTTTTTTAGCCACCAGGGAGATTTTTCACTTGTGGTCACCGTGATGAGAAGTAAACAAAAATCCCTCCAGTGGGCGCACACCCTGTAATAGAAGCATGTTAAAAGAACCTGAGTGGGGAAGAATTATCCACTTGAGCTCCAGAAGGTTTTACCTGCTTTGTGATCAGGGCATGTTTTGCTATTCAGCACTGCGCTACTTTAGCTGGTAATTATAAATGAAAAAAGATTAAATATTTTGAGAAAATTTTTTTATACTTTCTGCCCTAAAACATATCTAATAAAATCAAATTTCGTTATAAATTTAGGCTAAAATGTATTCTGATACATGTCTTTGATAAATAAAAAATCCCAAATCAGTGTATACTATTTAGTCTGTAGGAAAGTTTTCTTATAGCGTCCTCAAAATATGGTATATAAATTTGAAAATTGATCAATCTTGAGGCCCTTAAAAATGCCAAGACAGTACAAATACGGTACTCTCCAAATTACCCTTTTTTGGAAGGTAGACAGTCTGAGACTTTTAGTAAGAGAAAAGGTAAGTTTTTGAAATTGTAATTTTTTTTTTTTTTTGTCACTACTTTTTTCACTATGTATATTTTTTATATATACCGTGTATATGTATGTATGTATATATATATATATATATATAATATATATATATATATATATATATACGGTCACAAGCGCAGTACAGCGTCATGATATGACTGGTGTGGTGGTGATCTGGGACATCGACTGGTGACAGAAAAAAAAAATATATATATTATATATATTTTTTTAATACTTTTGAGTAGTTCAATATTACCATAGTGACCAGTGTTTATGTATGCATGAATGTGTGTGTGTATTGTTTCATAACCACTTTGACATTGTGATCATGTGATTGCATCGAATGACGCCTGCCCGCAGTAAATGTTCTGTGGGTGATCGGCAAGTGGTTAAAACCTCTGTCAGGTTTTTATTGCTGGCTATATCCACGTTAAAAAGATTCTCCTCACTTCCCTCATGGTCACCAGCACAGGAAGTGAGGTGAAACTTTCCCATCGTGGACACAGAGGTAGTTATAACCATTCTTCTCTATAATCAAATAGAAAGCTGAACTCCGGGCACAAAAAGCATAATCTCTTTCTTAATGTCCATAAATGATGTAAATCCCACTTTTGTGTGCACCAAATTCCTTTGGAAACTACAGGCTGTGTGAAGAAAACTGCTGGAAGGGGCGGAGACGAGACTGGTCACCCTGCACAAGGAGAGAGAGCAGCAGTGAGCGGTCTTTATTACAGGAAGTCTCACACTGCATTACTGCACAAATCTGGCGGAAATACACAAAGCACACAGAGATTTAAGGAAGAATACACATGGTGAATGGATGTAGACAGTATTTGGTTATCCTTGCAGTATTTGCTGGAGTTTAATCCTTTTGCTGCCAGGTCCATTCCTTGTGCAGACCTGACAGCGACAGTGTGTGTATCTGGCAAGTCAACTTTCAAATGGAAGCAGTGCGGGTCCTCCGCAGTTGCCGGATTGCTGCCTTGCACCCCCCCCGGCATGTATCCCAGGGACCGGCATGGTGGGTGCCACCGATGCATTCGCTCTCCTCCCCTTCTCATGGCTTACCCGGAAATTGTGTGTCACTTCTGGGTACCCCCCTCCAGTTTCCCCTTGCTTGCATGGCTGGGATAAAAATCAAATGTGGGGCCATCTGCACTGCTTTAGATATATTGGAGCATAGGGGAGACACCCAAGCACAAAATCCCCCACCCAAATAAATTTTGAGCCCCCCCTCCCACATGTACGAACGTAAATGCGTGCTTTGGGAGTGCATAAGCACAAAAATGTGGAATGGGATACACATGCTACATATCGCTGTGCACGCTGTAGTGAGAGGAATATTTCTAGCACCAGACCTTCTCTATGACGCCAAACTGATGATCTGTAGGAAGCTTTTACATTATCGCCTACGGAAAATATAGGTTAGTGAAGTTTGTCTCCATTTCATGGGCACACGTACAGCATGTTAATACAGCACAGTGCTTGTGCTGTGTCATTTGGCCCCCTGTATCACCTGAAATACCTGGCTGATCCTGCCAGTTTCTAACATCCTTTTTCTAAACTGACCACGGTTTATCATGGCTGCTGAGCCCTGACACCGTGGTCAGTTTACGTGCCTGCGTCATCCGCAGCTCTCCTCTGTTCTCTTTTCCCTCCCTGCCTGTCAGCTTCCTGACCCTCCCCTCCTGATGATAGAATAACAGTGTAAAGTCTCTACAATCCCCTCTGTTAAATAATGCTATGTTCCCCAGTGTGTATGATTATTTATGTATTTATTAAAAGAAAAAAAAAAAAAAAAGCCGATATGTACCTTATTCATTAGCACCAATCGGCGCTTGCAAGACCGTCTGGCTCTCTCCTCCTCTCCTGCTCCTGGCTGAGGTCAGTGGGAGTTCTTGGTCCCTCCCACTGTAGCTGGCAGCCTGGGAGAGAACAGAGCTGGGTGGTCACGTGAGCGCCGACCGGCACTATGAAATTAGTTTTTTTATTATAACATAGCATTATCTAACAGAGGGCATTGGAGAGACTGAATAAGTGGCTTTACAACCACTTTAAGGTTTGACTTGTTGGGTATCTATTTACTCGGTACAACCTCCTTTTTATATATATTTATATATATATATATATTTTTTTTTCATGTGCTATAAAATTTACTTTAGTGTATTTTTATTTTTTTACTGAGATTTTGCATTTTGCTAGACCTTTTGTGGGAGTGTAACATAAAAATTCAGAACTACCGCTATTTCATTCTTTAGGCCCTAGGGTGTCTGCTTTCGGAAAATATATAATATTTTTGGTGGTTGTGCAATCATCAGGTCTAAAACGATTTTTTAACCACTTGCCTACTGGGCACTTTCACCCCCTTCCTACCCAGGCCAATTTTCAGCTTTAAGTGCTCTCACACTTTAAATGACAATTTCACGGCCGTGCTACACTGTACCCATATGAAATTTACGTCCTTTTTTTCCACACAAATAGAGCTTTCTTTTGGTGGTATTTAATCACTAGTGGGTTTTTTGTTTTGTTTTGTGCTATAAATAAAGACGCCAAATTTTGTGAAAAATGTACTTTTTTCTTTGTTTCTGTCATAAAATTTTGCAAATTAGTTATTTTCTTCATAAATTTTGGCCAAAATTTATACTGCTACATATCTTTGGTAAAAATAACCCAAATTAGTGTGTATTATTTGTTCTTTGTGAAAGTTAGAGTCTACAAGCTATGGTGCCAATCATTCAAAATTGACCCATTCTGATGTACTGACGTCCTATCTCCTTTCTTGAGACACTAACAAGTCAGGAAAGTACAAATATCCCCCCAAAAGACCCTTTTTTGGAAAGAAAACATTCCAAGGTATTAAGTAGCATGGTTAGTTTTTTGAAGTTGTAAGTTTTTCCCACAATTCTTTGCAAAATTTAAGATTATTTTTTTTTTTTTTTTACAAAATTGTCATATTAACAGGTTATTTCTCTCACAGAGCATATGCATACAACAAATTGCACCCCAAAATACATTCTGCTGCTCCTCCCGAGTATGGCGATAGGTGTGAGACTTTTTCACAGCCCAGCCACTTACAGAGGCCCAACATGCAGTGAGCACCATAAATTACTCTGTCATGACGACCTATCACACTTTTTTGAAGGCTCTGGAGCACCAGGACAATGGAATTGTCCACAAAATGATCCCATTTTGGAAAGCAAAAACCCCAACGTATATTCTATGAGGCATAATGAGTCTTTTAAACATCTATTTTTTTTTTTCCAGAAGCTTTTGGAAAACGTGGAAAGAAAATTAAAATGCATTTTTTAAATTTATTTATTTTTTATTTTTTTAACACATAGTTGTCCATTTATAGGATATTTCCAACACATAGCATGTACGTAGCAAGTATGACACCCCAAAATACTTTCTGCTACTCCTGAGTATGGCGATACCATGTGTGTGAGACTTTTACACAGCCTGGCCACATACAGAGGCCCAACATCCAAGTACCACCATCAGGCGTTCAAGGAGCATAAATTACACATCTCATTTCCTGACAACCTGTCATTTTTGAAGGCCCTTTATGTTTATAACACATAGCATGTACATACCAAGAATTACACTCCAAAATAAATTCTGTTGAGGAGAGGGTAAAAATAAATAAATAATTACCTGTGGTTTTAGTAGTGTCCACAGAGGAGAGAATTAGTCCAGGCAGCAGGCAGGGATGAACTTAGCGACAACAATAGTAATTATCCAGGCAGCAGGCAGGAATACTGTCTATAGTCAGCACAAGGATATTGTCGGCACAGCCAAAGCATTTGTCCATAGGAATTGTCCAGGCAGAGACAGCCAGCACAGCCATAATATTGGTCCTGGTACACTGTTACCTGCAGACACTCATTATTGTACCGCTCTCCAGCCCTTCATAAACCTACTGCCTCTTGCTACAGCTAATTATTTCCATAGTACAGGTAGCGGGCAGGGGTTTTGTCAGTTCATGCGGCAGGCAGAGGCATGATGGCAGTAAATCAGCAGCAGGCTGAGGGCCTCAGTCAGGTAAGACCTGTGCACAGGGGTAGAGGCTTCTCCCACCCAAATCTCTTTGAAGCCTCCGGTCTCCAGACCGTAATCCAGAAATTATGTAACCCAGAGAAAACAAAAAAAATTAGTTTTCTTCATCTGGAAAAACAATTCTGCAGCCCCTCACATATGTGAGACTCCTGTGTACTACAGTAGCAGGACAACAGATCAGTCCAAGAGGTAGGCAGAGGCATAGTCGATTTAAAACAGGCCAGGGTCAGTTCACGTGGAAGGCTTTGGCATGGTTATTTGAGGAAGCATGGAAAATGGTCAGCACAGATGATGAAAATAGAGAAATGGTTAAAAATATGGGCTAATATTTTAGGGAAGTGTGATTAAAGTCGGAAGCATTCACCAAAGCAAAGGCCAGGTTGTGAGGGACACTGGGGACAATGCTAGCTGGTATCTCTTCGAAATCCTCTTTTGGTGCATACGCAACATCTTTTTTGGCATCTTCGGCCTGCTTCAGATGGTGGAGTGTTGTCTGGGAAGTGGCGCTCATGAAGTTGGCTAACTGCATCAGAGCGAAGGTCTTCTGGGGGGGGGGGGGTCTTTGTTGGTACATGAGGGATGTAACAATTTTGTCGCTGAATTTTAGGAGGGGGGTTGGGCTTTCCGTGGATTTGGTGTATATTATGTATGCGTTTACAAATGGCCACACATGGATGACATAAATTTCTACTTTCTTGTACCATAAACGTGACCTCCTTATTGACAAATAGGGCTGAAGCATTTGGTTGTTGAAATCGCCCCCCCCCGCCCCCCCCCCATGTAGAGATTGTAATCTTGAACACGTTGGCTTTTCAATGGGACCTCGTCTTCTTTGAACCTCAACTGTATTGTTATCATGGATGGTGGACATGTGCACATTTCTGCTATCCTTCCACCTCAAGGCCAGCACTTCGTTGCATCTCAAAGTTGCTCTTTCCCCCCTTCTCAGTTTTTGTTGACTAGAGATTGCGGGAAGCCCTTCCTGGTTTTTGCGAGGTATAGGTGTTTGAAAAGGGGCTGGCTGATATAGAAGTTACTCAGGTACATTTGGTAACCTTTGTTTAGCAGTGGGTATGCCAGGTCCCAAAAATTTTTGCAGTTGTGCCCATGTAGGCCTGACATTCAGGTGGCTGGAGCTGGGGATTTCTTCCTTCATATATGCGGAACGCATACAGCTATCCCGTGGCTCTCTCACAGAGCTTGTATAATTTTACTCCATATCTGGCCCTTTTGCTAGGAATATATTGCTTTATTCCTAGCCGGCCTGGAAAGGGTACCAGGGACTCGTCCACATATATATGTTGATTGGATATAGAGTTCTGAAAATGGGCGTGTGGTGGATGGGGTTGGTGGACCCTACTGAAGGACATGCCTACTACATGTCCTTCATTTTTTTTATTTTTTTTGAGCCCCGTAAACAATTTGAACTCCTCCAAGTCAAGTCCCTCCATTCCACTCCAACGGATGATTGGGGGTTGTTGGCAATATGCTGCTGGGCATATAGATTAGTCTGGTCCATGATGAATTGCAGCAAAGTGTTGGGCAAAAATAGGTAAAAGCAGTCAATTTCGGAGAAATTTGGGGTATTGGCCTGCACACCTGGCTGTGCGGTGAAAGAGGGAACACTTGCTGATCCCGAGTCCCAAGGCAGCCATGTTGGGTTGGCAAGACCATCTGGCAGGTATGTAGCAGCCCTGGCTCTTGGGGGACGTGACACTCCAATGCTGGTAGTTTTGGTGATGTGAGGTTCCTGTACTGGTACTTGGGCGCTGGTACGTGGCCTGGGCATTTGTTCCCGGGGCCTATTGCTGGCAGCAGCGCTGGTACTGGGACTTTGATCCTGGTTGCTGGTGGCTGCCTGGTTTTACGAGCGCCATGCCCTTTTAAAAGGGACCTATTCTTCCTCCAAATCATTTGCCGATCCGCTGCTATCAATCGCTGCAAGTGCTGAATTTAATTTGGAATCTGATGAGAACTCCCCGCTGCTCTCATCAGTCATATAGAGGATCTGGAATGCCTCCTCGCTGCTATATACTTTTTTGGACATGCTGCTGGCTGTGTGATGGGTGGCAGGTGATGTTCATTGATAGGTGGTGATGGTGTGACGGATGACAGGTAACTGGTGTGGTGATGGCCACTGTTGGGTGACTGGTGATGGCCACTGATGGGCGACTTGCCACAGTCACTGATGGGCGACTGGCCACGGTCACTGATGCCAGTCTCTGATGTGACAGGTGCACTTTTATGGGCACTTTTGTGACTGTTGGGTGAGAGGTGCAATTGAGGGGGGGGGGGGGGGGGGCAATGTGACAGGTGTGGTTCTTTGGTGCAAACACTTGACAGTACATAGATCTGTAGCTCGCTACTCAATTTCTCTCCTCACACTGGAAACCGTGTTGGTGACTAGCAGTGTTCCCAGGAACACACCGCCACGGACATGCAGCGCGCACTTGGTAAACGGCCATGCCCATTGGCTGTTCGCCCCTGTCGGTGACGAGCTGTGTCTCCCCGGGACATGCCGCCACCAACAGTGCAGGGATGCGCGCACCCGATTGCTCGCATATCCTGTTTGAATGGGGCGACGTCGTCCCGGAACGAGAGCTGCACCGCCCCTCAGTCATTTGACGGGAGACGGCAAGCAGTTAAACGTGTGTTTAAAAAAAAAAAATGATAAAAACAAAAATGCTGTGGCAGCGAAAGGGTTAGAGTCAGGTATCACAATATTTTTTTTTTTTACACATCTTTGTCGGAGGCTGACATCCATGCTCGATTGCTCAGGCCTTCGCCCCAGCTGCAGCCATTACAAGACAATCAGACTGCCTGCTGGATTGTTCTATTTTATAGAGAATTCAGTGGGAGGAGGGAGGGCACCCTAAGGTGAGTGCACAGAAACAGGAAAAACTTGAACATGAACGCTCGTTATTTGGAGGTACTGAGCCTTAAAGCCAACTTTTGTTTAAATCTGCTAAATATATTCCAGTTGCATAAAAACAAAAGGTGTGCCAAGTCTTACAGCTTGCTTTCTTTAGAGTAGAAAAGCCCGTCCCCTGCCAGCAGCTGTAGAGAATAAGATTTGCTCTGTGTGTGGAAACAGCGGTCTCTCTGCTGAGGTGCGACACATCCTCTATTAAGTCAGATCGATACCTCTGCATTCAGCAAAGCGCACGCTCCCTGCTGATTGGACAGTTCTGGCAGACATGGGTGGTGGGGGAAGTATAGACATGAGTTTTAGTTGGATTATTTCTGAGATCTGCTCTCCCATATGTTGATAATGTTATTGAGGGACTGGCCAAATGTCCTCTGTAGAGCGCACATTCCTGAATAAAACAGCCAATCAGATTTGTGATTTTTAATATTTTTTTTTAACCACTTTTACCCCTCCAAATGTACCCATTTGAAATTTTTATCATTCTGTTCACACAAATAGAGCTATCTTTTGGTGGTATTTAATCACCACTGGGTTTTTTCTTTTTTTCCTAAATAAGACTGATTTTTTTTTTTTGTTTAAAGCGTTTTTCTTCATCTCTGTTAAAAAATTTTGTAAATAAATAATTGATCTTCATAAATTTAGCCCAAAATGTATTCTGCTACATTGCTTTGGTGATAATAACTCAAATCGGTGTATATTATTTAGTCTGTAAGAAAGTTATAGCATCCACAAACTATGGTATATATCTGAAAATTGATCCATCCTGATGTACTGATGGCTGATCTTGTTTCTTTAGGCCTGAAAATGTCAGGACAGTACAAATACCCCCAAATTACCCCTTTTCGGAAAGTAGACTGTCCAAGGTATTTAGTAAGAGGCAGGGCGGGTTTTTTAAAGTTGTAATTTTGTGTCATAATTTTTTGAAAAATTTAAGATTTTAATTTTTTTTTTACATACTGTCACCAGTGTGCAGTACAGCATCATATAACTGGTGTGACAGTGATCAGGGACACTGGTGACACTACGGGAAAAAAAAGGTATAATATTTATTTTTTAAATTATTTGTTACTTCTTTTTTTTTCCAAAAAAAAAAATAATGGCCACTACTCCATACTCATACTTTTAGACCTCTCTGCTGCCTTTGACACAGTTGACCACCTGCTGCTCCTCAGCAAATTACACTCCCTTGGCCTCCGTGATTCTGCATTATCCTGGTTCTCCTCCTACCTATCTCAGCGCACTTTCAGCGTCACTTACAACTCCACCTCCTCCGCTCCCCTTCCTCTTTCTGTTGGGGTACCCCAAGGCTCTGTCCTTGGGCCTCTCCTTTTCTCACTCTATACCTCTTCCCTGGGCCAGTTGATCACCTCCCATGGCTTCCAATACCATCTCTATGCCGATGACACACAGATCTATCTCTCCACTCCCCAACTCACCCCCACTATCTCCTCACGGATCTCAAACTTGCTGAATGACATATCGGTATGGATGTCACACCACTTCCTCAAACTTAATCTTTCTAAAACTGAGCTTGTTATATTTCCTCCTTCACGGTCCCCCTCCTGTGACTTCACCATTAATATCAACAACACAACCATTGGTCCCTCCACACATGCCAGAGTCCTGGGTGTAATCCTTGACTCAGACCTCTCCTTCAGCCCCCATATCCAATCACTGGCTAAATCCTGCCGCCTTAACCTCCGCAACATCTCCAAAATTCGACCCTTTCTGACTAATGACACTACAAAACAACTTATTCACTCTTTGATTATTTCCCGCCTCGACTATTGCAACTCTCTCCTTAATGGCCTACCCTTAAGCAGGCTATCCCCCCTTCAGTCTATTATGAATGCTGCTGCTAGACTAATACACCTCACTAATCGATCCGTGACTGCTGCTCCTCTCTGCCAATCCCTTCACTGGCTTCCCCTACCCCACCGTGTAAAATTCAAAATGCTAACCATAACATACAAGGCCATTCACAACATCGCCCCCATCTACATCACCAACCTCATCTGCAGATATCACCCAAATCGCCCCCTCCGCTCCTCCCAGGACCTCCTGCTCTCTAGCTCCCTTGTTACCTCCTCCCATGCTCGCCTTCAGGACTTCTCCAGAGCCTCTCCCATCCTCTGGAATTCCCTGCCCCAGTATGTCCGATCAGCCCCTACCCTGTCCACCTTTAGGAGATCCTTGAAAACTCATTTATTCAGGGAAGCCTATCCCACACCCACATAACTGTCCCTGAGCCACCCCCATCAAATCATTCTTTGCAGCTATTACCTTTTGTACCACCACCCCCTCCCTTTTAGAATGTAAGCTCTACGAGCAGGGCCCTCCTGTACCTTTTGTATTGTACTGTAATTGTGTTGTCCCCCTTATACATTGTTAAGCGCTGAGTAAACTGTTGGCGCTATATAAATCTCGTATAATAATAATAATAATAATATATATATAATTTTTTTTTTTATTACACATTGTGACCAGCAATAGTAACACTACTACTCTGGGTAAGTAATCAGGATCTATTTTTTTTTTTTTTACACATTTGCTTATAGAAGTGAATTACATTGCTATAAGCGAGCATTTTATTGAATGAAATGGATTCATTCAGTCTGTTATTAACTGTGAGCCGATTGACCAATCACAGCTAGCAACACATTTGTACACATTGGATGGCTTGAAAGAAAGCTGTCCATTTTAGCACAACTCTCCCCATAGAAAGCAGAATTACAAAGACCAGACGCACACTGATGATGTCAGCGTTTTTAGAAACCTTTATTGTTCTGCATGTGCACACTGGATGCCCTCCCTGGGGCCTTAACTGACGCATTTCTCCATAGATGTGGGCTGTGGAATGAAATGCGTCAGTGGGTGGTTCTAGATGAGGCTTCCAGTGTACACATCCAGGACAATAAATCTGTTTTTATGAGAATGTTGATGACCTGTGTGCGCGGCGCGGTCTTTGTGATTTGACGGCGTTTTAGAGAGACGCTGTATTGAAAGTGTTGAGGAATCCTTCTGTTTTTGACATTGGAAAGGTAACAAGCTTTTCACCCGTACACACTGCAGCCTTTTCGTAGCCAAGCTAGATGGGGATTAACGGCAGGGTCTGCTGGTGATCTCTATGGGACGGGGGTGGGGTAGATATGTCACCCATGTGTGGTCACCCTGTTATTTGTAGAGTCCAGTACAGGAAGACAAACACTTCCATCTGTTCCAGGCTGGGTGAGCTCTGTGACTTCACATGTCCTGGTCTTATGGGGTGTGATGTAAACACTCTGGGTGGTCACAGAAAAACTGGTGGTAACATAAAGTACACAGGTCACTTCGGGAAAACAGTGTTTGTTTTATAACACAGTCCTTGTCCTGTTATCTTTCATTGTGTGCGGAGTTTGTATGTGTGTGTATTTTATATATATATATATATATATATATATATATATATATATATATATATATATATATATATATATATATATATATATATATATATATATATATATATATATATATATATATATATATATATATATATATATATTGGCATATAACCCGCACCTTCATTTTAGGAGGGAAGTTTCAGGGGAAAAAAAATTTTAAATAAAGAATTTTGAAGCAAAATAAGGGTCAGTGCCCATCTGCAGCCTGATCAATGCCATCTGCAGCCTCACAATCGCCCATCAATGCAGCTTGATCAATGCCCTGAATGCAGCCTGATCATTGCCCTGAATGCAGCCTGATCAAAGCCCATCTGCAGCCTCACCTCAGATTACTGCTGCCTCGGAGGGGACAGGCAGGGGGGCAGGACGAGCGCCGTCAGATTACATACAGCGAGAATCTCCCGTTTACTCGGCGGCCTCTTTAATACAAAGTCCCGCCTCCTGGACCGGCTTCTATGATAGACAGAACACTGGTCCAGTGCTGGCCCAGGAGACGGGACTTCCTATTACAGAGGCCGCTGAGTAAACAGGAGATTCTCGCTGTATGTAATCTGATGGCTCTCGTCCCGCCCCCCCTACCCGTTCCCTCCTAGGCAGCCCAAATTGCAGTATCGGCGTATAACACACACACAATATTTACACCCAATTTTCAGTGTGAAAAACTACGTATAATACGCCAATAATACAGTATATATATATATATATATATATATATATATATATATATATATATATATATATATATATATATAATTTACACACACAGTGTGTGTATATATAATACATTTTGTAGATATAGAGAGAGATATGTATCTATCTATATATGATATATGTGCGCGTGTGTATATATATTATAAGAGAGAGATATGTATATATAATGTATGTATAGGGGTGTGTGTATGTGTGTGTGTATATATGTATATATGAATATATGAATATATATATATATATATATATATATATATATATATATATATATATATATATATATATATATATATATATATATATATATATATATATATATATATATATTTATTATACATTTTTATTTATTTATTTTTTTTTTTCTTTTCTGTAGCAATTATTAACCCTGGTTCAGTATAGTGGTCTTTTTTTTTTTTTTTTTTTTCGTGCAATCTCCCGGTTTGCACAAATAAAAAAAAAAAATAAAAAAAAGACAGCTCCTGTTGGGAGCCACTACTAACCATGCAAGGTTAGTCCAGTGATCTCCCCCGCTTGAGCTGTTTTGTTCTGACAGGCCCCCCCCCTCGCCAGAACACAGCGATCAGCGCCCTCTGCCATTGGCTGAGAGCGCTGATTGGGAGTCGGTCAGCTGCTGGTTTTCCACTTCCTACAAAAGCAGGCCGAACGGCCGGCTCCTGACGGACAGACCGACATACACACGGGGAAGAATGTCGGCCGGTATGATTTCTCCCGACATTCTGCCCGTGTATACGGGTCTTAACTCTCCATCACAGTTTCCATTTAAGTAATTGGTGACAAAGGCAATCTTGATATATCAGACACTAAGGGGCTGATTCTTAAAGCAGAAGTATGGCCTGCTTAAATAAAAAACAAAACAAAAAAATAAACAAACACATCTTCCTCCCTATTTGCAAACATTTTAGTAAATGCAGCAACAATTACATAGGTTGAAAAAATAAAACTCTAGTCTATCTAGTTCAACCAACAGAAACAAATAGACAACCTCCTATATACAGCATCCTATATCCACAGTTGATTCAGCAGAAGGCAAAAAAATAAATATAAATAAAGCACGATCCAATGTTCTCCAGTGGGGGGGAAAATTCCTTTATGATCTCCCCCCCCCCCCCCTCAGGGGGCAATCGGATATTCCCTGGATCAACTACCCCTGGTGTTATTACCTATAATTGTTAATATCCAGTTATAGTTTGTGCATTCAGCAATGCGACCGGCTCTTTTTATTTAAAAAAAAATCTGGAGTTGGCCAGAACTAGTTCCTGAGGGAGTCTCTACCACATTTTCTCAGCTTTTGCTATGAAGGAGCCGTATTGAGAGGTTAAATCTCCCAGATGTAAAAATTGCCTCCTTGTCCTTTATGACATGAAGGTGAATAACTCCAAGTTCATTATATGGACACCTATTGTATTTATACACAGTGATCATATACCCCCCTTATGTATTCATACACGGTGATCATCCCCCCCTTATGTATTCATACACGGTGATCATCCCCCCCTTATGTATTCATACATGGTGATCATACCCCCCCTTATGTATTCATACATGGTGATCATACCCCCCTTATGTATTTATACATGGTGATCATATCCCCCTTATGTATTTATACATGGTGATCATATCCCCCCTTATGTATTTATACATGGTGATCATATCCCCTTATGTATTCATACATGGTGATCATATCCCCCCTTATGTATTTATACATGGTGATCATATCCCCCCTTATGTATTTATACATGGTGATCATATCCCCCCATATGTATTATACATGGTGATCATATCCCCCTTATGTATTTATACATGGTGATCATATCCCCCCCTTATGTATTTATACATGGTGATCATATCCCCCCTTATGTATTTATACATGGTGATCATATCCCCCCTTATGTATTTATACACGGTGATCATATCCCCCCTTATGTATTTATACACGGTGATCATATCCCCCCTTATGTATTTATACACGGTGATCATATCCCCCCTTATGTATTATACATGGTGATCATATCCCCCCTTATGTATTATACATGGTGATCATATCCCCCCTTATGTATTATACATGGAGATCATATCCCCCCTTATGTATTATACATGGAGATCATATCCCCCCTTATGTATTTATACATGGAGATCATATCCCCCCTTATGTATTTATACATGGAGATCACATCCCCCCTTATGCCTTATGTATTATACATGGTGATCATATCCCCCTTATGTATTATACATGGTGATCATATCCCCCTTATGTATTATACATGGAGATCATATCCCCCTTATGTATTATACATGGAGATCATATCCCCCCTTATGTATTATACATGGAGATCATATCCCCCTTATGTATTATACATGGAGATCATATCCCCCCCTTATGTATTTATACATGGTGATCATATCCCCCCTTATGTATTATACACGGTGATCATATCCCCCCTTATGTATTTATATATGGTGATCATATCCCCCCTTATGTATTATACATGGTGATCATATCCCCCCCTTATGTATTTATACATGGTGATCATATCCCCCCCTTATGTATTTATACATGGTGATCATATCCCCCCTTGTGTATTATACATGGTGATCATATCCCCCCCTTATGTATTTATACATGGTGATCATATCCCCCCTTATGTATTTATACATGGTGATCATATCCCCCCCTTATGTATTTATACATGGTGATCATATCCCCCCTGATGTATTATACATGGTGATCATATCCCCCCTTATTTATACATACATGGTGATCATACCCCCCCCCCCCCCCTTATGTATTATACACGGTGATCATATCCCCCTTATGTATTTATATATGGTGATCATATCCCCCTTATGTATTATACATGGTGATCATATCCCCCCCTTATGTATTTATACATGGTGATCATATCCCCCCTTATGTATTTATACACGGTGATCATATCCCCCCTTATGTATTTATACACGGTGATCATATCCCCCCTTATGTATTTATACACGGTGATCATATGCCCCCATATGTATTTATACATGGAGCTCATATCCCCCCTTATGCCTTATGTATTATACATGGAGATCATATCCCCCCTTATGTATTATACATGGTGATCATATCCCCCCTTATGTATTGTATTATACATGGAGATCACATTCCCCCTTATGTATTTATACATGGTGATCATATCTCGTCCTTATCTCTTCTCATTCAGTTCCTCTAATCTTTCCTCATAGCTGAGCTCCTCCATACCTCTTATGAGTTTGGTTGCCCTTCTCTGCACTTTCTCCAGTTCCCTGATATCCTTTTTTTGAACTGGTACCCAAAACTGAACTTCATATTCCAGATGAGGTCTTACTACTTATTTTGTATAATAAAAAAATGTGCTAAATGGTTTTTGTTGCATCCTTCTGAGCATTGGAGCTGTGATCAGTAGGTTGTGGGTGCAATGCTCGGACTCTTGCTTGGTTTACATCCCAGCCCCCGGGGTCCATATGGAGGCACTGACCTTTCTGTGATGGGACTGGAGGAAGTGCCGGCTGGACAGTTGCTGTGATGTCACAACTCTGGTGGTGAGTTTTCCTTTTGCTGTGGTGGCAGATGTGACTTGTAGTTTTTCCATTGATGGAAGGGAATCAGTTGAGGAAGCCACGTTGAATAGGTTCAGTAAATGATATATACTGTGTCCTGTGGTTAGCACTATCTGCTCTACATTATAAATTGGCCCCTATATTTGGGTTCCAATCTGGGAAACGAGCCTCTTCACCTGCATGGTACACATTGGAGGAAGAACGCTCCACTGATCCCAGTGTCTCCACCACCATCCCATCATTACTCCACTCCACTCCCCCCCCCATCCCATCATTACTCCACTCCCCCCCCCCCAATCCCATCATTACTCCACTCCCCCCCCCCATCCCATCATTACTCCACTCCCCCCCCCATCCCATCATTACTCCACTCCCCCCCATCCCATCATTACTCCACTCCCCCCATCCCATCATTACTCCACTCCCCCCCATCCCATCATTACTCCACTCCCCCCCCCATCCCATCATTACTCCACTCCCCCCCATCCCATCATTACTCCACTCCCCCCCCATCCCATCATTACTCCACTCCCCCCCATCCCATCATTACTCCACTCCCCCCCCCCATCCCATCATTACTCCACTCCCCCCCCCCCATCCCATCATTACTCCACTCCCCCCCCCCCATCCCATCATTACTCCACTCCCCCCCTCCCCCCCATCCCATCATTACTCCACTCCCCCCATCCCATCATTACTCCACTCCCCCCCCATCCCATCATTACTCCACTCCCCCCCTCCCCCCCATCCCATCATTACTCCACTCCCCCCCATCCCATCATTACTCCACTCCCCCCCCCCCCCCCATCCCATCATTACTCCACTCCCCCCCCCCCCCCATCCCATCATTACTCCACTCCCCCCCCCCCATCCCATCATTACTCCACTCCCCCCCCCATCCCATCATTACTCCACTCCCCCCCCCCCATCCCATCATTACTCCACTCCCCCCCCCCCATCCCATCATTACTCCACTCCCCCCCCCCCCCATCCCATCATTACTCCACTCCCCCCCCCCCCCCCATCCCATCATTACTCCACTCCCCCCCCCCATCCCATCATTACTCCACTCCCCCCCCCCATCCCATCATTACTCCACTCCCACCCCCATCCCATCATTACTCCACTCCCCTCCCCCATCCCATCATTACTCCACTCCCACCCCCATCCCATCATTACTCCACTCCCCTCCCCCATCCCATCATTACTCCACTCCCCTCCCCCATCCCATCATTACTCCACTCCCCTCCCCCATCCCATCATTACTCCACTCCCTCCCCCATCCCATCATTACTCCACTCCCTCCCCCATCCCATCATTACTCCACTCCCTCCCCCATCCCATCATTACTCCACTCCCTCCCCCATCCCATCATTACTCCACTCCCTCCCCCATCCCATCATTACTCCACTGCCCCCCCCCATCCCATCATTACATACCTTATTTTAGACCCTTTGATGTCATCACTGGGTATTTGTGCGTCTCTATGCAATGAAAGCAGATCACGTTCTGAAAACATACCTGCTCCTTGCCTGTTTTCCTCTCAAGAGCCCTTATCCCTGATAAGCAGTGGGCTGCCTCTTAGGGGGAGTTATGAAAATACCTTGATTGTTTCATTCTTGGTTTTAGACCCAGAAATATCACTGGGTCTCTGTGCTCCTCTCTGCAATGGCAGATCACAGCTGATGGATGGGGCCCATACTGAGCTTCC
Source organism: Lithobates septentrionalis (assembly GCA_037952835.1). Taxonomy (NCBI): domain Eukaryota; kingdom Metazoa; phylum Chordata; class Amphibia; order Anura; family Ranidae; genus Lithobates; species Lithobates septentrionalis. The sequence continues at coordinate 72,571 of JBBDGP010002751.1, forward strand.
TGAAAACATCCCAGCACTCGGCCTCAGTACTTCTCTCGAGCCCTCAGTCCTGTTGTAAGCAGTGGGCTGGCTTTTAGGTGGAGTTATGAAAACGCCTTGATTGTTTCAGTCTTAATTTTGGACCCAGAAATATCATCACTGGGTCTCTGTGCTACTCTATGCAAAGCAGGCAGATCACAACTGGTGGGAGGGTGCTGTACATAGCTTCCTGAAAAGTTCACAGTACCCAGCCTCAGTTCTCCTCTAGAGCCCTGCCCCCGCTTTTCCTCTAGAGCCCTGCCCCCGCTTTTCCTCTAGAGCCCTGCCCCCGCTTTTCCTCTAGAGCCCTGCCCCCGCTTTTCCTCTAGAGCCCTGCCCCCGCTTTTCCTCTAGAGCCCTGCCCCCGCCTTCTCCTCTAGAGCCCTGCCCCCGCCTTCTCCTCTAGAGCCCTGCCCCCGCCTTCTCCTCTAGCGCCCTGCCCCCGCCTTCTCCTCTAGCGCCCTGCCCCCGCCTTCTCCTCTAGCGCCCTGCCCCCGCCTTCTCCTCTAGCGCCCTGCCCCCGCCTTCTCCTCTAGCGCCCTCAGTCCTGATAGAAGCAGTGGGCTGGCTTTTAGGAGAAAATGTCAAAATGCCTTGATTTGTGGGTGTTGGCCTGGAGGAGTGGGTGTGCCTAGGCAGATGTATTTGCATGCAGACCGCCCTAGGTAACGCCCACATGTAATGTTGATCCTCCATGATACTGAAGCCCAATGACATTTAAAAGGGGTGAATTAGACTGGGGAGGAAAGAGCTGGATGATGCTAGATGTTCTGCAGCCAGGAAATGAGGTGTCTTTTTTTTATGAGTTGTTGCAGCTTCTAATGCACATTGTGGGAAGCTCACAGTGTGCAGTGAAATCAGAGTCATCATATTCAGTATAGGGGAGGAGAAGCCCTGGGGGTTGCTGGGATTTGTGGTTTCCGGATGCCTAGGAGAGAACATTTTGTATAGAGGAAATCTGCAGTCACAGGTTGGATGGATCTGCGTTGAGGAAAGGGCTTGTGGTGTGATGGAAATCGGCGGGGTAATTACTGTGAATGGCGTGTGTTTCCTATGAATGGATGGCGCCCAGCATGCTCGGAGGCAGAGGGAAAGCGGCTCTTCTAGACCCCCAGCTGCAGTCGGTGTTCAGGTATAAGAGGCCTCGTGACTGAAAATAAAAACTGCGTTCCTCCAAATAGATCGTCCCTGTGTCTACACGGGCAGAAAGCTGATTGGTTGTCCTTGGCAACAGGGGACAGGATTTTCTGCTTCCTTTTTAGATTTAAAGCGGCACTAAAAGGGTTAAACTTACCTTTTTTCCGACAATCCTGCACCGACCTCTCCTTCTGTGTGCCGTTTTTTTTTTTTTTTGGGCCATCTTTCATTGGTTGGCGCAGGAGGAGGTCCTGGAATTTAGGGATTGCACTGTAAGCGAAGGTGTCCATTCACGGCAGGTAGGTAGGTGCAGAAGAGACGGTGCATGTCTGTAAGTCTGCCTGCTCGCTGTTTGTTACATCAGAACTTCAGTTTTGCTTTGATTGTGAATATTGGCCCTAAAATTTCTACTGTCACTCCGCTGTGCACAGCAAGATGTAACGCGTATCACAATCAACGTTTTTTTTACACATAGGTGCCCCTGATGTTTACAGTCGTGTGGGGCAGGCTCAATGTTTTTTTTTTGGGGGGGGGGGGGGTTTAGGGGCTTGGGGTAACTTAAAATAAATAGAACAAAAAACTAAACCAAAATGACACTTGTCGGAAACTTGGATCCTTGCTACGATGAGCTTAGGTGTTTCCTGTGATTCAGATGTTGTATTTTCTCCAAAGATAATAAATTCTGAAAGATTGCTCTCAATAGAGATAGAAAGACATCAGTGCGCAAGACTGCTATATCATCATAAATTCCCAATTCATATATACTATTCACTCACATTTTAATGTGGTTTTAAAACGCCGATGGAACGATCAGTAGTGCTCGCAGCTCTCCTCCTCACTGCACATCCGGTGGCACAGAACACCGAAGGTGACGTCACTGGCTCCTCCCGACGCATTGCGTCACAGGTCACGTGACTTTCTCAAGGGGAAAAAAAGGCAGATCATGGCTGGTGGGAGGGGCTGGCAGAATGCTTTTACATAGCTTTCTGAAACCATCATAGTTCTCCACTTAAGAGCCCTCAGTCCTGATGCAAACAGTGAGCTGGCTCTTGAGAGGACTTATTTTCATACAGACCACCCTAGGTAACGACCCCACATGTGATACTGATTGAAAGAATTCAAATCCAAGTAATGAAAGGGACGGGCCAGGGGCAGTCAGGTAGGAAAGGATTAGATCGGGGGGTGTCAACCTTAATGTCAACGAGGGCCGCATTAGCTTAGTTGCCCTTAGTTGCCCTTGAAGGACTGGTTGTGTCTGTAAGACTTGATGTCCAAAGCACTCAGAGGTCTCAAACTGGCGGCCCACCAGCTGTTGCAAAACTACAAGTCCCATCATGCCTCTGCTTGTGGGAGTTATGCTTGTAATTGTCAGCCTTGCAATGTCTCATGGGACTTGTAGTTTAGCAACAGCTGGAGGGCCGCCAGTTTGAGACCCATGCTTTACATCCTCGTAAATCACATTGGTGATCTGACCCAGAAGTGGGAGTGGGTACCTGTCAAAACCAGATACCTGCTCCTCCCCCCCCCCCCCCCCCCCCAAAAAAAAGTGCCAAATTTGGCAGTGGAAAGGGGGAGGGTGCAAACAAGCAGAGCTTTCCCTTTTGGGTGGAGCTCTGCTTTAAGTAAAAGCAGCACACATTGCTAGGCATACAGTTAACCCCTTAATTGCCCCTAGATATTAACCCCTTCCCAGCCAGTGTCATTAGAACAGTGTCGGTGTATTGTATTAGTGTCACTGGTGATGTCAGTTAGTGACCCTCCCATCGAGGGTCTGTTAGCGCCATAACAGTAGAAAATATTATTTTTTGTTTGATTTAATTTTTCTTATTAATATCGCTAAAAAAAACAGGTGATCAAATACCACCAAAAGAAAGCGCTATTTGTGTGAAAAAATATGGTATAAATATCTATCATGTTGTGTACAGCGTTGCACGACTGCGCAATTACCAGTTAGCCACTTCAGCCCCGGAAGGACTTACCCCCTTCATGACTAGACCATTTTTTGCGATTCGGCACTGCGTCGCTTTAACTGACAATTGCGCGGTCGTGCGACCTTGTACCCAAACAAAATTGACGTCCTTTATTCACCACAAATAGAGCTTTCTTTTGGTGGTATTTGATCACCTCTGCAGTTTTTATTTTTTGCGCTATAAACAAGAGTCACAATTTTGAAAAAAAACACAATTTTTTAATTTTTGCTGTAATAAATATCCCGATTAAAAAAAAAAAAAAAAAAACTAAAATTTTTTTCCTCAGTTTAGGCCGATATATTTTCTTCTACACAATTTTGGTAAAAAAAAATTGCAATAAGCGTATATTGATTGCTTTGCGCAAAAGTTTCTACAAAATAGGGAATAGATTTATGGCACTTTTAGTATTTTTTTTTTTTTTATACTAGTAATGGCGGCGATCTGCTATTTTCATCAGATCTGCGACAATATGGCGGACACATCGGACACTTTTGACACATGTGACATTTATACAGCGATCAGTGCTATAAAAATGCACTGATCACTGTATAAATGTCACTGGTAAGGAAGGGGTTAAGACTAGGGGGGCGATCAAGGGGTTAACTGTGTTCCCTATGTGTGTTCTAACTGGGGGGGAGGGGGGTGGGACTGACTAGGGGAGGAGACCAATCGGTGTTCCTACGATCTGTCTCCTCCTCTGTAAACGCACAAATCCCGGTTCTCGCTCTGTCACGAGCGATCGCGGGTGCCCGGCAGTTTTGGTGCCCGCCGGGCACTCGCATCAGCTCTAGGGACATGCTACGGGCGCGCTCGCCTCCTACAGCATCTTGAAGAGCCAATGTACAGCTATGAGAGCTTTCCCAGGGAAGCCATCCTGCTGCAGTATAACTGCGCTGGCTGGTCTGGAATCTGTTAAAGTAGCACAGTGCTGAATAGCAAAAAACTGGCCTGATCATGAAGGGGGTAAAGCTTTCCATGTGGTTAACATAAGTACATGGTACAGCAGACACATATCAGAGATATGAAATGTTGGGGTAACCTATATTCTTTAAAAGAGAAGTATGGGAATCCGGGTTTTCCCATAATCATACTTACCTAGGTGGATGCTGCATCTGTCCCCCGGCGTCTCTGCACTGAGAACTGAGCGATTGAACATCGCTGATGGCTCGGTTCTCTCGACTCCCCGAGTGGAGAGCTGCTGACTGTCAATCAGCAGCTCTCCCGCTCAGCTCCTCCACGCTCATTGGAGGGCTGAGCTGTGGAGGGGTGGGGAGCGGCCTTCTCAGCGGCTCGTGAAAGGGTGAGACGGCTATCAGTCCAGGCACCTGGCGGATCCAGACTTCTATTGTCGGGATGACGCAGTGCCTGGACTGATTCCTGTGATGTCGGCAGAGAGCGGACTGCAGACTACTCTCTGCTAAAAACGCAGAGAGTCACAAAACGAATTGCACTCCTGTGACCCATAGGAGAAGCCCAGCCTAACGAGCTCAGGCTGGACTTCTCCTTTTAAGCTCTGTGCAGACTGGGAAGAGTAGAAAATCCATCAGTAGTGTCACTGGTCCCCAAAAATTGTCAGTTGGTGTCCCGACTGTCCGCTGATCAGCTCTAAATCGCTGATCGCCGCCCTTACTAATAAAAAATAAATAAATATATCCCATAGTTTGTAGACGCTATACCTTTTGCGCAAACCAATCAATATACACTTATTGGCTGCGGTTCTGGCCCCCCTCCTCTCCTGATTGGCTCACTGGCTGTGATTGACAGCAGTGAGAGCTGCCAAAAGCCAATCAAGAGTGCATTTTCCCGGAGAGGCAAGGCTCTCGTGAACATCGCTGGATCGAGATGGGGCTCAGGTAAGTATTAGTGAGGCCGGGGGGGGGGGGGGAGATGCTGCACACAGAAGGTCTCATAGAATGCATAATGGTAAAAAGCCTTGTGCATTTACAACCACTTTAATCCAGTGGCCGCAGCCTCTGGGGATCTGTTTATATCCCACGTTGTAAATCCTCTGTCTCCTCCTGGATGCAGCCCCAAAGAAGCCTATGGGAGGGCCCTCTGCTTCTATCTCTGGCTGAAAGGCAAGCCCCATAGGTTTGTATTGGGCTCTACTGGGAAGTCACAACCAGGAGACGGGAATGGCAGCGCGGGATGTAAACAAGTCCCAAGAGGATACAGCCTTCAGATCCAGGGAAGTATGCATCTCTGGAGGGGGGTGGGGGGGCATGTCGGGATCAACTTAAAGGGACAAATAGGGTAAGTGCACTTTCCCTGTAATCTCATTTATTCTTTAAAGCTTCTCTCTTGCTAAAGTAAAAATCCCCTGACTTCTGTCCTGGTGACGCCTGGTGTTCTAGGGAGTCATCAAGGTAGGCAGGAATAGAGGGGAAATCGATCCAGAGAGAACACAAAGGAAAACCCAGTGGCTATAACACCAACACCCAACCAGTGGCCGGGGGAATTCAGGGGGTCATTTAGCACTTATTATGCAGCCCCTGGGGCCTAGTAAAACATTAGTCTGTCTATTCCAGTTAGGCCTGTGAAGGAATAATATTCCTTAGGCTGAGTTTCGGTAGTCGCGTGGCTTGAATAATTCATTCACATGATCTTACTACTTTTCTATGTTTTCTCTTTTCATGTTTTTATAATCTATCTTCAGAGAGCATGATGACAGATCTTCTTTATTGAGAGATCTGGGGCTAAAAAGACCCCAGATCTCTCATTTACCTTTTTAAACGCAAAAAATAAATAAATACATTTTGACTTTTAAGAAGAAGAAAAAATCCCTTTTAAGCCCGAGAGGAGGAAGTGACATCAGACGTTGTCCCGGTCCTCCAAGGGCATAGAGCCGAGTGGGAGCCATCTTGCCCTCACTTGTCTTCCTGCACAGCCACAGATTGGACCAGATCGCTTTTGGGTTTACCAATGGCTCCGGTAAACCCGGAAGACACCGGGAAGCGGATTGGGGGGGGGGGGGAATCTTTCCCAACGCCTCTAAAAGTGATCCCATGACAAATTCCTTGCTGGGATCGCTTTTATCAGAAAGCTGGCAGCCTACTATAAATAAAGATACCAGGGTTATGAACCCCGGTATTTAAAGGGGTTGTAAAGGCAGAAGGTTTTTTATCTTAATGCAATCTATGCATTAAGATAGCTTTCTGTGTGCCCCAGCCCCCCTAATATTTACCTGAGGTCCCTCTCTGTCCAGCGATGTCCAAGAGTGTCTCAGCCGACCGAGATTCTCCTTTCTAATTGGCTGGGACACAGCAGTTGTGCCGTTGGCTCCCGCTTCTGTCAATTAAAGTCAACTAGCCAATCAGGGGAGAAAGTGGGCGGTGCCGGGTTGGGGCTCCGTGTCTGAATTGACACAGGGGAGCTGTGTCTCAGCTTGGGTGCCCCCATAGCATGCTGCTTGCTGTGGGGGCACTGAATAGGAGGGAGGGACCCGAGAAGAGGAGGATCAGGGCTGCTCTGTGCAAATCCATTGCAAAGATCAGGTAAGTATAACATGTTTTGTTATTTTTATAGGAAAAAAAACAAGACTTTGCAATCACTTTAACATCAAAGTAATGACCTATTTTTACGGTTAGGCGGTCGGCAAGTGGGACACTACCTACCAACATTGAAGTGTGTGCTGATGGCTGCTGTTTACAGGAGAAATCCTTAATCCTCTGCCCCCAGATACCCCCGCAGCAGTGATGTTCCAGCGCAGCAAGGGTTAATATCAGCAGCTGCACCTACATGCAGGAGATACTCTCCAGTCTTCTGGTCCAACAACTATAGCATGTCTGCAATCTCCTGTGAGGTGCCTGTAATGTTTGACCATCTCCTGTTGCATGTCTGCAGCTTCTGACAGCCTCCTGTAGCATTGCATCTACTGTATATAATGTGTGGCCCATTGGCGATGTCAGCGGCTACAGTTGAGTAGTTGACCACTATTGCTTATCACTTCCAAATCTTTATTTAAACAACAAAAAAAAAAAAAGTTTTTGTTTTTTGGTCTTCAATAATCTGTAAGATTGGCGTTTGCCTTTGACAGCCTATATGTCCCTCATTGTACTGAAGTGCAGGCTTATCGGGAGCAGCGGTGTAAAGGCTATGATTCATGGAGGAAGTGTTTTATCTTGTACCCACCTAACTGTTCATCTGCTACCAGCATCTCCATATGGAGTCTGAGATAACTCCTTCCTGTGTAAAGTAGTTTACTTACCTCTGCAGCTGCCTGATTATTCCAGCCACAGACAGAGTGACTGTTGATTTATGAGAAGCAGCTTGGGACGGGGAGTAATGCTGGCCAGTAGCAGGAAGGATGTGGCAGATCTGGCTCAGTCTTGGCCAAGTACTTTATTTGTTTTAAAATATATAGCTGTCATTTGAAGCCTGGATTTACTGAGAGCCGGTTAGGATAGTAATATCAGTAGATACCATTGCCAGGTGCAGGTTGCAGAGCTGTCATCATCCTCACAATGACAAAGCTGTAGGAGCAGTGTGTAGTATGAGGTTAGGCAGGTGCATTTCCCATATATGAGGGTCATAGACTGGTATAGCATAGGGACACAATGTGGAGTCATAGACTTGGTATAGCACGGGGATGCATTTTGTAGTCATAGACTGGTATTTTTATTATTAAGGTACTTGTATAGCGCCGTCAATTTACACAGCGCTTTACATATACAGTGTACATTCACATCGGTCCCTACCCTCAAGGAGCTTACAATCTAAGGTCCCTAACTCATATTCATATACTAGGGCCAATTTAGACAGAAGCCAATTAACCTACCAGCATGTCTTTGGAGTGTGGGAGGAAACCGGAGCACCCGGAGGAAACCCACGCAGGCACAGGGAGAACATGCAAACCACCAGGCAGGTAGTGTCGTGGTTGGGATTTGAACGAGCAACCCTTTTTTCTGCTAGGCGAGAGTGCTACCCACTACACCACTGTGCTGCCCACGTATGGCATGGGGACGCAATGTGGAATCATAGACTGGTAGGACATGGGGAGAAAATGTGCAGTCATAGACTGGCATGGCATGTGGAGAAAATGTGCAGTCATAGACTGGTATGGCATTGGAAGAAAATGTGCAGTCATAGACTGGTATGGCATTGGGAAACAATGTGGGGTCATAGACTGGTGTGGCATTGGAACACAATGTGGCCTCAGACTGGTATAGCATGGGGGCGCAATGTGGAGTCCTAGACTGGTGTGGCCAGGGGACGCAATGTGGAGTCCTAGACTGGTGCGATGCTCAAACATGATGTGGGGCGCATCATGAGGACAGGAACAGGTTTGGTACATGGGCACAATATCAGTTAAGAATTACAGTCATTGAAACTATGTAGGTGCAGGAGAAGATGCAGTGCTTGGACATAAGGGGGTCAGGAAAAGGTGCTATAGTGGTTTATGATGTTGAATCAGGGGAAGGTGTTGTACTGGGACATGATGTGGGGTCAGGTGAAGGTGTCTACTGGGACATGATGTGGAGTCAGGTGAAGGTGTCTACTGGGACATGATGTGGAGTCAGGTGAAGGTGTCTACTGGGACATGATGTGGAGTCAGGTGAAGGTGTCTACTGGGACATGATGTGGAGTCAGGTGAAGGTGTCTACTGGGACATGATGTGGGGTCAGGTGAATGTGTCGTACTGGGACATGATGTGGGGTCAGGTGAAGGTGTCGTACTGGGACATGATGTGGGTTCAGGTGAAGGTGTCATACTGGGACATGATGTGGGGTCAGGTGAAGGTGTCGTACTGGGACATGATGTGGGGTCAGGTGAAGGTGTCGTACTGGGACATGATGTGGGGTCAGGTGAAGGTGTCGTACTGGGACATGATGTGGGGTCAGATGAAGGTGTCGTACTGGGACATGATGTGGGGTCAGGTGCAGGTGTCGTACTGGGACATGATGGGTCAGGTGCAGGTGTCGTACTGGGACATGATGTGGGGTCAGGTGAAGGTGTCGTACTGGGACATGATGTGGGGTCAGGTGAAGGTGTCATACTGGGACCCGATGTTGTGTCTGGAGAAAGTCTTGGAACACGATGTGGGTGTTAGGAGGAGAGCCTGTACTGCAAAACGATGTGGGGTCAGATGAAGGGGTCGTACTGGGACATGTGTGGTCAGGTGAAGGGGTCGTACTGAGACATGTGTGGTCAGGTGAAGGGGTGGTGCTGAGACCTGATATGGGTTCAGGAGAAGCTGCTCTACCAGGACATGATTTGAGGCCAGGAGAAAGTTTTGTGGGGTTAGGGAAAGGTCCTGTTCTGGAACACTATGTGTGGTCAGGTGAAGAGGTCGTACTGGGTCATGTGGGGTCAGGTGAAGGGGTGGGACAAGATGTGGGGTCAGGTGAAGGTTTTGTACTGGGACTTGATATGGGTTCAGGAGAAGCTGCTCTACTCGGACATGGTGTGGGGTCAGGAGAAAGTCTAGTACTAGAACACGATGTGGGGTTAGGAAAAGATGCCATACTGGTACACAATGTGGAATCGGGAGAAGATGCCCTACCGGGACGTGTGGGGTCAGGAGTAGATCCTGTACTGGAACACGATCTGGGGTTAGAAGGTCCTGTACTGGAACACTGGGGTTAGGAGAAGGTCCTGTAATGGATTACGATGTAGGGGTTAGGTTAGGAGAAGGTCCTGTAATGGAACACGATGTGGGGTTAGGAGATGTTCCTGTACTGGAACACTATGTGGGGTTAGAAGGTCCAGTACTGGAACACTATGTGGGGTTAGAAGGTCCAGTACTGGAACACTATGTGGGGTTAGAAGGTCCTGTACTGGAACACTATGTGGGGTTAGAAGGTCCTGTACTGGAACACTGTGTGGGTTTAGAAGGTCCTGTACTGGAACACTATGTGGGGTTAGAAGGTCCTGTACTGGAACACTGTGGGGTTAGAAGGTCCTGTACTGGAACACTGTGGGGTTAGAAGGTCCTGTACTGGAACACTGTGGGGTTAGAAGGTCCTGTACTGGAACACTGTGTGGGGTTAGAAGGTCCTGTACTGGTACACTATGTCGGGTTAGAAGGTCCTGTACTGGAACACTGTGGGGTTAGAAGGTCCTGTACTGGAACACTGTGGGGTTAGAAGGTCCTGTACTGGAACACTGTGTGGGGTTAGAAGGTCCTGTACTGGAACACTATGTGGGGTTAGAAGGTCCTGTACTGGAACACTGTGGGGTTAGAAGGTCCTGTACTGGAACACTGTGGGGTTAGAAGGTCCTGTACTGGAACACTGTGTGGGGTTAGAAGGTCCTGTACTGGTACACTATGTCGGGTTAGAAGGTCCTGTACTGGAACACTATGTGGGGTTAGAAGGTCCTGTACTGGAACACTATGTGGGGTTAGAAGGTCCTGTACTGGAACACTATGTGGGGTTAGAAGGTCCTGTACTGGAACACTATGTGGGGTTAGAAGGTCCTGTACTGGAACACTATGTGGGGTTAGAAGGTCCTGTACTGGAACACTATGTGGGGTTAGAAGGTCCTGTACTGGAACACTATGTGGGGTTAGAAGGTCCTGTACTGGAACACTATGTGGGGTTAGAAGGTCCTGTACTGGAACACTATGTGGGGTTAGAAGGTCCTGTACTGGAACACTATGTGGGGTTAGAAGGTCCTGTACTGGAACACTATGTGGGGTTAGAAGGTCCTGTACTGGAACACTATGTGGGGTTAGAAGGTCCTGTACTGGAACACTATGTGGGGTTAGAAGGTCCTGTACTGGAACACTATGTGGGGTTAGAAGGTCCTGTACTGGGACCCGATATGGGGTCAGGAGAAAGTCTTGCACTGGAACACGATGTGGGGTTAGGTTCTGTACTGTACACGATGTGGGGTTAGGAGAAGGTGCTATACTGGTACACAATGTGGAATCAGGAGAAGATGATCTACCGAGACATGTGGGGCTAGGAGAAGATCCTGTACTGAAAAACGATGTTGGGTTAGGAGAAGGTCCTGTAATGGAACACGATGTGGGGTTAGGAGAAGGCTCTGTACTGGAACACGATGTGGGGTTAGGAGAAGGCTCTGTACTGGAACACGATGTGGGGTTAGGAGAAGGCTCTGTACTGGAACACGATGTGGGGTTAGGAGAAGGCTCTGTACTGGAACACTATGTGGGGTTAGGAGAAGGCTCTGTACTGGAACACGATGTGGGGTTAGGAGAAGGTCCTGTACTGGAACACGATGTGGGGTTAGGAGAAGGTCCTGTACTGGAACACGATGTGGGGTTAGGAGAAGGCTCTGTACTGGAACACGATGTGGGGTTAGGAGAAGGCTCTGTACTGGAACACGATGTGAGGTTAGGAGAAGGTCCTGTACTGGAACACGATGTGGGGTTAGAAGAAGGCTCTGTACTGGAACACAATGTGGGGTTAGGAGAAGGTCTTGTACTGGAACACGATGTGGGGTTAGGAGAAGGTCTTGTACTGGAACACCATGTGGGGTTAGGAGAAGGCTCTGTACTGGAACACGATGTGGGGTTAGGAGAAGGCTCTGTACTGGAACACGATGTGGGGGTTAGGAGAAGGCTCTGTACTGGAACACGATGTGGGGTTAGGAGAAGGCTCTGTACTGGAACACGATGTGGGGTTAGGAGAAGGCTCTGTACTGGAACACGATGTGGGGTTAGGAGAAGGCTCTGTACTGGAACACGATGTGGGGTTAGGAGAAGGCTCTGTACTGGAACACGATGTGGGGTTAGGAGAAGGTCCTGTAATGGAACACGATGTGGGGTTAGGAGAAGGCTCTGTACTGGAACACAATGTGGGGTTAGGAGAAGGTCTTGTACTGGAACACCATGTGGGGTTAGGAGAAGGCTCTGTACTGGAACACCATGTGGGGTTAGGAGAAGGCTCTGTACTGGAACACGATGTGGGGTTAGGAGAAGGCTCTGTACTGGAACACGATGTGGGGTTAGGAGAAGGTCTTGTAATGGAACACGATGTGGGGTTAGGAGAAGGTCTTGTAATGGAACACGATGTGGGGTTAGGAGAAGGCTCTGTACTGGAACACGATGTGGGGTTAGGAGAAGGTCTTGTAATGGAACACGATGTGGGGTTAGGAGAAGGTCTTGTAATGGAACACGATGTGAGGTTAGGAGAAGGCTCTGTACTGGAACACGATGTGGGGTTAGGAGAAGGCTCTGTACTGGAACACGATGTGGGGTTAGGAGAAGGTCTTGTAATGGAACACGATGTGGGGTTAGGAGAAGGTCTTGTAATGGAACACGATGTGGGGTTAGGAGAAGGTCTTGTACTGGAACACCATGTGGGGTTAGGAGAAGGCTCTGTACTGGAACACCATGTGGGGTTAGGAGAAGGCTCTGTACTGGAACACGATGTGGGGTTAGGAGAAGGCTCTGTACTGGAACACGATGTGGGGTTAGGAGAAGGCTCTGTACTGGAACACGATGTGGGGTTAGGAGAAGGCTCTGTACTGGAACACGATGTGGGGTTAGGAGAAGGCTATGTACTGGAACACGATGTGGGGTTAGGAGAAGGCTCTGTACTGGAACACGATGTGGGGTTAGGAGAAGGCTCTGTACTGGAACACGATGTGGGGTTAGGAGAAGGCTCTGTACTGGAACACGATGTGGGGTTAGGAGAAGGCTATGTACTGGAACACGATGTGGGGTTAGGAGAAGGCTCTGTACTGGAACACGATGTGGGGTTAGGAGAAGGTCTTGTAATGGAACACGATGTGGGGTTAGGAGAAGGCTATGTACTGGAACACGATGTGGGGTTAGGAGAAGGCTATGTACTGGAACACGATGTGGGGTTAGGAGAAGGCTCTGTACTGGAACACGATGTGGGGTTAGGAGAAGGCTATGTACTGGAACACGATGTGGGGTTAGGAGAAGGTCTTGTAATGGAACACGATGTGGGGTTAGGAGAAGGTCTTGTAATGGAACACGATGTGGGGTTAGGAGAAGGCTCTGTACTGGAACACGATGTGGGGTTAGGAGAAGGTCTTGTAATGGAACACGATGTGGGGTTAGGAGAAGGTCTTGTAATGGAACACGATGTGAGGTTAGGAGAAGGCTCTGTACTGGAACACGATGTGGGGTTAGGAGAAGGCTCTGTACTGGAACACGATGTGGGGTTAGGAGAAGGCTCTGTACTGGAACACGATGTGGGGTTAGGAGAAAGTCCTGTACTCGAGCAAGATGTGGACTTAGGAGACGATGCCACCCAGGGACACGATGTGGAATCAGAAGATTCTCTACCAGGACATGTGTGGTCAGGAATAGGTCCTGTACTGGAACACGCTGTGGAGGTTAGGAAAAGGTGCCATACTGGGATACGATGTGGTTCAGCAGAAAATGCGTCATATAGGTGAAGTGAATCTCTGAAGATGTGGGGTAGTAGCATGTTTGGCACTGGGGATGAAGTGGGGACATTAGGAGATTTCAAGGAGCAGATGCAGTACTGAGACATGCTGTGGGGTCGAGGGTAGGTGTAGTACATGGATATACTGTGGGGTCATAGGCAGATGCACTAATTGAACATGCTGTGAGGTCATTCTGTGGGATCAGGTGCAGTACTTGGACCTTCCCTGGGGGTCAGGGCCAGGTGCAGTCCTCATTTTGTGGGATCAAGGGAGCAAAGACCTGTGCAGTATTGTGTAGGAGAGTTGTGACCTGTGCGGGTTGTACAGATGTTCTCTCTCTCTCTCGCTCTCTCGCTCTCTCGCTCTCTCGCTCTCTCGCTCTCTCGCTCTCTCGCTCTCTCGCTCTCTCGCTCTCTCGCTCTCTCGCTCTCTCGCTCTCTCGCTCTCGCTCTCTCGCTCTCTCTCTCTCTCTCTCTCTCTCGCTCTCTCTCTCTCTCGCTCTCTCTCTCTCTCTCTCTCTCTCTCTGTGTTTCCTGTCTTTCTGAACACTTCTGATGGCAGCCGAGTGCCCAGAGTGTGTATTTTGGTACCAGGCGATCTGCTCTGTGTCATGGCACTGGGAAGGGGCTTTAGAAGGATGCGGGGGCACGACTGCTCTGCTTGTCTCCTGTTCCCGGCCCCTCTGGGTGAAGACCAATAGTAAACCTGTATCCAGGGCTGTCAGCGGAGGAGGAGGTGGCTGCACAGCTACTTGGATCTGTCTGCATCTGTCACTTTCCCTGATAAAGCTCTACTTCAGCTGCACAGCCTGGGAAGGGTTAATTCTTAGGATCCTCTACCTGGCCGGGCATTGGTTAACGCTGCGCCGGTCGCCAGCAATGTGGGCGCAGCAAGGAAAAGGTTAACCCTGGCTTTTGGCAGGAAAGGACATAATGGGGTAATACTGTATTTATATTGTAACACCCGCTTCCTTTAAACGTCCTCTGTTGTCACTAAAGCTCTTTTTTCAGGCCCCCGTTTTTTTTATTTTTTCATTTTCAGCCCATCTTCCTTTTCTTACCCCGCGTTGGTCTCCCCCTTTTTCTTCGTCTCTGTGTTGTGGTAACCCCCTTTTCTGTATGTGCGTCATTATGGTTGCACCCTGTATAGCTCGGTGCCCCCTCCTTCCTTACGTCGTACATACTTTCCTTGAGTACTGCGGATTCCCCACCCCCCGTTACCGAGACGCACGTAATACAGACCCCCCAATTTAGAGGTTAATAAACACCTTACTGGATCCATTTTTTTTTTTTTTTTTTTTTTTTTTTTATTGAAACTGCTCTTGGGGGGGTTAACACACATATACTTTATGTCTCCTATTTTTTACACTCCTGTTTTGATTGTGCCCAACAGTATTGCCCTAGAATATTGTATAATTTAAAGATGACTGCATGCAAAAGATTGTGAGATCAAAATTCTCAACCCCCCTCCCTTCCCCCAAATACACACAGGTTTTGAATGTACACTTCAGCTGTATCCCATTAAGAAACCTACAAATAAACACCACACAATCTGATTAGCTCTAAGTAATTATTTTTTAGCTCATTTGTTGCTTTTAGGGGTTTTTCACACATGCGTCCAGGGGTGGTGGTGGTGGGGGGGGGGGGCTGGGAGAGTAGAACCAAGTGGTACTGTCCCCCTGAGCACCCACGTGAATAGCGACATGCAGCACCTCACAAAAACTAAACGGCGTGTTGCCTCTGGTGGGTGTTACCCACTGCCAAATGCAATTAATGTAGGTCTGTGGGGCGACCCTGCAACCGTCCCACAACTGCGTGCGATTTGCGGCGGGGGTAGTGTGGCGTTTAAAGGGTTAAATCAGGCGCTTAGGAGGAAGCCTATCTGAAAAGCAATCTGGGCATGGATCATTTTTCAGAGGAGCAGCAGTCCTTGCCACCCGTCTGATTTTACTATCGGTGTGCGATTTGCACTGCCGATTTCACTCCAGCTTGCGACTTCAGGTAACAGATGTCTATGCAAGTCACAATGAAATCCGTGAAAAAAAAAGTAGTGCAGGAACCTTTTTCGTAATCGCTGCAACACGAATTGCGGTGATATGAACGGTTCCATTGCCGGAAATAGGGTGCGACTTGTAATGCGATTTGGAACTGTCAAATTGCTTGACAAGTCGCACCGGTGTGAACGGGGCCTTAAAGTGGTTGAACACTCTAGGACAAAAAAAAAAAAAACCTGCAAGACAAAGGCATAATGAGCTAGTATGCATAGCATACTAGCTCATTATGAATTACTTACCTGAGATCGAAGCCCCAGCAGCCATCCTCGTACACCTCTCTCCGGCAGCCAACATCGCTCCGGAGTTACTTCCCGGTATCACAGGCTCTGACACTGTGATTGGCCATCACTCCTGCCGGTAATGGCACACTTACTAAAGCAATGGCACATACGTGCCATTGCTTCAGTTTGCATGTGCCGATGACGTTGGCACATGCAAATACAGGGGATATCTCCTAACCCGTTCAGGTTTAGGAGATATCCAGGGTAGCTACATGTAAGCCTTATTATAGGCTTACCTGTAGCAAAAAGTGTGTTGTAAGGGTTTACAACCACTTTAAAGTGATTGTAAAGGATCATTGAAAAAAAAAAAAAAGTTCTACTTACCCGCTCTGTGTAGTGGTTTTGCACAGAGCAGCCCCGATCCTCCTCTTCTAGGGTCCCCCGCTGCCACTCCTGGCTCCCTCCCCCTGAGTGCCCCTATAGCAAGCCACGTGACGTGACACACAGAACATGGCTCGGCCCCGCCCCCAGCTCCATTTTCATTGGTTGTGATTGACAGTGTGGCTGTCTCTGAGCCAGTGAGGAGGGAGAGAGACTTTGTACTCGTGAACATCGCTGGATTGAAATTGGGCTCAGGTAAGTATAAGGTGGGGGGGGGGGGGGGGCTGCATGCGGAAGGTTTTATTACCTTAATGCAGAGAATGTATTGGGTAAATAAAATAAACCACCTGCCTTTACAACCACTTTAAGAGACCAAATGGACATCAAGATTATTGTAGAACGATTTTCTAAACTCAAAGCTGAGTTCCAGACATGGATTTTTTTTTTTTTTGCATAGTTGCATTGACCCAGCTTGGACCAATGTGAGTATGAATGTGCCATGCCTAACTGACCCTCATGGAAATGGGAAACCACTGTAGGAGGCACTGCTACTCCAGTGATCTCCATTAGCTTCCAGGTCCCATGCTGAGCGGCTGCCCTGCTGATACTGAACATAGGAGGTCATTCGCTCGGCACAGGTGCCGTTCAGATAACACTGCATTTTTTCAGTGAATTTGAAACATTCTTTAATTCGACAAATATATGCATTTCTACTTTGCATTTTTCCAATGAATGCAAAGTATTCAACGATTGGACAAGTAGAGAGGCGGGGTGGGGACATATTTGTCATTAGAGAATGCTTCAAATTCATTGCAAAAAATGCAAAGTGTTCTCTGAATGGCACCTGATCTGAGCAAGTGACCTCCCCTGTATACTATGCAATAGAGCAGCCATTCGGCATGGGACCTGGAAGCCAGTGGCAGTCGTGGTCGGTTTTTCTGCACTGCCTTCTAATCTGCTTTTGCGCATGTGTGTGGTCTGAAGATTGCTGTAGGATGAGCCCCCCCCCCCCCCCCCCCCGACCACTCTTTTCCTTACCTGAGCCCATCTAACCCTGCGATGTGCACAAGCTCAGCGGCGCCTGCTGCTGTGTCTCTCCTCATTGGGCAGATTGATAGCAGCGGGAGCAATTGACTCCTGCTGCTGTCAATTAAATCCGGTGACACAGAGGCTGGGGACAGAGCCGAGTTCGCTGTCTGTGTCAATGGAGGCAGCAGCAGGACTCGGGGGTGGGCAAGCACAGGGGAAGAGGAGGGGCTTGAAACGCTGGTGGGGGGACTCAAGAGGAGAGTATCGGGGCTGCTATTTGCAAAACCATTACACAGAGCAGGAAAAAAAACAAAAACAAAAAAAAAACCTAAGCTTTAGAATCGCTATAAGGTATTTCAAAAAGAGAACCGGAATTATATACAAATGTGTGAGAGGGAGAGTGCAAAACGTGTCAAAAGTTTAGCTTTAAAGTTATGGTAAAGTGTTTTGTTTTTGTTTGTAAAAGTTATGCTTGCTTGCTTTGTATAATAGTTTTGTAGATCATCTTTATCTGGGGTTCCCTGCTGGTGCTCTGGGCTCCTTCTCTTCTCCCTGTGCCACCATAGGAACCCGGAACCCTCTTCCTATGTATGGTGGCACACGTGAGGGCTCAGCCCGCTGTGACACACACAGCCTGGACCCCCCCCCCCCCCCAATTCCCTCATCACAGGATTTGATTGACAGTAGCCAATGTCTCCGACTACTTTCAGAGAGTCCAGTAAGCGGGGAGAGCGAGATTGAGATCGTGCTTAGGTATGTATTTAGGGGGGGGGGGGGGGGGGCTGACCACAAAAGGTTTTTACCTTTTTAGGCTCCATTCACACTTGTGTGACTCCAAATTTTGCAGGTTTTCTAGTGCAAGTTTGATGCAACTTTACACTCTCTGGATCAAAGTCGCATCAAAGTAGTGCAGGCACCTTTTCAAAGTCCCCGCGACTTTAGCTTGCACTGATTTTGAACGGGTGCCATTAAAAATAATATTTTGTTTTTACATTATAGTACATTTGATGTTATGTTTATGTTGGAATGTAAAATATTTAATTCTTTCTATTAATTAAAAAATAAAATGGGCTGCAACTTCTCATGCAACTTTTATGTTCAAGGTTGCATGACAAGTCTCAAGTGTGAATGGAGCCTAATGCAGAGAATGCGTTTGGGTAAAAAAACCTTCAGTCTTTACAAACACTTAATGTGTTACTAAACCCAGGACTCTGCATTCACTATATCTGTTGTCCCACAGTACACAGAACATGGAAATGTAATTATTTTAGTAAATATAAACGGCTAAATACCTTTTCTCATCAGCAGTACATAGCAGTCATGTGATTTCTATCAGTGTCTGGTTAAAGCTTATAGAAGAAGTTTTAATTCTCCTCTGACTGTCCTGTGAGGCTGCAGGACCCCTGACCTTCTGTCTGGACAGTGCTGATCACATGCACTCTCCCAGGGAAAAAATATAACTCTAGCAATAAACACCAAACTGAGCATGTGCAGAGTGCCCCCTGGCTCTGTTCTATCAGGAGATGTATTGGGGACAGTGGAAGAAGGGGAGGATCAGAGAAGACAGGAGAAATTGGCCTTTTTGCACAATGCAGAGGATTAACCCCTTAGGTTCCACAGTGAGTATAACAAGCATTCTATACTGCATATACAGACTGATTTTACTGTTGTGGGTTTAGTAACACTTTAAGTAAGCCTGTTTCAGGGTAATGCAAAGCGGCCCCACACGTGCTTAGCAGGAATACTCCAATGCCACCCAGTATGTTTTGGTGTCCTAATCCACTGCTGCAAAACCCACGAGAAACCCAAGTGTCTGAGCGTGTTTTTTCTTTCATCATTGTAAATCTTCTACCTGTTGTAAAGACACAAGGAAAGTTACAGAGATATGGGCACATGGGGCTACCTTTGCTGAATTGGTTATAACAGTAAAAGCTCTAAGCTGTCATCCGTATCCTTTAAAAGAGAAGTGCGGCCAAAGCACTCCTGTGACCCCAAAATTGTCTAAAAGTGGGCTAAAGCCTCCTGTCAGCTGAAATCGCAGAACCACATCAGGCTCTGGAAGGATCCCGACCTTAACGTGGGAATCCACCCGAATGTCTGATCGGCAGCTGCCTCAGCCTCCCTGCAACCACTGAGAGCCTGAGCCGGCTGCTCCCATCCCCCTTTCATGCCCGGCGATCTAGTGAGCACTGGATGGGGCAAAGCTAAGAGCCTGTGACAGATAGCCACCACTCTCCGCTCTGTGTGATCAGTTGTCACGTGATTGCTCAGTTCTGGGTCTTCGAGCCGGCGGGGGACAGCTGCAGGAACGCACCAATGTTTGTTTACTTTTTTTATGTCCCACACTTCTTTAACCATTTGACTTCCGGAACATTTACCCCCTTCATGACCAGGCCAATTTTTGCTTTTTAGCACTGCGTTATTTTAACTGGCAATCGCGCAGTCTTGCGACACTGTACCCAAATAAAATCGTCTTTTTTTTTTTTCACCACAAATAGAGCTTTCTTTTGGTGGTATTTGTTCACCTCTGCATTTTTTATCTTTTGCGTTATAAATATAAAAAAAGACCATATATATATATATATATATATATATATATATATATATATATATATATATATATGTATGTATGTATATATATATATATATATATATATATAGTGGGGGGGAAAAAGACAGACCAATTTAAATTAAAATAAACAATATTTTTTACTTTCTGCCATAAAACATCCAATAAAATAAATTAAAAAAATCAAATTTCTTCATAAATTAAGGCCAATGTGTATTCTGTCTTTGGTAAAAAATAATCCCAAAAAGTGTATATTGATTGGTTTGGTTTGGCTTTGCACAAAAGTTAAAGCGTTTACAAACTATGGGAGATATACTGGAATTTTATTTTATTTTTTATGCTAGTAATGGCAGCGATCAGCAACTTATAGCGGGACTGCAATATTGCAGCAGACAGTCTGACGCTTTTTGGGGACCAGTGACACCAATAAAGTGATCAGTGCTAAAAATACACACTGTCACTATACTAATGACACTGGCTGGGAAAGGGTTAAACATCTAGGGCGATCAAAGGGTTAACCGTGTGCCTAGCCAGTGTTTTTGTGTACACAGTGTGCTGCTTTTACTAAGGGATATGATGGATTTTTATTCCTTGATTTTGCAGGGAAACAAAAACGACCACATCCTTGCTGACAGGACTGCCCTCTACCTTGTTTACATATGCAAAGCTTGGTGTTGTGTCTCTCCCCCTGACGATCAGCGGGTGCCGGCAGTCATTCATTGGCTGGTATTCGCTGATCGGCCTCTGATGTGACTAATGACAGCAGAAGCAGCGTGTGCGCCCCCCTAGGTGGAAGTGCAGAATCACTTATGTATACGTGATTCTGCACAGAATGGCCACCCTGTAGCAGTAAATCTGCTATATGGAGGCTGACAATCTGATCCAGAATAAGTACTGAATAAGCAGCGACACCCCAATCTCTTCCCCCCCCCCCCCCCAAAAAAAAGTGGGTGATTTTGGGAGATTCCACTGAAGGATATGGTTAAAGCAGAAAATTGAGTCCTAGGAGCACCCCTAACCACTCTTAAAAATGCTCCCATCCCCTACTTATCTATTTCGACTAACCTGTGTAAGAAAGATCTTTTATACTTTTCAGTCCGGTCCGTTCACATGATCTGGCTCCCCTGTATTAGCCAGCAGTGGCAACGGGGGAGAGGAGGGAGCACAGACAACAGATAGGCCATTGAAGCCTATGGATGACATCATGCCCCCCCAGGCATTACCAGCTAATATCAGAGTGCTGCCTCCTCTCCCCTGCAGCTGGTGCTGGGCTGACACAGGGTATTTGTGCCTGGATCAGAGCAGGCTGAAAATAGGTATACATATCTTTCTTAAATAGGTTGGTCAAAATTGGTGTGTGTGTGGGGGGAGGGGCATTTTTAGGTGTAGATAGGTATTGCCTGAAATTCCATTTTAATCTTATTTTTTGCCTTCCCTAGTGACCCCCAACCCCCCACCCGCCTCCAAGCTATCAACATGCTAACAAAATGTTTAGTATTAAACCTTTCCTTTTTCATTAAATGCAATATTTTAATACCAGTGAAGTCATCATTGGGTATTTGTGCCGATAGGGTGCTGTACATAGCAGCCCACCTTAGATAACGGCTGAGCCCACATGATTGAATTCTAATGAATAAAAATGAGGCAGGCTAAGGGCAGTCCGACTGGGGGAGAAAACGAGCTAGATAATGCTGGACGTCCTCCAGCCAGGAAATGAGGTGGGCTTGTATGTGACTTTTGCAGCTTCTAATGCACATTGTGAGAAGCTCACAGGATGCAGTGAAACAGAGTAATCCATTTCAGTTCAGGAAGGGAGAGTCTGTACAACTGTGCTGCAAGACTGAAGGGCAGGAAGGAGATCAGATTGTATACTACATAATACAAAGACATTATAGACCAGGGCAGGGCCGTCTTTAATATTGATTGGACCCTGGACAAACTTTTCTTGGGGCCCCCCCCCAATGCAGTTTCGCTCTCCACCTGCTCTGAGACATACAATAAGCAGGTGCAAAACAGACACCCTGTACAAGGAGAGAGAGCAGCTGCAAAATAAATACAGCTAAAAATCAGTTTACTGAAGCAGATAAGGCAGCTGCCAGAGGTTACAGTGTATCATTACCGCTCACTGACTGGTTGCTAGAGGTTATAGCACACATTACGGGCTCACTGATTAGTTGCTAGAGGTTACAGCATATGATTTCTGCTTGTTGATTGGCTGCTAGAGATTACTGTGGATATGACCTCAGGGGGCATGATATACATATCAATGCCACCGGCCGCTGCTATTCACATATGAATGCCGCCGCTATTTACATATGAATGCCGGTAATTTACATGTAAACACAGGGTCTGCAGGTGAGTCATCTGTACACAACAAAAGGGCAAAGCTGGGCAGCATTAGTAGCAGCACTTCACACTGAGATATCGGGACACAGCACAGGACTAAAACTTCAAGGGACGAAGGAATTTAAACTGGGATAGTTAGCAAGTATGTGGCAGCTGCTTTGGGCCCCACAACAATGATAGGGCCCAGGGCAGCTGCCCCTTTTGCCCTGCCTTAAAACGGCCCTGGACCAGGGGTCTCCAAACTTTCTAAGCAAAGGGCCAGTTTAAACCACTGTGCTCTTCCAACCTTGTGGTGACAGTTTGGTGAAGTCCCTTTCTTGTGCCAGCATGACTGTGCCCCCCCCCCCCCCCCCAGTGTACAAAGCCAGTTCTCAGACATGCCACCCTTTCTGTTGCTTGGAGTGCTGCCCAAAGCACCCATGTATATCCCCCCGGTGAAGGTTGCCAGCATTCAGGACGTTCATTTGAAGTCCCAACATCCCAAAGTGTACTCAGGTGGAAGAAAGCCTCGGCTCTTCCCATGTACCCCCCCCCCCCCCAAATAAAATCAAGGTGATAAACACATTTTTGCTTTTGGCTTTTTAAACGACAAGCCACCAAAATGTCATCTCTATCCGCTCTTGGTGGACTGACCCTTTTTTTCTAGGAATCTGAATAGGGAGCTCGATTTGTTGACTTGTTGTTTTTTTTTTTTTTATGAGGATGCATCTTCCAAGACCTACATTTTAATCTTTTATTTATCACTTGGACGCCATCGGTTTCTGCAGTATTTAAATGCAGTTGGACGCATCGCTTCCTCAATTTTAACGATTTAATCAGATCACAGATCCCCCGCCCTCCAGCACGTTTATTATAAATAACATATGGACCTGCCAAGGAGAGCAGGTGACGTGACGTATTTCTCGCTACCAGGCAAAAGTGGCCATGGTGTGAGACTGCTGACATCGCATGCTTTCCCTGGAATGTTTTGTGTGTTATTTATAATAAAGTTGGGTGGAAGCACAGCCTTTGGTGAGATCAGCACCGCTATGCAGGAAAGCAGGACCTGCCTATGTAATGAACTGATATGACTGCCACCATGTACATCTATTAACAATTTATATACTATTATACTATTATACTATTTATATACTATGTTAAAAAAAAAAAAAAAAGAGTGGATCATGTGTTCCTTTTTAATAAGGGGTTGTAAAGTTTTAAGGTTTTTCTCACCTTCTATGCAGTAAGGTGAAAAACCACCTATGCTGCAGACCGGGTTTTCTTACCTGAAACCCGATCCAGCGATGTGCACGAGCCCAGTGGGCTCTAGCTGCTGTCTCTCTCCTCATTGGACAGATTGATAGCAGCAGGACCGATTAGGTCCTGCTGCTGTCAACAAAATCCTGTGATGTGGGGCAAAGGCCCGCTTTCTGTGTCAATGGACGCAGCAGTGGCACTCGGAGACGAGCCCGTACGGGCTTTTCCGTGGGGGCACCTGCTGAAGGGGAGGAGCCTGCAGCGCCACGCAGGGCACCCCCAGAAGAGGCGGATTGGGGCTGCTCTGTGCAAAAGCATTGCACAGAGCAGGTACAGTGCCTTGAAAAAGTATTCATACCCCTTGAAATTTTCCACATTTTGTCATGTTACAACCAAAAATGTATTTTATTGGGATTTTATGTGATGGACCAACACAAAGTGGCACATAATTGTAAAGTGGAAGGAAAATGATAAATGGTTTTCAATTTTTTTTTGTTCAAATATCTTTTGTTTCAAAATTTTTTTGCAAATATCTGAAAAGCGTGCCGTGCATTTGTATTCAGCCCCCTTTACTCTGATACCCCTAACTAAAATCTAGTGGAACCAATTGCCTTCAGAAGTCAACTAATTTGTAAATAGAGTCCACCAGTGTGTAATCTCAGTATAAATACAGCTGTTCTGTGAAGCCCTCAGAGGTTTGTTAGAGAACCTTAGTGAACAAACAGCATCATGAAGGCCAAGGAATACACCAGACCGGTCAGGGATAAAGTTGTGGAAAAGTTTAAAGCAGGGTTGGGCACAACTGCAAACCTACCAAGATGTGGCCGTCCACCTAAACTGACAGGCCGGGGAAAGGAGAGCATTCATCAGAGAAGCCGCCAAGAGGCCCATGGTAACTCTGGAGGAGCAGCAGAGATCCACAGCTCAGGTGGGAGAATCTGTCCACAGGACAACTATTAGTCTACACTCCACAAATCTGGCCTTTATAGAAGAGTGGCAAGAAGAAAGCCATTGGTGTAAGAAAGCCATAAGAAGTCCCATTGCAGTTTGTGAGAAGCCATGTGGGGGACACAGCAAACATGTGGAAGAAGGTGCTCTGGTCAGATGAGACCAAAACTGAACTTTTTGGCCTAAAATCAAAACGCTATTTGTGGTGGAAAACTAACACTGCACATCACCCTGAAACACACCATCCCCACCGTGAAACATGGTGGTGGCAGCATCATGTTGTGGGGATAATTTTCTTCAGTAGGAACAGGGAAGCTGGTCAGAGTGTTGTCGATGAAGAGTATAAAGTACTGTAGTTTGTTGCCATTTCTTAATTGCAATTTTTAAGCTTGACATGTTTTGGTATCTGTTTACTTGGCGTAACCTCATTTATATTTTACCAAAAAAGTGGGTATTACGTTGTGTTTGTGTTTACTAAAATTCAGCGTTTGAAAAACCTGCTGTGCAGACAAACATAAAAAATTGCAACAACGAAGTCTTTGCTTTCAGAAAATATATAATCTTGAGGGTTCTAAGTAATTATCTAGTAAATTAAATGTTGATTTTTATGTATGTGAGAAGTGTCAGAATTGGCCTGGGAGTCAAGTGGTTAAAGTGGTTGTAAAGGCAGAAGGTTTTTTTTATCTTGATGCATTCTATGCAGTCAATCAGAGGAGAAGAGGGGGAGGGGCCGAACCGCGGCTTCCTGTCTGAATGGATACACGGAGCTGTGGCTCAGGTGCCCCCACAGCAAGCTGCTAGCTGTGGGGGCACTCGACAGGAGGGAGGGGCCAGGAGCGCCAAAGAGGGACCCAAAAAAGGAGGAGCATCTAGGCTGCTTTGTGCAAAACCAACTGCACAGGCCAGGTAAGTATAACATGTTTTTTTTTTTTTTTTTTTTTAAGAAAAAAAAAAAAAAGACTTTACTATCACATTAAGTCCATCTGTAAGACCATGTTACACCTATATTTAGGGTGTAACATGGTGCCAAGTGGACCCCCCCCCCCCCCCCACTCCCCTTCACAGCAGCTATCAGATTTGAAAGCAATGCAGCTGTATGGGACTCCGCCCACGCAGCCACGTTGTTGATTCAAAAATGTCCATGAATGAATGGACCACAGGTCCCTGATGCTAATCCAGCTCTCTAATTGAAAGCCCGTATCTTGGTAGGAACAGAAGGAGTCTGCAGGAGCCTGGCAATGCACCACTCATTGCGGTTGCAATGCTTTGCAGGCTCATTTGCAAAAAAAAATGCATGCACTTTTTCTACTGCAAAACTATTTGCATTTTATTTTTTTTGCAAGGTATTTTTAGCCTTTAACCAATGGTGTCACGCTGTGACTGCTTGTTGTGCAAATGGGCACAGTGACAGTGTCCCTTTAAATCGCTGTAAACCAAACCCTTTTTTGTTTTTTTTTGTGTGTGTTTAGTGTTGTGTGCGAGTGAGAAAGCAGCTGACCTATAAAGGGTTGAAAGCAAATTAAAATAATGTAATTGCAAGCAAAGTTGCATAAAATGATGTCATAATGACAGCAGAATATCCTGTGTATTTCTTGGGGTCTTTATTTTCGCCTTTTTATGATAAAATGTCTGTATACAGTACTATCTTCATGTTATGTCAGAATTGTTTCATAACCGGGTTTTTGTGACATAATAAATGTAACCATCCCTCTATGGCTCTCTTTTGCAGCTGCATCGGGCCGCTCCTCCGTGGGGAGTGCTTTCGGTGCCCCGCGGGGGGCTTCCCCTGGCCCTCGCCATGCCGTCAAACGCCCGGGCCGGCAGTCTGAAGGACCCTGAGGTAGCCGAGCTTTTCTTCAAAGATGACCCGGAGAAGCTGTTTGCCGACCTGCGGGAAATCGGGCATGGCAGCTTCGGCGCCGTCTACTTTGTGAGTACCAGAAAGCGACGCGCATCCATCCCAACCTTCGCTTTTGTTTTCCAACCTGAATGAGAAAATTGACAGCAGCAACCTTTTTGGTTTAGACCTTCAAATATTTATAAAAAAGAAAAAAGTTGGTGTGTCTTAAAATGGGACTGCAGCCAAAAGTGTATAGTTTTAAAAACTCAAAGCTACCTCCAGGGAGATATAAGAGCCCTTTCACACTGGGGCGGTTTGCAGGCGCTATTGCGCTAATAATAGCGCCTGCAAACCGACCCGAAAGTGCTGCTGCTGTGTATCCAGTGTGAAAGCCCCGAGGGCTTTCACACTGGAGCGATGCGCTGGCAGGACGGTAAAAAAAGTCCTGCTAGCAGCATCTTCGGAGCGGTGAAGGAGCGGAGTATATACCGCTCCTTTACCGCTCCTGCCCATTGAAAACAATGGGACAGGGCGACTATACCGCCGGCAAAGCGCCTCTGCAGAGGCACTTTGCGGTGGTTTTAACCCTTTCTCGGCCGCTAGCAGGGGGGTAAAACCGCCCCGCTAGCGGCCGCATACCGACGGTAAAACGCCGCTAATAATAGCGGCGTTTTACCCCCGACGCCGCCCCAGTGTGAAAGGGCTCTAAGGGAAACTAAGTGATATAGTTCTGTATTTAATAATACAATTAATACATTACAGCTCAACTCTGGGTCCTTTTTAAATGATCCCTTGCAGTGGGGCTGTGCTGTTATTAATGGCTCATTTTGTCCAGGGGAGAGGAGAAACCGTTTTACTCACCTGATCCTCTGCTACCCCACAATCCAGCGATGGACCTCCTCCCATCAAGTGCAGAGCTATGGACCCTGCTTCGTTCTTGATGATGTCAGGATTGCTCAGGAGGGGGAGGGAGCATGACAAGCAGTGCATACAGAGCCCGCACAGGCTGGGCTATGTGGTCATTCTTGCACAGGAAGTGTGTTGGGACTACAGAACACCCCCCCCCTCCTCCTTCATAACATTTTTATCTCCGGTTTCCACCTACATGCCAAAGACATGCTGGTAGGTTGTTTGGCTCCTGTCTAAATTGGCCCTATTATGTGTATGTATGAATGGTAGTTGGGGATCTTTAGATTGTAAGCGAATTGAGGACAGGGACTGATGTGAATGTATATGTAAAGTGCTGCATAAAATTGACGGCCCTATTTAAGTACCTGTAATAAAATAAATATACTTGGGTCTTGCATAACCACGATTAGGTTTCCTTATATTCAGGTCTCTCTTTCTTCTTGCAGGCCCGAGATGTACGCAATAACGAGGTTGTTGCCATTAAGAAGATGTCCTATAGCGGGAAGCAGTCTAATGAGGTGGGTGATGATGTGTAGGGACTCATCTGGGCCTCACGTGAAGCAGGAAGGGAGAAGTTGTTCTGCTTTAATAACCATCCTCCCTTTTTTTTTCTGTTCTCAGAAATGGCAGGACATCATAAAAGAGGTGAAATTTCTCCAGAAGCTGCGACACCCCAACACTATCGAATATAAAGGATGTTACCTACGGGAGCACACTGCCTGGGTGAGTGCACTTCACTTTCCCACCAGGAGAGGGCAACGGAAAAAGTGACCACAATATTAAAGAGCCAGTATACCTGTATTCGCATTAAATAGTTTGTTAGTGGTTGTATACCCGCACAAAAAAAACAAAAACCCTGTAAGGCAAAGGTGTAATGAGCTAGTATGCACCGCATACTAGCTCATCATGAAATACTTACCTTTGATCGAGGCACCGACATCGGATCCCGGTCACCTCTGAGGGAGCTAACATTTTCCCCACGGCGGGTCTTCTGGGTTTGCGGCGCTGTGGGGGCCGGAACAACAATGATGTCACTCCCGTGCATGCGCGCGGGAGTCGACTTTCCGGCAGCATCCGCTGGACCTTCAGCCGGATCTTCAGAGCGCATGCGCCACTGACGTCAGCGGCTGCAGGCAAGTTGAATATCTCTTAAACCGTGAAGGTTTAGGAGATATTCATTTTACCTACAGGTAAGCCTTATTATACGCTTACCTGTAGGTAAAAATGTAAATATAGGGTATACAACCGCTTTAATGAGTTGTTAAAGCGAAGTTCCACCCAAAAGTGGAACTTCCGCTCATCTGATTCCTCCCCCCTCTGGTGCCACAATTGGCACCTATCAGGGGGGAGGGGGGTGCAGATACCTGTATTAGACAGGTATCTGCACCCACTTCCGGGTATAGACTCCTACGGGAGTCACGCCCCCTCCCGCACTGCCCCGCTGTCTCCTGAGAAATGCACAAGTCCCAGGAGATAGCGGGGACCACTTAGGACGCGCAGCGCGACTCGCGCATGTGCAGTGGGGAACCGGGAAGTGAAGCTGCAACGCTTCACTTCCTTATTCCCTAACTGAGAATGGCGGTGGCAGCAGCCGAGAGCCGAGCTATTGCTCGGCTTCCGACATTGCTGGACTCCAGGACAGGTAAGTGTTCGTTTATTAAAAGTCAGCAGCTGCAGTATTTGTAGCTGCTGGCTTTTAATAATTTTTTTTTTCAGGTGGACTC
>JBBDGP010002752.1:0-435000 GCA_037952835.1 Lithobates septentrionalis
AGACAGGAGTCGTCAGTAGCAGCAACTGCGACTACGTCTTTACACCCTCATTTCCTTAATCATAACAAAAAGTAGAAAATATCATTTTTTTTCAAAATTTTCGTTCTTTTTCCGTTATAGCGCAAAAAATAAAAACCGCAGAGGTGATCAAATACCATCAAAAGAAAGCTCTATTTGTGGGAAGAAAATGACGCAAATTTCGTTTGGGTACAGCATTGCATGACCGCGCAATTAGCAGTTAAAGCGACGCAGTGCCAAATTGGAAAAAGACCTCTGGTCCTTAGGCAGCATAATGGTCCGGGGCTCAAGTGGTTAATGTATTTTTGGTGTGTTTTTTGCAAACTCAATGAGATTGTTGTCCCTTGTTAATTTAACATTGTGTTTAAAATCAATGAATTAAAAGAAAACACATAAAGTCTTTTCATAAACTCAAAAAAGATCCATTTATTCAGGTCTAAATAAAATAAAGAGGAAGTCATTGCTGGAAAAAGTCTGTGGACAAGAAAATTGTGATCTTGAGGAGTCCATATAAGAGGGAGCACAATCTGGTCCAAGAATCCCAGAGATCAACAGCACCAGCAGATGATATAGATGTCCCCAGACTGTGGTACTACAACAGCCTGCGTCTTCTGTCAGACCAGACTGAACCCAGGTCATCACTTTCTTCTCTTCCATGCAGCCTTTCCTCCACGCTGCCCTGCAGCCTTCCCTGCAGCCTTCCCTGTAGCCTTCTTTGGAGGCTGTGGCTCTGGTGTTTCAGTTGTGGCAGGAGGAGGAGGAGGAGGAGGAGGGGGGAGCTGCCTCATGTAGTTGGGTGTTTCGTGTTAGCGTGCCCTGCAGCCCCTTCTGGATTGTTTCCCCAAATAGTCGCTCACAAATGAGGAGCTGCTCCCAATCCATTTGAAGAAGCCTGCTGGCTAAGTAGCAGCCATAGGACTCTTCCGCTTCGGGGGGGCTCCTTAAAAAACGGGTGGCCTCTTGCATGAGGCGCAGGGATGCCTCCTGTGTGACTGTCCCCTTCCTGGCCCTTTTTTTGGGAAGGCGGAGGGGAGGCACATGGGATTTGGTCAGGCTCCTACTGGGCCCAGCCACCTCACTTGGCCCAGCCACCTCACTTGGCCCAGCCACCTCACTGGGAGCAGCCACCTCCTGCCTGACACTGGGCCCAGCCTCCTCCAGGATGATGGTGAATCCGGCCTCCTCCAGGCTGTCCATGGGCCCGGTCTCCTCCTGCCTGCCACTTTCCACACATTCCTCCTGGATGGACTCATCCTGTGTATAAAAAAGGACATAGTTTTAGTATATTTTTTTGGGTTCATCAATGACACACAATTTGCTTCTCATGACTAGCAAATTCAATGTGAATACATCTCTTTAATAAAAGAGTCTAATCAGACACCCTAATTTTTTCAAGCAGGTGCCAAAAATATTTAGCCACTACTGTCAATTGATATGTATACACAATTTTGAGGGCAAAATTATTTTAGACAATTATAACATCCAGTTAACATCATTAATATTAGTACAGTAAATATTTGTTAAAATAATTTACCTGACTCCAGATGGTCAGATCCGGTTCATCCAGGATGGAAGACCCAGCTTGCTCCTCATCAGCCTCTGCTGGGGTGGAGGGAAGGGTGGAGGGAAGGGTGGAGGGAAGGGGGGAGGGAAGGGTTGAAAGTGATGCCCTGGGGCATGGAGGCATGACGTAACGTGCTGAGGTCTGGGGGCGGGGCTCGGTGATGGGGCGGTGAGAGCTGCACGCTGCAAGGTGTTAGCGTCCTAAAAGCCCGGGGTGAGAGACCGTGGCCGACGAGCGATTCTCCCCTTCCCTTGAAGCTACAGGCGGGCTCACTTGTCAGCTGGTTCCAGTGAGCAGGAGAGGCCGCATCACGAGTGCTGCAGATTGGCGCCTCATCCAGAGCAGCTAGGAGAGCAGACGGAGCAGAGGCACGCTACAGCAGTATACAATATCCCCCGGCCTCCCCCCCCCTGTGGTTGTCGCTCCGGGACTCCTCGGCCCTGCTCCCCCCCATCCTAACAACCGCGCTGGGACAGCCTTAAGGAGAACGGCGGAACCGTGTCCTATTAAAACAGGACACTCTGGCAGATAGACAACGCGGTGAACTGTGTGGGGTGGGGACCCCCCTCTCTCCCCCCCTCTCTCCTTTTCTAAGCGCAGTACAGGCGCTGGCAGAGAAACCTACTTTGAACGCGGAAGACTACCCCACAAGAGGTCCCCTGGATCCAGGTAGGATCAGCCTGGCTGATACCAATATCATAAGAACTGTTTCAAATGCTCATTAAAGCTACCTGTGGAAGAAAATTCAATTAAAGCCATTTGAAAGTTGCAAGTGGATGTTAAAGCAATATATCGTTACTGCGGATAGAGTGGACATTACTTAATTAAAAGTGGTGATATGTCTAACACTTGATATTTCTTACAAGGTGCGTTGTCAGCTTAATCGATCAGTGACAACTCAACAAAGGTACTGCTTTAGGACACAATATTCTATCACTTTGCGAAAGGCTGGGCTCAAGTTGGGATTAAAGCAAGATCGCCTTCTGGTGTGTGTGGGCTTTTTCCCCAATAAAGAGCAATGCAAAGAGCCGGGTTAGATCAGCTTGGCTGAACTGAACTTATACAATCTGTGCAACCCGCGCGTGACAGGGGAACCTGACAAAAAACAAGGTCTACCTGACCAGCAATCCTGAAGGTTCTAAAGGGGCCTTTCTTTTTTCAGCGGTTATATAGTGTGAGTGCCTTTGAGACGGTCTTTCAACTGCTAAGCGTGAGCTGTGACCGGGCCGTAGCTACTTAATAGTCGAGGTTACTTATCCCGCTGCAAGCTTGCTTGGTGTGCTGTCGTGTCCTCCCCAAAGGGAAGGACACCGGGACCAGTACCTATCCCCGTGAAAAAGTTTCCTTACTGGTACAAGCTGGGCCTAGAACTAGATTGCAATAACAGGAGTTGGTATTAACCAGGTCAAACAAGGCTCAGGCGGTCTAGGGGAGTGGGGATGAACATGAGAGGGCGCCCCCAAAAATCAGAAGACCCCAACAAAACCAGAGACAGATTGAACTCCAGTACTATCCAAAAGTTCTTGAAGAGCCCAAGTACTGACAACAAACAACAAGAGTCAAAAGAATCAAAAGATAAAAAAAAGGCCGCAACTAAAAATAAAGGGGCCCAGGGGGAGCAGCTATCACAGGGGCACTTTCTGAAGGTGAACCAGTTTTGAGCATGGAGGCAGATCTGTCAAGAGAAGCTCTCCCCACAAAAATGTAGATCCAAGACATGTTTGAAAAGCTGGAAAAGCTAATTAAGGCAGAAATCCTCAACGTAAGGACTGACATGGGACACCTCCTAACGAGAGTAGAAGAAGTGGAGAAGGGGGTGGAACAGCAAGGTGGAGAAATTGCCATGTTAAAAAAACAAGTAAAAACACTACAGAGGGGACACAGAGAGCTGCTGTACAAGATAGAAGAACAAGAAAATCAAAATAGACGACAAAATTTAAGAATAAGATCTCTACCAGAGCAGAGAGATGAAGACCTGTTCATAGTTATCAAAAGATTTTCAACCCCCTTTTGGGAAGAAACCCGGATAGTGAACAGAAAATCGATCGAGTCCATAGGATTAGAAAACCTCAAAATTTAAGAGAAGATGCATCCAGAGATGTCATTGTGAAATTTCACCAATTTGAGGACAAAGCCAAAATCTGGAGCAAACTAAGAGGGGGCTCTACCGGTAAAATTCAACAATCAAGAGATACAGATATTCTCAGACCTATCCGCCGGTACATTAGCAAGGAGAAGACAGCTGAAACCCTTGCTGGACTTATTAAGGGGTGCAAACCTAAAGTACAGTTGGGTCTCCCGTTGTCCTTGAGCGTGACAAAAGAGGGCAGGACTTTTAAATTGAGACATATGGAAGACTTGCAGGACTTTTGTGGGAAACTAGACATAGTGGTCCCTAATATCCCTGATTATGTTTTCCCATAGCAAAGGGGTCTGATAATTACATTACATACTTAGGAGAGGGGGGACATGGGGGGGGCGGGCTGAGGGGTTGGGGGGCGGGGTAGGAGAGGGGGGAAACAAGCGCAAATAGTAGAGCTTAGGGAAGATACCGCTGCTGTCCATCATCGGGACTAGGGATGAGCCGAACACCCCCCGTTTTCGGTTCGCACCAGAACCTGCGAACGGACCGAAAGTTTGCACGAACGTTAGAACCCCATTGACGTCTATGGACTCGAACGTTCTAAATCAAAAGTGCTCATTTTAAAGGCTCATTTGCATGGTATTGGAGCTCTACCCATAAGGATTCCACCTCCTCACTAGCTCCCTCAGTGATGTCATCTCTCACATTCACTTGTACATTATTCTTGATATATAGGCATACCCCTCCCCCTTTTTTACCCTCTCTATCCTTGCGGTATAGGGTATACCCTTGAATGTTTGCCAGCCAATCATGAGAGCTGTCGAACCAGGTCTCTGAAATTCCCACAAAATCCAAATCCTCCTTGTACAACAGTATCTCTAGTTCACCCATCTTGTCCGCCATGCTCCTGGCATTGGTGAACATGCCACATAGTTTAGACCGGTCGCATATTGTCCTCGTATTGGGTGTTTCAAGATTGCAACTAGGACTTGCTACTATACTCACCTTTAGGGATGAGCCGAACACCCCCCGGTTCGATTCGCACCAGAACCTGCGAACGGACCGAAAGTTTGCACGAACGTTAGAACCCTATTGACGTCTATGGGACTCGAACGTTCGAAATCAAAAGTGCTCATTTTAAAGGCTTATTTGCACGGTATTGTCCTAAAAAAGGGTTTGGGGACCCGGGTCCTACCCCAGGGGACATGTATCAATGCAAAAAAACGTTTAAAAATGGCCGTTTTTTCGGGAGCAGTGATTTTAATGATGCTTAAAGTAAAAAAAAAAAGTGAAATATTCCTTTAAATATCGTACCTGGGGGGTGCCTATAGTATGCCTGTAAAGTGACGCGTGTTTCCCGTGTTTAGAACAGTCCCTGCACCAAATGTCATTTTTAAAGGAAAAAATCTCATTTAAAACTGCTTGCGGGTTTAATGTAATGTCGGGTCATGGCAATATGGATGAAAATCAGTGAGACAAACGGCATGGGTACCCCCCAGTCCATTACCAGGCCCTTTGGGTCTTGTATGGATATTAAGGGGAACCCCGCACCCAAATTAAAATAAGGAAAGGTGTGGGGCCACCAGGCCCTATATACTCTGAACAGCAGTATACAGGCGGTGCAAACAAGACAGGGACTGTAGGTTTGTTGTTAAGTAGAATCTCTTTGTAATTTTGAACGGGTACATTTTTAACGTGTTTAGCTCCAGCCAAAAAATCTTTTTTAAGCTTTTTGGAAAACATAGGGAAGGGTTATCACCCCTGTGACATTTGTTTTGCTGTCTTTCCTCCTCTTCAGAAGATTTCACCTCACTTTTTGTCCCAATGAAAAATGTTTTTTGAAAATTTGGGTTTTTTTGTGGAACAAGGATTGGAAAGCATCAGTGGAAAGGAGAATTTTTTTCCCATATTAACTCTTACAGGAGAGAATTTCCCTTCCTAGGGGTAGATTTCATCTCACTTCCTGTTGTCTCCTTCCGTTTGCAAGTAGGAGTCGTTTGTAAGTTAGATGTTTGAAAGTAGGGTCCTGCCCTATATACTTAGCAGAAATTTGGGCCTTAGGTGTTGCTGTGGCCACAACACTGTAAGCCCTCACAGGGCCCTGCTGTGAAATATTAGATCAAGAATTGTAATTACATGCCCTTGTTGAACAGGAGCTGAAAAATTAGGCCTTAGGCACTGGTGCTGGTGCCACAACACTGCAACCCCTTACAGATACTCTAGTTGGAACGCAGGAACGAGCCCTGCTGCAAAGTATTGCATCAAAAATTGTAATTACACGCCCCTGTTAGACAGGGGCAGAAAAATTGGGCCTTAGGCACTGGTGCTGGTGCCACAACACTGCAACCCCTCACAGACACTCTAGTTGGAATGCAGGAACGAGCCCTGCTGCAAAGTATTGCATCAAAAATTGTAATTACACGCCCCTGTTAGACAGGGGCAGAAAAATTGGGCCTTAGGCACTGGTGCTGGTGCCACAACACTGCAACCCCTCACAGACACTCTAGTTGGAACGCAGGAATGAGCCCTGCTGCAAAGTATTGCATCAAAAATTGTAATTACACGCCCCTGTTAGACAGGGGCAGAAAAATTGGGCCTTAGGCACTGGTGCTGGTGCCACAACACTGCAACCCCTCACAGACACTCTAGTTGGAATGCAGGAACGAGCCCTGCTGCAAAGTATTACATCAAAAATTGTAATTACACGCCCCTGTTAAACAGGGGCTGAAAAATTGTGCCTTAGGCACTGGTGGTGGCGCCCAGAACCAAAAATGTTCTTACAAGCTATCAGCGTGATGATTGAGGAGGAAGAGGATAATTACTCAGGGATAGTCACTCAGCATCAGCATAGGCAGTCTTTGAAGGGATCTGAGATTTCCAAAAAAATTATTCGGTTACATCAGCATCAGGTGCTTGGTAGCTGGTGGTGATCCAAGACTGATTCATTTTTATGAAGGTCAGCCGATCGACCGAGTCGGTGGACAGACGCACCCTGTGATCGGTTACCACGCCTCCAGCAGCACTGAATGTGCGTTCCGAAAGAACGCTGGATACAGGACAGGCCAGTAGCTCAATTGCATACTGTGCAAGCTCTGGCCAGTGATCCATCCTCAAGACCCAGTAACCCAGAGGATTTTCGGTGGGAAAGGTGTCCAAGTCTGATCTTGCCCCTAGGTATTCCTGCACCATGTAAAACAGACGCTGGCGATGGTTGCTGGAACCGATCATACCTTGGGGCTGCGGACCAAAAAATTGTCTGAACGCATCGGTCAGACGGCCACCTTCTCCACCGCTCCTTCTTTGACTGACCGAAGCCTCAGCAACACGTTGTCCAGAAACAGGAGTTTGTAACCTCCCAGTCTCTGGGAACGCGTTGCACAGACCTTTCTGCAAGGCCTCCCGAAGATGTTTCATCCTCTGCTCCCTCTGCGATGGCAAGATAAGGTCCGCAACCTTACCCTTGTAACGTGGATCAAGGAGGGTTGCCAGCCAGTATTGGTCCTTCTCCTTGATACCACGAATACGAGGATCCTTACGCAGGCTTTGCAGGATCAGGGAGGCCATGCAGCGTAGGTTTGCTGAGGCATTCGGTCCGGAGTCCTCTGGGTCACTAAGGACAACAACGTCCGCAGCCACCTCCTCCCAGCCACGTACAAGTCCATGTGTTCCTTGGGACTGATCCCTTAAAGACTGCTGCTGATGCTGAGTGCCAGGCTCCACCTCCATACTGACACAATCTTCCTCCTCCTCCTCCTCCTCCTCGTCCTCTTCCTGTGTGATCGGCGGGCACGCAGGAACACTGTCTGGATAAAGGGGGCCTTGAGAGCTAAGGAAGTCCTCCTCTTCCTGCCTCTGTTCTGCCTCAAGTGCCCTGTCCATTATTCCACGCAGCGTGTGCTCTAACAGGTGGACAAGGGGGACAGTGTCACTGATGCATGCACTGTCAGTGCTCACCATCCTCGTGGCCTCCTCGAATGGTGACAGGACAGTGCATGCATCCCTGATCATGGCCCACTGGCGTGGGGAAAAAAAAACCAAGCTCCCCTGACCCTGTCCTGGTGCCATAGTCGCACAGGTACTCATTGATGGCCCTCTGCTGCGTGTGCAGCCGCTGCAGCATGGCCAACGTTGAGTTCCACCTGGTGGGCATGTCACAGATTAGGCGGTTCTTGGGCAGGTTAAACTCCTTTTGGAGGTCCGTCAGCCGAGCACTGGCATTATATGACCGGCGGAAATGCACACAGACTTTCCTGGCCTGCCTCAGGACATCCTGTAAGCCCGGGTACCTGCCCAAGAACCGCTGCACCACCAAGTTAAGGACGTGAGCCAAACAGGGCACATGGGTCATTTGTCCCTGTCGGAGGGCAGAGAGGAGGTTGGTGCCATTGTCGCAAACCACCATTCCTGCCTTAAGTTGGCGTGGCGTCAACCACCTCTGAACCTGCCCCTGCAGAGCTGACAGAACCTCTGCCCCAGTGTGGCTCCTGTCCCCCAAGCACACCAGCTCAAGCACCGCATGGCATCTTTTGGCCTGCGTACTTGCGTAGCCCCTTGAACGCCTACGGAGCACCGCTGGTTCCGAGGAAGAGGCCATGGAGGAAGAAGAAGAGGAGGGGGTGGAGGAGAGAGGTGTGTCACAATCAGCATTTTGGAGGCGTGGTGGCGGAACAACCTCCAACACTACTGCACCTTGTCCTGCATCCTTCCCAGCTGCCAGCAGAGTCACCCAATGCGCCGTGAAACTTAGGTAACGTCCCTGTCCATGCCTGCTGGACCATGAGTCAGCGGTAATATGCACCTTACCGCTGACCGCCCTGTCCAGCGAGGCATGGACATTGCCTTCCACATGCCGGTAGAGAGCCGGAATCGCCTTCCGTGAGAAAAAGTGGCGTTTGGGTACCTGCCACTGAGGAACCGCACATTCCACAAACTCACGGA
Organism: Lithobates septentrionalis; assembly: GCA_037952835.1. NCBI lineage: Eukaryota > Metazoa > Chordata > Amphibia > Anura > Ranidae > Lithobates > Lithobates septentrionalis. The sequence goes on from JBBDGP010002752.1 coordinate 8,604, forward strand.
AGGGAGCAGAGTCTACCAACTGAAAAGGCAGCAGTTGAAGTGCTAGCAATTTTGCCAAGCTAGCATTCAACCGCTGGGCATGTGAATGGCTGGGAGCAAACTTCTTTCGGCGGTGCAGCAGCTGGGGCAGGGAAATCTGCCTGGTACAATCTGACGTCGGTGTACCAAAAGCAGATTGCCCACAAGTACTTGGCTGTGACACACCTAATTCTACACCTTCATTCCTCTCACTGCAGGTCTCAGAGAGGACTGAAGGTCTAGTGGGGTTGGAAATCTCAGCTGATGAGGAGCAAGGAGAGGTCCTCTTTGTTCTTTGGTGTGGGTCTTTTTAGATACGCTTGCCAACGAACTGCATGGCAGGTCAACATATGTCTGGTCAAGCATGTGGTACCCAAGCGGGAGATGTTTTGGCCACGCGAGATACGCTTGAGACATATGTTGCAAATAGCAGCGGTGCGATCTGATGCACTCGTCTCAAAAAAGGCCCACACCAAAGAACTTTTTTAATAACGCGCAGAGACTGCAGCGCCCTGCACATGTGGAGCTTTGGGGTGTGATGCAGTCAATGTGCTGCCCTTAGGCTGGCCCCTGGAGGGCATCCTGCCTCATTGGTGATGTGCCGCCTCCTCCTCCTCCTCCTCCTCCTCTCTCCTATCAGGCACCCATGTTGAGTCAGTGACCTCATCATCCCCTCCCTCCTCATCACTGGAGCAAACCTGGCAGTATGCTGCAGCAGGGGGAGCATGACTGCCAGATTGCTGTCCTTCTTGGGCACCCCCTCTGTCCGTGCTCATGTTACTGCCTTCATCGAGCTCAGTATCATCATCAGAGCCTTCCAAACGCTGGGCATCCTCCTGGAGCATGTACCCAACACTGTGGTCAAACAGTTCGAGGGAATCCTCAGGAGGACATGGTGGAGCTAGGGAAGGAGTCACTGATGACATTGAGCTGAGGGAAGAGGCCGCTGCTTTGCCAGACAAAGCACCCTGGGCATGGGTGAGAGAGGATGAGGAGGATGAGGACGGCTTGGTCATCTACTCGACCAAGTCTTCCGCATGCTGCGGCTCAACACGGCCAGCTGCCGAAAAAAAGGCCAAGCGTGTCCCATGGCCACGTGCTGATGAGGATGCACCGTCTCCACGACCAGCACTAGACACAGAGCCTGCTTTCCCTCTCTTATTGGCTTGTGACTGTCTGCCTCTCCTTCTTGGCCTTCCAGACATACTAATGGCCTGTAGCTGCACTAAGCTGGGATAGAACACCTGTAATTTTCTTCAGGTAGCTTTATATACTGTAACCAGACAAGCCTGCCTGTCAGTAGGAAGATAACAGGAACGGATCTAGCTGAACACTGTGAGCAGGACGCACTGTACTAAATGTAAATAGTCTAGCTGCCTGACCGTGGTACTAATAGGATCAAATAGAACACCAGTAATTTTCTTCAGGTAGCTTTATATACTGTAACCAGACAAGCCTGCCTGTCAGTAGGAAGATAACAGGAACGGATCTAGCTGAACTGTGTGAGCAGGACGCACTGCACTAAATGTAAATAGTCTAGAAGATAACAGGAACGGATCTAGCTGAACACTGTGAGCAGGACGCACTGCACTAAATGTAAATAGCAGGAACGGATATAGCTGAACACTGTGAGCAGGACGCACTGCACTAAATGTAAATAGCAGGAACGGATCTAGCTGAACACTGTGAGCAGGACGCACTGCACTAAATGTAAATAGCAGGAACGGATCTAGCTGAACACTGTGAGCAGGACGCACTGCACTAAATGTAAATAGTCTAGAAGATAACAGGAACGGATCTAGCTGAACACTGTGAGCAGGACGCACTGCACTAAATGTAAATAGCAGGAACGGATCTAGCTGAACACTGTGAGCAGGACGCACTGCACTAAATGTAAATAGTCTAGAAGATAACAGGAACGGATCTAGCTGAACACTGTGAGCAGGACGCACTGCACTAAATGTAAATAGCAGGAACGGATCTAGCTGAACACTGTGAGCAGGACGCACTGCACTAAATGTAAATAGCAGGAACGGATCTAGCTGAACACTGTGAGCAGGACGCACTGCACTAAATGTAAATAACAGGAACGGATATAGCTGAACACTGTGAGCAGGACGCACTGCACTAAATGTAAATAGTCTAGAAGATAACAGGAACGGATCTAGCTGAACACTGTGAGCAGGACGCACTGCACTAAATGTAAATGGCAGGAACGGATCTAGCTGAACACTGTGAGCAGGACGCACTGCACTAAATGTAAATAGCAGGAACGGATCTAGCTGAACACTGTGAGCAGGACGCACTGCACTAAATGTAAATAGTCTAGAAGATAACAGGAACGGATCTAGCTGAACACTGTGAGCAGGACGCACTGCACTAAATGTAAATAGCAGGAACGGATCTAGCTGAACACTGTGAGCAGGACGCACTGCACTAAATGTAAATAGCAGGAACGGATCTAGCTGAAAACTGTGAGCAGGACGCACTGCACTAAATGTAAATAGCAGGAACGGATCTAGCTGAACACTGTGAGCAGGACGCACTGCACTAAATGTAAATAGCAGGAACGGATCTAGCTGAACACTGTGAGCAGGACGCACTGCACTAAATGTAAATAGTCTAGAAGATAACAGGAACGGATCTAGCTGAACACTGTGAGCAGGACGCACTGCACTAAATGTAAATAGTCTAGATAGAAGATAACAGGAACGGATCTAGCTAAACTGAATACAGTGTATATATATATATGCAACACCTGGGATGCATATATATACACAATACACTGTAAGTGCAGCTAACTGACTGACTGTTCTGCCTAATCTATCTAACTTAAATCAAATGACACTGTCTGTCTCTCTCTCTATCTCTTAGCACACCGGAACACACTACACAGGGCCGCCGTGCAGGCGGCCTTATATAGTGTGGGGCGTGTACTAAATCCCCTGAGCCATAATTGGCCAAAGCCACCCTGGCTTTGGCCAATTACAGCTCTCTCTACTGACGGCGCTGTGATTGGCCAAGCATGCGGGTCATAGTGCATGCTTGGCCAATCATCAGCCAGCAATGCACTGCGATGCCGCAGTGAATTATGGGCCGTGACGCGCCACACGAATTTGGCGCGAACGGCCCATATCGTTCGCAATTCGACGGACGGTCGAACAGACGATGTTCGAGTCGAACATGGGTTCGACTCGAACACGAAGCTCATCCCTACTCCTGACGCAGAGCTATACTGTGTTTCGTTCCCTAACAGGTCAGTTTACCATTCCTCCTATTTGATTGCTATGCCTCTGTTTATTGTATACTGTCTCTCTTCACACATCCAAATTCTGCTCTTGCTATCATGCTGCTTTTTTAGTACACTGGTCTAGCTTGTTTACTAGACTAAACCAATACTGCCTTATGTCTTTACCCCTGTAGCTTGAGCTGAGCTGTGCTATTATCACCTTCACTGCCTGTCTCTGTATTTTTCACTCCTTACCAATATATTAGCAGGCTTGCTAATTATGTATCTATGTGTGCAACAATCTGCCTCACATTCCAATTACTAGCCTTCCTATATATCCTTTTCCTATACATTTTTTTATATATATGTATATTAGTGGTTTACTTAGACTTTTACAACTTTATTTCTAGTTGGATTGGCTTCAATGTGATGTGCCCACTAGCCTGCTAACTTGGGTGTCTGAAGCAGTATTTTGATGGCTTGTTGATGGCTTTATATGACCATCTGTACCTAAAATTTCTATAAGTGGAACCTCTACAACCTATTTAGCTCATGCGTTTTACATTAATCAATACATAGTTGGTGAGTGCTAGCGCCTGTTATCAGTATGTAGCCTTGTCTTTAACTATCATTTTTTGCCCATAGCATCCCCTCCTCCTTTTGGTGGTGGTCTGGTTAGCTTATCTTTTGTGCTTCCCCCTTCCTCCCCCTCCCCCTTTTTCCTCCCCCCCCATCTTTACCCTTCCCTCCCCCCGTTCCCCCCTTCCCCCTTTCCCTCCCTTCCCTCCCCCTTCCCCCCTCCCCCCCCTTTTTCCCTCCCCCTTATCCCCCCTGCCCCCCCTTTATCCCCCTTTCCCCCCTCCTTCCCCCCCCTCCCTTTCCCCCCTCCCCCGTTTTTCCCCCCTTCCTCCCCCTCTTTCCCCATACCCTCTCTCCCCCTCTTTCTTTCCCTCCCCCCCCTCTCCCCTCCCCACCCCTTCCCCTCCCCTCCCCTTTTTTCCTCTCCTCATCTCCTTGGATCTTAGAACTATCCTCTATACAACCACTGAAGGCTTTTTATAATTTTACGGCTATGGCACAAAACCCCTTTAGGATCCCACTGGCACTGAGATGCTCAGTTTGGCTAATTATACTCTTATCCATCAGAGGCTGTCTGTCATCCCCATCCCCCCGCGGGGGGATATTTATTGGGTTCTGCATACTTACGGAAAACGCCTGACTGGGTGAGCTTGTCCTTATCTTCATTATATGTGTATGATGTATTTGATTACTCTTGCTAAACGATGTTGTTGCAATGATTTTTTTGTACTTCTTTATATCTACCTGTATATGCTAAAACTATGTTACATCATGTTTTAGATTGCTTCTCCTGAGGAAGCGGCGTTTAACCGCGAAACCGGTCGAGATTTAAAGCTCCTCATATACTTCGTATCCACAGCTTGCGGAATCCACCTGCTTTGTTTGTGTGGTATTTCCCCTTTTATGATGATATGGAGTGATTTTGTCTATAATTGCAATTGTAATTGTAACTGTAATTTTATTCTGTTGTTTTGATTCAAATTTATATATTTTTATAAGCTTTTTAACTTATCTCTACACCAATTACCCTACACCAATATATGAATACTGGAATAGTCCCACTTTTTCTAATTTTTAGGGGGGTCAAGACAGGAGTCGTCAGTAGCAGCAACTCATTTCCTTAATCATGACGTTTTGGGATGATGGTACCTTTATCTACTATTAACCATTTGTAACTTAGGCCGCGATATATTTTTCTACTTTTTGTTATAAAAAAAATCCAATAAACTAAATTTTAGTCATACATTTAGGCCAAAATGTATTCGGCCACATGTCTTGGTTAGGGATGAGCTTCGTGTTCGAGTCGAACCCATGTTCGACTCGAACATCGGCTGTTCGACCGTCCGTCGAATTGCGAACGTTATGGGCCGTTCGCGCCAAATTCGTGTGGCGCGTCACGGCCCATAATTCACTGCGGCATCGCAGTGCATTGCTGGCTGATGATTGGCCAAGCATGCACTATGACCCGCATGCTTGGCCAATCACAGCGCCGTCAGTAGAGAGAGCTGTAATTGGCCAAAGCCAGGGTGGCTTTGGCCAATTATGGCTCAGGGGATTTAGTACACGCCCCACACTATATAAGGCCGCCTGCACGGCGGCCCTGTGTAGTGTGTTCCGGTGTGCTGATAGAGAGAGAGACAGACAGTGTCATTTGATTTGAGAGCTAGATTAGGCTAGATCTGTTCCTGCTCTTTACATTTAGTGCAGTGCGTCCTGCTCACAGTGTTCAGCTAGATCTGTTCCTGCTCTTTACATTTAGTGCAGTGCGTCCTGCTCACAGTGTTCAGCTAGATCCGTTCCTGCTCTTTACATTTAGTGCAGTGCGTCCTGCTCACAGTGTTCAGCTAGATCTGTTCCTGCTATTTACATTTAGTGCAGTCAGTGCGTCCTGCTCACAGTGTTCAGCTAGATCCGTTCCTGCTATTTACATTTAGTGCAGTCAGTGCGTCCTGCTCACAGTGTTCAGCTAGATCCGTTCCTGGTATTTACATTTAGTGCAGTGCGTCCTGCTCACAGTGTTCAGCTAGATCCGTTCCTGCTATTTACATTTAGTGCAGTGCGTCCTGCTCACAGTGTTCAGCTAGATCCGTTCCTGCTATTTACATTCAGTGCAGTGCGTCCTGCTCACAGTGTTCAGCTAGATCCGTTCCTGCTATTTACATTTAGTGCAGTGCGTCCTGCTCACAGTGTTCAGCTAGATCCGTTCCTGCTATTTACATTTAGTGCAGTGCGTCCTGCTCACAGTGTTCAGCTAGATCCGTTCCTGCTATTTACATTTAGTGCAGTGCGTCCTGCTCACAGTGTTCAGCTAGATCCGTTCCTGCTATTTACATTTAGTGCAGTGCGTCCTGCTCACAGTGTTCAGCTAGATCCGTTCCTGCTATTTACATTTAGTGCAGTCAGTGCGTCCTGCTCACAGTGTTCAGCTAGATCCGTTCCTGCTATTTACATTTAGTGCAGTGCGTCCTGCTCACAGTGTTCAGCTAGATCTGTTCCTGCTATTTACATTTAGTGCAGTCAGTGCGTCCTGCTCACAGTGTTCAGCTAGATCCGTTCCTGCTATTTACATTTAGTGCAGTGCGTCCTGCTCACAGTGTTCAGCTAGATCCGTTCCTGCTATTTACATTTAGTGCAGTGCGTCCTGCTCACAGTGTTCAGCTAGATCCGTTCCTGCTATTTACATTTAGTGCAGTCAGTGCGTCCTGCTCACAGTGTTCAGCTAGATCCGTTCCTGCTATTTACATTTAGTGCAGTGCGTCCTGCTCACAGTGTTCAGCTAGATCTGTTCCTGCTATTTACATTTAGTGCAGTCAGTGCGTCCTGCTCACAGTGTTCAGCTAGATCCGTTCCTGCTATTTACATTTAGTGCAGTGCGTCCTGCTCACAGTGTTCAGCTAGATCCGTTCCTGCTATTTACATTTAGTGCAGTGCGTCCTGCTCACAGTGTTCAGCTAGATCCGTTCCTGCTATTTACATTTAGTGCAGTGCGTCCTGCTCACAGTGTTCAGCTAGATCCGTTCCTGCTATTTACATTTAGTGCAGTCAGTGCGTCCTGCTCACAGTGTTCAGCTAGATCCGTTCCTGCTATTTACATTTAGTGCAGTGCGTCCTGCTCACAGTGTTCAGCTAGATCTGTTCCTGCTATTTACATTTAGTGCAGTCAGTGCGTCCTGCTCACAGTGTTCAGCTAGATCCGTTCCTGCTATTTACATTTAGTGCAGTGCGTCCTGCTCACAGTGTTCAGCTAGATCCGTTCCTGCTATTTACATTCAGTGCAGTGCGTCCTGCTCACAGTGTTCAGCTAGATCCGTTCCTGCTATTTACATTTAGTGCAGTGCGTCCTGCTCACAGTGTTCAGCTAGATCCGTTCCTGCTATTTACATTTAGTGCAGTGCGTCCTGCTCACAGTGTTCAGCTAGATCCGTTCCTGCTATTTACATTTAGTGCAGTGCGTCCTGCTCACAGTGTTCAGCTAGATCCGTTCCTGCTATTTACATTTAGTGCAGTGCGTCCTGCTCACAGTGTTCAGCTAGATCCGTTCCTGCTATTTACATTTAGTGCAGTGCGTCCTGCTCACAGTGTTCAGCTAGATCTGTTCCTGCTATTTACATTTAGTGCAGTCAGTGCGTCCTGCTCACAGTGTTCAGCTAGATCCGTTCCTGCTATTTACATTTAGTGCAGTGCGTCCTGCTCACAGTGTTCAGCTAGATCTGTTCCTGCTATTTACATTTAGTGCAGTGCGTCCTGCTCACAGTGTTCAGCTAGATCCGTTCCTGCTATTTACATTTAGTGCAGTCAGTGCGTCCTGCTCACAGTGTTCAGCTAGATCCGTTCCTGCTATTTACATTTAGTGCAGTGCGTCCTGCTCACAGTGTTCAGCTAGATCCGTTCCTGTTATCTTCCTACTGACAGGCAGGCTTGTCTGGTTACAGTATATAAAGCTACCTGAAGAAAATTACAGGTGTTCTATCCCAGCTTAGTGCAGCTACAGGCCATTAGTATGTCTGGAAGGCCAAGAAGGAGAGGCAGACAGTCACAAGCCAATAAGAGAGGGCAAGCAGGCTCTGTGTCTAGTGCTGGTCGTGGAGACGGTGCATCCTCATCAGCACGTGGCCATGGGACACGCTTGGCCTTTTTTTCGGCAGCTGGCCGTGTTGAGCCGCAACATGCGGAAAACTTGGTCGAGTGGATGACCAAGCCGTCCTCATCCTCCTCATCCTCTCTCACCCATGCCCAGGGTGCTTTGTCTGGCAAAGCAGCGGCCTCTTCCCTCAGCTCAATGTCATCAGTGACTCCTTCCCTAGCTCCACCATGTCCTCATGAGGATTCCCTCGAACTGTTTGACCACAGTGTTGGGTACATGCTCCAGGAGGATGCCCAGCATTTGGAAGGCTCTGATGATGATACTGAGCTCGATGAAGGCAGTAACATGAGCACGGACAGAGGGGGTGCCCAAGAAGGACAGCAATCTGGCAGTCATGCTCCCCCTGCTGCAGCATACTGCCAGGTTTGCTCCAGTGATGAGGAGGGAGGGGATGATGAGGTCACTGACTCAACGTGGGTGCCTGATAGGAGAGAGGAGGAGGAGGAGGAGGAGGAGGCGGCACATCACCAACGAGGCAGGATGCCCTCCAGGGGCCAGCCTAAGGGCAGCACATTGACTGCATCACACCCCAAAGCTCCACATGTGCAGGGCGCTGCAGTCTCTGCGCGTTATTCAAAAAGTTCTTTGGTGTGGGCCTTTTTTGAGACGAGTGCATCAGATCGCACCGCTGCTATTTGCAACATATGTCTCAAGCGTATCTCGCGTGGCCAAAACATCTCCCGCTTGGGTACCACATGCTTGACCAGACATATGTTGACCTGCCATGCAGTTCGTTGGCAAGCATATCTAAAAGACCCACACCAAAGAACAAAGAGGATCTCTCCTTGCTCCTCATCAGCTGAGATTTCCAACCCCACTAGACCTTCAGTCCTCTCTGAGACCTGCAGTGAGAGGAATGAAGGTGTAGAATTAGGTGTGTCACAGCCAAGTACTTGTGGGCAATCTGCTTTTGGTACACCGACGCCAGATTGTACCAGGCAAATTTCCCTGCCCCAGCTGCTGCACCGCCGAAAGAAGTTTGCTCCCAGCCATCCACATGCCCAGCGGTTGAATGCTAGCTTGGCAAAATTGCTAGCACTTCAACTGCTGCCTTTTCAGTTGGTAGACTCTGCCCCCTTCCGTGAGTTTGTGGAATGTGCGGTTCCTCAGTGGCAGGTACCCAAACGCCACTTTTTCTCACGGAAGGCGATTCCAGCTCTCTACCGGCATGTGGAAGGCAATGTCCATGCCTCGCTGGACAGGGCGGTCAGCGGTAAGGTGCATATTACCGCTGACTCATGGTCCAGCAGGCATGGACAGGGACGTTACTTAAGTTTCACGGCGCATTGGGTGACTCTGCTGGCAGCTGGGAAGGATGCAGGACAAGGTGCAGTAGTGTTGGAGGTTGTTCCGCCACCACGCCTCCAAAATGCTGATTGTGACACACCTCTCTCCTCCACCCCCTCCTCTTCTTCTTCCTCCATGGCCTCTTCCTCGGAACCAGCGGTGCTCCGTAGGCGTTCAAGGGGCTACGCAAGTACGCAGGCCAAAAGATGCCATGCGGTGCTTGAGCTGGTGTGCTTGGGGGACAGGAGCCACACTGGGGCAGAGGTTCTGTCAGCTCTGCAGGGGCAGGTTCAGAGGTGGTTGACGCCACGCCAACTTAAGGCAGGAATGGTGGTTTGCGACAATGGCACCAACCTCCTCTCTGCCCTCCGACAGGGACAACTGACCCATGTGCCCTGTTTGGCTCACGTCCTTAACTTGGTGGTGCAGCGGTTCTTGGGCAGGTACCCGGGCTTACAGGATGTCCTGAGGCAGGCCAGGAAAGTCTGTGTGCATTTCCGCCGGTCATATAATGCCAGTGCTCGGCTGACGGACCTCCAAAAGGAGTTTAACCTGCCCAAGAACCGCCTAATCTGTGACATGCCCACCAGGTGGAACTCGACATTGGCCATGCTGCAGCGGCTGCACACGCAGCAGAGGGCCATAAATGAGTACCTGTGCGACTATGGCACCAGGACAGGGTCAGGGGAGCTTGGTTTTTTTTCCCCACGCCAGTGGGCCATGATCAGGGATGCATGCACTGTCCTGTCACCATTCGAGGAGGCCACGAGGATGGTGAGCACTGACAGTGCATGCATCAGTGACACTGTCCCCCTTGTCCACCTGTTGGAGCACACACTGCGTGGAATAATGGACAGGGCACTTGAGGCAGAACAGAGGCAGGAAGAGGAGGACTTCCTTAGCTCTCAAGGCCCCCTTTATCCAGACAGTGTTCCTGTGTGCCCGCCGATCACACAGGAAGAGGACGAGGAGGAGGAGGAGGAGGAGGAGGAAGATTGTGTCAGTATGGAGGTGGAGCCTGGCACTCAGCATCAGCAGTCTTTAAGGGATCAGTCCCAAGGAACACATGGACTTGTACGTGGCTGGGAGGAGGTGGCTGCGGACGTTGTTGTCCTTAGTGACCCAGAGGACTCCGGACCGAATGCCTCAGCAAACCTACGCTGCATGGCCTCCCTGATCCTGCAAAGCCTGCGTAAGGATCCTCGTATTCGTGGTATCAAGGAGAAGGACCAATACTGGCTGGCAACCCTCCTTGATCCACGTTACAAGGGTAAGGTTGCGGACCTTATCTTGCCATCGCAGAGGGAGCAGAGGATGAAACATCTTCGGGAGGCCTTGCAGAAAGGTCTGTGCAACGCGTTCCCAGAGACTGGGAGGTTACAAACTCCTGTTTCTGGACAACGTGTTGCTGAGGCTTCGGTCAGTCAAAGAAGGAGCGGTGGAGAAGGTGGCCGTCTGACCGATGCGTTCAGACAATTTTTTGGTCCGCAGCCCCAAGGTATGATCGGTTCCAGCAACCATCGCCAGCGTCTGTTTTACATGGTGCAGGAATACCTAGGGGCAAGATCAGACTTGGACACCTTTCCCACCGAAAATCCTCTGGGTTACTGGGTCTTGAGGATGGATCACTGGCCAGAGCTTGCACAGTATGCAATTGAGCTACTGGCCTGTCCTGCATCCAGCGTTCTTTCGGAACGCACATTCAGTGCTGCTGGAGGCGTGGTAACCGATCACAGGGTGCGTCTGTCCACTGACTCGGTCGATCGGCTGACCTTCATAAAAATGAATCAGTCTTGGATCACCACCAGCTACCAAGCACCTGATGCTGATGTAACTGAATAATTTTTTTCAGATCCCTTCAAAGACTGCCTATGCTGATGCTGAGTGACTATCCCTGAGTAATTATCCTCTTCCTCCTCAATCATCACGCTGATAGCTTGTAAGAACATTTTTGGTTCTGGGCGCCACCACCAGTGCCTAAGGCACAATTTTTCAGCCCCTGTATAACAGGGGCGTGTAATTACAATTTTTGATGTAATACTTTGCAGCACGGCTCGTTCCTGCATTCCAACTAGAGTGTCTGTGAGGGGTTGCAGTGTTGTGGCACCAGCACCAGTGCCTAAGGCCCAATTTTTCTGCCCCTGTCTAACAGGGGCGTGTAATTACAATTTTTGATGCAATACTTTGCAGCAGGGCTCGTTCCTGTGTTCCAACTAGAGTGTCTGTGAGGGGTTGCAGTGTTGTGGCACCAGCACCAGTGCCTAAGGCCCAATTTTTCTGCCCCTGTCTAACAGGGGCGTGTAATTACAATTTTTGATGCAATACTTTGCAGCAGGGCTCGTTCCTGCGTTCCAACTAGAGTGTCTGTGAGGGGTTGCAGTGTTGTGGCACCAGCACCAGTGCCTAAGGCCCAATTTTTCTGCCCCTGTCTAACAGGGGCGTGTAATTACAATTTTTGATGCAATACTTTGCAGCAGTGCTCGTTCCTGCGTTCCAACTAGAGTGTCTGTGAGGGGTTGCAGTGTTGTGGCACCAGCACCAGTGCCTAAGGCCCAATTTTTCTGCCCCTGTCTAACAGGGGCGTGTAATTACAATTTTTGATGCAATACTTTGCAGCAGGGCTCGTTCCTGCGTTCCAACTAGAGTGTCTGTGAGGGGTTGCAGTGTTGTGGCACCAGCACCAGTGCCTAAGGCCTAATTTTTCAGCTCCTGTTCAACAGGGGCATGTAATTACAATTCTTGATCTAATATTTCACAGCAGGGCCCTGTGAGGGCTTACAGTGTTTTGGCCACAGCAACACCTAAGGCCCAAATTTCTGCTGAGTATATAGGGCAGGACCCTACTTTCAAACATCTAACTTACAAACGACTCCTACTTGCAAACGGAAGGAGACAACAGGAAGTGAGATGAAATCTACCCCTAGGAAGGGAAATTCTCTCATGTAAGAGTTAATATGGGAAAACAATTTCTCCTTTCCACTGATGCTTTCCAATCCTTGTTCCACAAAAAAACCCAAATTTTCAAAAAACATTTTTCATTGGGACAAAAAAGTGAGGTGAAATCTTCTGAAGAGGAGGAAAGACGCAAAACAAATGTCACAGGGGTGATAACCCTTCCCTATGTTTTCCAAAAAGCTTAGAAAAGATTTTTTGGCTGGAGCTAAACACGTTAAAAATGTTCAAAATTACAAACAGATTCTACTTAACAACAAACCTACAGTCCCTGTCTTGTTTGCACCGCCTGTATACTGCTGTTCAGAGTATATAGGGACCTTTCCTTATTTTAATTTGGGTGCGGGGTTCCCCTTAATATCCATACAAGACCCAAAGGGCCTGGTAATGGACTGGGGGGTACCCATGCCGTTTGTCTCACTGATTTTCATCCATATTGGCAGGACCCGACATGACATTAAACCCGCAAGCAGTTTTAAATGAGATTTTTTCCTTTAAAAATGACATTTGGTGCAGGGACTGTTCTAAACATGGGAAACACGCGTCACTTTACAGGCATACTATAGACACCCCCCAGGTACGATATTTAAAGGAATATTTCACTTTTTTTTTTTACTTTAAGCATCATTAAAATCACTGCTCCCGAAAAAACGGCCGTTTTTAAAAGTTTTTTTTGCATTGATACATGTCCCCTGGGGTAGGACCCGGGTCCCCACACCCTTTTTAGGACAATACCATGCAAATTAGCCTTTAAAATGAGCACTTTTGATTTCGAACGTTCGAGTCCCATAGACGTCAATGGGGTTCTAACGTTCGTGCGAACTTGCGGTCCGTTCGCGGGTTCTGGTGCGAACCGAACCGGGGGGTGTTCGGCTCATCCCTAGTCTTGGTAAAAAAAATGTCAATAAGCTTATATTTATTGGTTTGCGCAAAAGTTATAGCATCTACAAACTAGGGTACATTTTCTGTAATTTACACAGCTTTTAGTTTATGACTGCCTATGTCATTTCTTGAGGTGCTAAAATGGCAGGGCAGTACAAAACCCCCCCAAATGACCCCATTTTGGAAAGTAGACACCCCAAGGAAATTGCTGAGAGGCATGTTGAACCCATTGAATATTTATTTTTTTTGTCCCAAGTGATTGAATAATGACAAAAAAAAAAAATATTTACAAAAAGTTGTCACTTAATGATATATTGCTCACACAGGCCATGGGCCTATGTGGAATTGCACCCCAAAATACATTCTGCTGCTTCTCCTGAGTACGGGGATACCACATGTGTGGGACTTTTTAGGAGCCTAGCCGCGTACGGGGCCCCGAAAACCAAGCACCGCCTTCAGGATTTCTAAGGGTGTAAATTTATGATTTCACTCTTCACTGCCTATCACAGTTTCGGAGGCCATAGAATGCCCAGGTGGCACAAAACCCCCCCAAATGACCCCATTTTGGAAAGTAAACACCCCAAGCTATTTGCTGAGAGGCATATTGAGTCCATGGAATATTTTATATTTTGACACAAGTTGCGGGAAAGTGACACTTTTTTTTTTTTTTGCAAAAAGTTGTCACCAAATAATATATTGCTCACACAGGCCATGGGCATATGTGGAATTGCACCCCAAAATACATTTAGCTGCTTCTCCTGAGTATGGGGATACCACATGTGTGGGACTTTTTGGGAGCCTAGCCGTGCACGGGACCCCGAAAACCAATCACCGCCTTCAAGATTTCTAAGGGTGAAAATTTTTGATTTCACTCTTCACTGCCTATCACAGTTTCGGAGGCCATGGAATGCCCAGGTGGCACAAACCCCCCCCCCAAATGACCCCATTTTGGAAAGTAGACACCCCAAGCTATTTGCTGAGAGGAATGGTGAGTATTTTGCAGCTCTCATTTGTTTTTGAAAATGAAGAAAGACAAGAAAAAACATTTTTTTTTTCTTTTTTCAATTTTCACAACTTTGTGACAAAAAGTGAGGTCTGCAAAATACTCACTATACTTCTCAGCAAATAGCTTGGGGTGTCTACTTTCCAAAATGGGGTCATTTGGGGGGGGTTTGTGCCAACTGGGCATTCCATGGCCTCCGAAACTGTGATAGTCAGTGAAGAGTGAAATCAAAAATTCACGCCCTTAGAAAGCCTGAAGGCAGTGCTTGGTTTTCGGGGTCCCGTACGCGGCTAGGCTCCCAAAAAGTCTCACACATGTGGTATCCCCGTACTCAGGAGAAGCAGCAGAATGTATTTTGGCGTGTAATTTCACATATCCCCATGGCATGTTTGAGCAATATATCATTTAGTGACAATTTTGTGCAAAAAAAAAAAAATTTGTCTCTTTCCCGCAACTTGAGTCACAATATAAAATATTCCATGGACTCGACATGCCTCTCAGCAAATAGCTTGGGGTGTCTACTTTCCAAAATGGGGTCATTTGGGGGGGTTTGAACTGTCCTGGCATTTTATGCACAACATTTAGAAGCTTATGTCACACATCACCCACTCTTCTAACCACTTGAAGACAAAGCCCTTTCTGACACTTATTGTTTACATGAAAAAGTTATTATTTTTTTTGCAAGAAAATTACTTTGAACCCCCAAACATTATATATTTTTTTAAAGCAAATGCCCTACAGATTAAAATGGTGGGTGTTTCATTTTTTTTTCACACAGTATTTGCGCAGCGATTTTTCAAACGCATTTTTTGGGGAAAAAACACACTTTTTTAAATTTTAATGCACTAAAACACACTATATTGCCCAAATGTTTGATGAAATAAAAAAGATGATCTTAGGCCGAGTACATGGATACCAAACATGACATGCTTTACAATTGCGCACAAACGTGCAGTGGCAACAAAATAAATACATTTTTAAAAGCCTTTAAAAGCCTTTACAGGTTACCACTTTAGATTTACAGAGCAGGTCTACTGCAAAAATTACTGCCCTCGATCTAACCTTCGCGGTGATACCTCACATGCATAGTGCAATTGCTGTTTACGTTTGACGACAGACCGCCGCTTGCGTTCGCCTTAGCGCGAGAGCAGGGGGCGACAGGGGTGCTTTTTTTTTTTTTTCTTTTTCTTTATTATTTTTTGCTTTTTTATCTTATTTTTAAACTGTTCCTTTCATTTTTTTTTTTAATCATTTTTATTGTTATCTCGGGGAATGTAAATATCCCTTATGATAGCAATAGGTAGTGACAGGTACTCTTTTTTGAAAAAATTGGGGTCTATTAGACCCTAGATCTCTCCTCTGCCCTCAAAGCATCTGACCACACCAAGATCGGTGTGATAAAATGCTTCCCCAATTTCCCAATGGCGCTATTTACATCCGGCGAAATCTAAGTCATAAAATGTTCGTAGCTTCCGGTTTCTTAGGCCATAGAGATGTTTGGAGCCACTCTGGTCTCTGATCAGCTCTATGGTCAGCTGGCTGAATCACCGGCTGCATTCTCAGGTTCCCTGTTGAGACAGGAGAGCCAGAGAAAAACACGGAAGACGGTGGGGGGGGCATTCCCTCCCACGGCTTGTAAAAGCAGTCTAGAGGCTAATTAGCCGCTAGGATTGCTTTTACATGAAAGCCGACCGCTGGCTGAAAAGAATGATACCAAGATGATGCCTAAACCTGCAGGCATCATTCTGGTATAACCACTCAAAGTTGTGAATGGCGTACCTGAAGACAAAAAAATGGTTAACAATAAAGCACAGTAAACGGTAAAGTATAAAAAATTGCATACCTGAAAAGCAAACATGATAAAACATAATAACAATAAAACATTGCAGAATAGAATACAGTAAAAAGAGCAAAACAATAGAGAGAGAATAGAGAGAGAGAACAATAAAACGACAACTATTTTTTTTATTTTATATATATATATATTTTTTTTTTACACTTTTTTTGTAACTAACTTTTATAACTGTAACCGGTTCCAGGTTCGGGTCTCTCAAAATGCGATGGCATCTTGGGAGACCCTGTGAAAGTGCGCCTAGTCTGTGCAATGCTGTACCCTACACTAATACTCAACTAGTGAATGGTAGCGTTCAAAACATTCACCAATGCAAAGACCAGGATTGTCAGGACAGGAGGGACAATAATAGCGGGTGTCACGCCTATATCCGTGCTTGCTGCAGACACAACATCTTTTTTGGGGGGGTTCGTTGGGTAGGGGTACTCGGGAGGACATAAAGAAAATGCCTCTCATGCAGCTGACTGCATTTGGTTGGGGATGTGAATGGGGGAAGTACGGGCGCTGCAGAAGTGGTGGGTTCCCAATTAGGATTGGCTAATGCAGCAGGAAGGGCACTATGGGCACGACGGTCCTGTGTTTGTCTTTTTGGTGGCAGTGGGACACTACTTGTGCTTGTCACCTCACCAGCTTGAACTGCACTTATGGGACTCGCCACGTCACCAAGTGTTACTGCAGTGCTGGTTTGACTATGACCGGGGTGTACTAGGCCGCTGGTGCTTGCCAGTTCACCAAAACGCTACCAAAAAAACTGTTAGCGATCGCAGGGATCAGGCCTGACTCTGCGAACGCTGCAGTTATGCGTTTAGTCTTTTGTAAGTGACAGTGATCGATTGATATTGCACTTGGGTGGGCTGGGCCAGGCCAGGCGGAGGGGCAAAACGCAGGTGCTAGCAGGTATCTGGGCTGATCCCGCTAACACGTGCGTGGGTGTTAGCGGTACTGGCGCTAACCTGACGCTGCCTGGGGCTGGTGCTTTCCAGTTCACCAAAATACTACCAAAAAAACTGTTAGCGATCGCAGGGATCAGGCCTGACTCTGCGAACGCTGCAGTTATGCGTTTAGTGTTTTGTAAGTGACAGTGATCGATCGATACTGCACTTGGGTGGGCTGGGCCGGGCGGAGGGGCAAAACGCAGGTGCTAGCAGGTATCTGGGCTGATCCTGCTAACACTGCGTTTTTGGGAACCCTAAACTGCTGGGGACGCTAGTATAGATCTGATCGGATCAGATATTGATCCGTTCAGATACTATACCACTAAGGGAGGCGTATGCCGCGTGCGTGGGTGTTAGCGGTACTGGCGCTAATCTGATGCTGCCTGGGGCGACGCATATCACCGCCGGGCGATCGGGGGGCTAAACCTTTATTCGGTAATAAACGGCGGGTGCCCTGACACTATAAAAAATAAACGAACTAACCAGCGTCACCCGTAACACTTATACGGTGATCAGTGGTGAAAGGGTTAACTAGGGGGCCATCAAGGGGTTAAAACATTTATTAGGTAGTATATGGGGGTCCCTGTCGCTATAAAACGCTGACGGCGAACCTCAATATATTTACGTCCCTAACTAGCGTCACCAGCGACACTAATACAGCGATCAGAAAAATGATCGCTTAGCGAAACTGGTGACAGGGGGTGATCAAGGGGTTAAAACTTTATTAGGGGGGGTTAGGGGGGTACCCTAGACCTACAGGGGGATAACCCTAACTGTCCCAACACTGTAACTGTCACAAACTGACACCAATGCAGTAATCAGAAAAAAAAAACTGCTGGTGTCAGTTTGTGACAGGGGGGGGGTGATTGGGGGGTGATCGGGGGGTAAAGGGGGGTGTTTTGTGTGCCTGGCATGTTCTACTGTGTGTGTGTAGTGTTGTGCACTCACATACCTGTCTTCTCTCCTCGGGCCGGAACGGAAATTACCGAGCCGAGGAGAGATGACATCATTTCCTTTGCTGCTGTTTAGCATACAGCAGCAAAGCAATGATTCGATTGGCTGGCGGCGATCGCGAGGGGGGGCCACGAACGGATGGCCTCCCCCTCACCTCCGATCACCGTGGGACAAAAAACGACTGCCTCGGGCACCGGGGGGGGGGGGGTCCGATCGGCACGTACGTGATTTGCCTGTCCGTGCCACCTTGCCGACGTACATCGGCGTGAGGCGGTCGTCAAGTGTACCTCATAGTAACACAATCATCTACTACCCTACAAAATGTATATGTCCACCCTACCGGGTATATTCTGCTGACTTTCTTCCCTTTTATACCCCCCTTTACACAGAACTATAAGCCTGGTGGTCAGCCCACTCTATATCTTAGTTACCTGCACGCACATCTCTACTTTAAACTTGGATCTTACACTTTTCCCTATCCTCTTTTTTCCCCTATACTCTATCTAAGATGTTCTACCTTCTCAATCCATGGAGTCCAGATTTTTTTAAATTCCTTTATATTCCCTCCTCTAGCATAAACTGTCTTTTCCTTCCCTATTGTTTCTGAGACCGTTCTAACCCAATCCTCTACTGAAGGGGGTTTCTCTGCTTGCCATCTCCTAGCTATTTCCTTTCTTGCCTGATAAAGGCATCTCCGCACCGCTTTACTCTTCGCCTTCCCATTACCCAAATTTCCCACTGCTCCCAAAACACATAATTTCGGATCTATATTTAGCTTTAGATCGAAAACCTTATTTATATTCTCCACTACTTCCGTCCAATAGCGAAATAGCTTGGGGCATTTCCACATCATATGTAACATATCTCCTGTATTTTGACATCTGGGACAATCGCCGTTTACCCTTCTCCCATACTTGAATAGTTTTTTAGGGGTATAATATGCCCTATGCAGGAGCAATAGATGTGAGAACTTCTGGGCCGGTGAGACCGACACCTGGTGACCCCCCTCCAGAATCTCTTTCCATTGAGTATCCGGTATTGTCCCCAGGTCCCTTTCCCATTCCCTTCTACACTTAAGTTTATCTGGTCCTTCCCTCCTATTTTTACAAATGTATTGGTAGAATTCTGTTATTAGGCCCCTTGCTCCCTCAGTGCTCTCTATCTTTTGGGAAATGGGAGATTGGCACCAGTTCGGGCCTTGTTCTCCAAATTGGGCCTGCAGTGCGTGCTTGATCTGTACATAGTTAAAGTATGACTTATTCGGAATACCAAATTCCTCCTTTAAAGCAGCAAAGGTCTTTAACATATTTTAACATATTATACGTCAAGTGGTTAATAATGTTAGTACCAAAAATTACCGCGCTACTCTCTGTAATGAAAAACTCTGTTACATAACTTAAAAAGCTGCAGTCCTAATGTGAGGCGTGCACATACTAGACAAAAATAATTATGAAAGACTGCGCTAGAAACAATGACATGTGATGCAACTAAACAAACATGATTACGTGTATGGAAATACAATTCATCGAGTGTGAAAAATAATAAAACACCAAAATTCTAATGAAAGTGAGTATGGAAAAAAGTGACTGAAAAAATGAAAGTCCCAATTAAAGTTGAAAAAAGTGACTAAACAGTCAAAAAAACAGACAGTCCTTGGAGCCAAGGCAGATACAATCGGTGATCGTAGACGTATAACACCCAGTGTGGAATCCTCCACCTATTAAGATGTGCGCTTACCAAAGGTAAGCTGTAAATCAGCTTATTAATGAACATCCACTTAGGGGAAATCAGCTCCTCAGGTCTCCACACAAGGAAGGGGGCAGACAGGATCTCTCAATATGATGGACTCAATCCGCATAACTTGTGATGAGGTTACACAGGGCATACTGCGCAGTAAAGGAGTGCTGATAAATCGGTTTGACATTAAATGCTAGTAGAACATACTTCATATCTGGAGATACTTCATATTTGCTGACCCTGAACGTATCCTTTCTCACAGGTCTTCAGGCTGGTAATGTAACACACTTGGCCGTCTTCCTCTTTGCCTCTTCCCTATGAAAGAGGCAAAGAGGAAGACGGCCAAGTGTGTTACATTACCAGCCTGAAGACCTGTGAGAAAGGATACGTTCAGGGTCAGCAAATATGAAGTATCTCCAGATATGAAGTATGTTCTACTAGCATTTAATGTCAAACCGATTTATCAGCACTCCTTTACTGCGCAGTATGCCCTGTGTAACCTCATCACAAGTTATGCGGATTGAGTCCATCATATTGAGAGATCCTGTCTGCCCCCTTCCTTGTGTGGAGACCTGAGGAGCTGATTTCCCCTAAGTGGATGTTCATTAATAAGCTGATTTACAGCTTACCTTCGGTAAGCGCACATCTTAATAGGTGGAGGATTCCTCACTGGGTGTTATACGTCTACGATCACCGATTGTATCTGCCTTGGCTCCAAGGACTGTCTGTTTTTTTGACTGTTTAGTCACTTTTTTCAACTTTAATTGGGACTTTCATTTTTTCAGTCACTTTTTTCCATACTCACTTTCATTAGAATTTTGGTGTTTTATTATTTTTCACACTCAATGAATTGTATTTCCATACACGTAATCATGTTTGTTTAGTTGCATCACATGTCATTGTTTCTAGCGCAGTCTTTTATAATTATTTTGGTTAATAATGTTAATAATGTTCGAGTGGTAAGTCTTTTAAAAAAAAAAGATACATAACCAAGAACGGTTCTTTGGGTTAACTTTATATACAAAAAATAACAAGTCACTATAAAAACTAAAATAATAAAGGGTTCTTTGTGGTAACTTTACAAACACAAAAAAAAAAATATGTAGGAAGGCCAGTATGGTGGCCTGAATTTATGGGAGGAGCCCGGGGGGTATTTAAGCAGCCCGCTCAACTGTGGTGCTTGTCGGTTTCCTGTGCGCGATATACGTCACTAGGCCGACGATTCGAATGCCAGCGTCCGCTAGTTCTTGTCTCGCAAGTTCCCGTTTTCGCAAATTTCCGTGCTCGAGAGTTTCGAAGTCCGTGTTACCGATTCGTAGTTCGTACCGCGCGTCTGGCTTGGCTGTCGCAGGTAGGGTCCCGTCGGACTTTGTTTTTTACGCATTGTTAGATATCATGTCACTAAACCGTGATATCAAACTTACGAGTCACTCGCAATTTTCAAACGTAACCGCATGCATACCACTCGCACTTTCGTTATGTTACCATTTCTCGTTATCTGAAAAAACCACCGCGACATAGACGTCGCTTCATTTCAGGCATGTCTAATTATTACCAGGCGTCAGCAAATAGCCGTAGCGATTCGCAATTCCTTATCGAACCACGTCAGTTCGATACCAATCATTTCTCATTTTTTGAACATTTCTAAATACATTTCTAACATTTCAAACCATTTCAATCATTTCTCATTTCAGTCACGTACCGCGCTCCGGTTCGAATCCAGTCGCATCCAAAGATGCACCGATTCGCTCCGGTGTGCCCCAGTAGTTACGGCCTCATTTCAGTACATGCTCCAGAGTCACGTCATTGTCAGTCGCTTTCGACTCACCGATTCATACCTCTGTCATGGTTTTTCATGCCACGTATCACGCTCCGTTACAAATTCAGTCGCATGGAATGCACCGATTCGTCCCGGCGTGCCCCAGGTATTGGCCACATTTCAGTACATGCTCCAGAGTCCGATTCGCAGTCAGTCGCTATAGCGGCATGATCGATTCGTGCCTCTGTCATGGCAACAAATGTTACACCTGCACTTACCGCGCTCCGGTTCGAATCCAGTCGCATCTTTGATGCACCGATTCGTTACGGCGTGCCCCAGGGCACGGCCTCATTTCTGGACATGCTCCAGAGTCCGGTTCGTTGTCAGTCGTAGTTTGCGGCTCACCGATTCGTGCCTCTGTCATGGGAATCATTTCAACTGTCACGAATCACGCTTCGATTCGAATCCAGTCGCATCCATGATGCAACGATTCGTCCCGGCGTGCCCCAGGTATTTTCGGCCACATTTCAGTACATGCTCCGGAGTCCGGTCGTTGTCAGTTGCAATCGCGACATGATCGACTCGTGCCTCTACCATGACAAATCATTTCATTCATTTCATCATTTCACTCATCTCACTGTCACGTACCGCGCCCCGATTCGAATCCAGTAGCATCTGAGATGCACCGATTCGTCCCGGCGCGCCCCAGTTGTCTTGGCCTCATTTCATTCGTACTCCATAGTCCGACTCGTCATTTGTCGCAGTCGGAAAAAAACAAAAAAAACAAAAAAAAACAAAAAACATGTGTGTGTGTGTGTATGTGTATATATATACAAAAAAAAAAAAAATCATGTGTGTATGTATGTGCGTATATATATGTATGTATATATAAATAAAGTAGTATAAATAAAACGTTTGGGCCTCAGCCAACACCTGCATCAGAACTTGGTTGGCTATCAGTTGCGGCATAACCAATTCTTGCCTTTGCCAGGGCAAACATTTCACGGTTACATACCACACTCCAATTCAAATCCAGTCGCATCCGTGATGCACCAAGTATTCCGGCATGCACCAGCGTTTCTTTTGCCTCATTTCAGTACATGCTCCAGAGTCCGGGTCGCTGTCAGTTGCAGCTGCGGCACGACCGATTCGTGCCTCTGTCATGGCGAAACATTTTTCATTCATTTCACTCTAAGGCGAACATTTCATTTATTTCGTTGTCGCATGCCGCACCCCGATTCAAGTTCAGGGCATCCGTCAGACATCGATTCATCCTGGCAAACCCCAGTTGGCGTGGCCTCATTGGCGCAGTCATGGCACACCGATTCGTGCCTCGGTCAGGGCACAAACAGTTCACTCATTTATTTAATGCCAGGCACCTGTCACTTAAACATGTTACAATTTACCTTTCAAACCAGGTAGTCAAACCCTCCACCGGTTCTCTTCTGTCATTTCCTCCAGGTCAGTCAAAAAAAAAAAAAAAAGGGGGGGGCCACACCCAGTCTTCCTTCGAAGCTCAGTCATGGTCCCGATTCATTCGTTGAAACCTTCGCCTCGCTACTATACCCCCTCATAGTCACAGCACATCCAAGTATAACTTTTTGCAATCGTCGCAAATACGCATCCAAACACAACTTCTTGCATTTCATTGCAAGCACACATCGAAACATAACTTCTTGCAATTGTCGCAAGCACACATCCCATCATGACTTCTTGCAATCGTTGCAAGTACGCATCCAAACAGAACGTCTTGCAATCGTTGCAAGCACACATCCAAGCACAATTTCTTGCAATCATTTCAAACACGCATCCAATCATAAAACTTCTTGCAAACGTTGCAGGCATGCATGCAAGCATAAACTTCTTGCAATCGTTGCGAGTACGCATCCAAGCTTAAACTCTTGCAGTCTTGTAAGCACATGCAGCAATACGAACTTTTCACAGTCACTACAAACACATCTCCACCGACAGGAACTCCCTTGCAATCGTTGCAAGCACACATTCAAGCACAAATCTTACAATCATTACAAGACACGCATCTTAGCATAACTTCTTGCAATCATTGCAAGCACGCATTCAGTCACAACTTCTTGCAAAATGTTGCAGGGACACACCCAAGCATAATTTCTTGCAATCATGGCAAGCACGCATCCAAACACAACTTATAATCGTTGCAAACACGCATCCAAGTATAACTCCTTGCAGCCCGTGTAAGCACATGCAGTAATACGGACTTCCCGCAGTCACGGCAAACACATCACCATTGACACAAACTCCCTGGCAATTGTTGCAAACACGTATTTAAGCACAACTCTTGCAATCATTGCAGGGCTCGCATCTTAGCATGACTTCTTGCAATCAGTACACATTTCCAGTGGTACACAATCAGTCACACATCATTCTTCAGTGGCACTTAATCGGCCACTTGTCTCCAGTGGCATTTCATACGAGCCACTCATCAATTTCTGTGTCATTTCTCGCTTAGGTCAGTTGAGTTCAGGTTCCACCCCACACCAGGTATCGTATTGCCACACACAGCTGGCTCCTCATAACATCATCAGGCTATACCTAGCCAACATCCAGCATTTCTTGCCCTCACAGGAACCCAGAGAGTCATCCGTGTTTACGGCGCATACAGTAGGATCCTTTCTACGTGGCGTCCAGAAGCATCAGCCCATAGCTAAACGGCAAACGCTTGCCCTTCACAACTGCCATCTTCAGGGACATGTCAAAACCTCAGACATTCCCCAGTCTAGTCATACAAGCAGCCATCTACCTGGCCCTCTGTGGTTTTCTACGGCCTAACAAATTCACTTTACTGGCACAGGCAGCCAGGTACTACGTAGACACAACTTGACTCGCTGGTAATACCATTATGTCCTTCAGCTTATAGTCTCAAAAAACTCAATAATCCGGAACCGAGGTCTACAATAACCTCCTCCGAATTAACGAACACCACACAGGCCAGCCTCCCCCTTGACAAATTGACCCGTATCAGGTTAGTTCCCCAAAACTTCACCCATACACGGGTGTGTACTAACAAGTAGCTGCAGTCTTTCCTAAGAATGTGGACCTATCAATGTCGGATGGTCCCGTACTACGTGGATCGGTGTATCAATGATTATACCTTAACTCTAGGGTCTTATCACCTACGTCGCCCTTGTCACCCCAGGTAACGACAGATGCCACAGCCACCACAGGCATCGTGGCAATTTTTGGCCATCATCGGTTTACAAGTACATGGCCCCCAGAGATACTCCTAAAACCCCGGGTTTACCCGGACTTCCTCCCTCTTCAAGTTACACCCGGTTATGGCAACCGCTTAACTCTAGGGTCTTATCTGGACAGGACAGGCCGTGGCTTTTCCACCGACATCCGGTCCAAGGCGAGCCTCTTAATGAAGCCAGGCCCGCATCGCTCTGTGATGTCCTTCCTGCGCAGGCTGGTGTAATTATCTTGGCAACACCAGTTTAATGTCCACTGCATGTTCGTTCCAGGCTGCCATCTTCTGGGACATGTCTACTATATTAACCAGTACACTATTGGGCCTTCTACCCAGTTTGGTTATACAAGCAGCCATTTACTTGGCCTATCACGGGTTCTGGCGGCCCAGCGGGTTTACCCGCAGCTATCCCGCAGGCCAAGTTCGGTGTAGTTGGCTCGCTGCCAACACCATTTCATCCTCCACCCTGCAGTGTCCAAAACCCAGCAATCAAGCTCCAGGATAGACTTCCATCTCCATAAAGTAAACAACGTCCGGTGGCCAGTAACCATACTCGACCGCCTACTGTCACTCCTACTGGAACACTCAAACTCTAGTCCCCTATTATCTTTCGGGCAACCCTCGAGTGCCTGCCAGTTTATCAAACACCTGGGGGTTCTTCTACGCTGCCTACACCTCGACCCAGTCAGTACTCCGGTCACTCTTTAATATTGGGGCAGCCTTGGCAGCATGTCGGCATGGGTCCCAGACCACGTCATCAAGAGACTTAGCAGGTGAAACTCCGCCTACCTCGCCCGGCACGTCCCCACTCCTTAGGTGGAAATGGCACAAGCATTCACCTAACTTGCTCAAATAAATAAAGCCAAAACTAATAAAACCACACCCCTACCTGAATGTTTTTGCCCCCTTATTCTGGCATACCGACCAGCAGACCAAGGCACACTTTCAGGTCCATTTCATATGGTAAGTCCACACTTCCAGGTCTATTTCCGATGGTAAGTTTTATGTTAACTACAAATATTATCTATGTCCATATCGGACATAGGGCTCCACCCATAAATATATATATATATAGATAAACAGAAAAAAAGTTCCACAACAATCATAAAATAAATATCTGGATAAAAATTACAAGAAAAGATGACTCCACCAAAAAAAAAAAAAGTGTAAAAAGTATTATTAGTATGGAAACATTGTTTTGAAAAAGCATACCATGTCATTCATGAGATCAAAGAGAAAAAGAATCCAGAAATCAGTTTGGGAGAACTCTGTTTGAATATGAACAGCAAAACATCTTCGTTCTTTATAGCATTCGTAAAGAAGACATTAAATGCGCTGCATTCAACGATCACAGATTTTGCAGCGTGAGGAATGTGCTACCTACAATACGAACACTAGTTTTACTAGACCGAGTGCTACTGTTTAGTTTTTGCTTATGAGCATGCGTTGTTTTTTTGTCCGTCGGACTAGCATACAGACGAGCGGATTTCGGGGTCCGTCGTAGTTACGACGTAAAGATTTGAAGCATGTTTCAAATCTAAAGTCCGTCGGATTTGAGGCTGAAAAAGTCCGCTGAAAGTCCGGGGAAGCCCACACATGATCGGATTACCAGCCAGCTTTAGTCCGTCGGCGTCCGTTGGACTTTTGTAGACGAAAAGTCCGACCGTGTGTACGCCCCATTAATATATTATGTACATCATCTTCCTGTAAAAATACACATGCCCCCTTTATACCCCCCGACAGTAGTGTCCTCTGACCTCTTCACATCACCCCCCACAGCAGTGTCCTCTGCTCCCTTATTATAACCCCCCCAACAGTAGCATCCTTTGCCCCCTTCACATCACCCCACACATTGGTGTCCTCTGCCTCTTTCACATCACCCCCTACATCGATGTCCTCTGCCCCCTTCAGATAACCCCCCAACAGTAGCATCCTTTGCCCATTCACATTACTCTCCACAGCAGTGTGCTCCGCCCCCTTCACATCATCCCCCACGGTAGCATCCTTTGCCACTTCACAATACCCACCACAGCAGTGTCCACTGCCCCCTTCTCATCACCACCACAGCAGTGTCCTCTGCCCCACTTCACATCACCCAACACAGAAGTGTCCTCTGCCCCCTTCACATCACCCCCACAGTGGTGTCTTCTGCCCCCTTCACATCACCCCCACAGTGGTGTCCTCTGCCCCCTTCTCATCACCACCACAGCAGTGTCCACTGCCCCCCTTCACATCATCACCAAGGCAGTGTCCTCTGCCCCCCTTCACATCATCACCAAGGCAGTGTCCTCTGCCCCCTTTCACATCACCCAACACAGAAGTGTCCTCTGCCCCCTTCACATCATCTCCACAGTAGTGTCCTCTGCCCCACTTTACATCACCCCCACAGTGGTGTCCTCTGCCTCCCTTAATATCACCCCCACAATAGTGTCCTCTGCCCCTTCACATCCCCCCCAGAGAAGTATCCTCTGCCCCCTTCACACCACCCACCACAGTGGTGTCCTCTGCTCCCTTCAAATAACCCCCAAACAGTAGCATCCTTTGCCCCTTCACATCATCCCCATCAGTGGTGTCCTATGCCCCCCATTACATCACCTCCACAGCGGTGTTCTCTGCCCCCCTTCACATCACCCCCCAAGCAGTGTCCTCTGCCCCTGTTACATAACCTTCCATAGCAGTGTCCTTAGCCCCCCTTTATATCACGTCCCACAGTGGTGTCCTCTGCCTCCCTTAATATCACCCCCACAATAGTGTCCTCTGCCCTCTTCACATAACCCCCCACAGTAGCATCCTTTGCCCCCTTCACACCCCCCCCACAGTAGTATCCTCTGCCCCTTCATATCACCCCCCACAGTAGTATCTTCTATCCCTTCACATCATCCCCCCACAGTAGTATCCTTTGCCCCTTCATATCACCCCCCACAGTAGTATCTTCTATCCCTTCACACCCCCCCCCCCCACAGTAGTATCCTCTGTCCCTTCATATCACCTCCCACAGCAGTGTCCCCAGCCCCCCTTCACATCACCCATCACAGTGGTGTCCTCTACCCCCTTCACATCACCCCCCACAGCTGTGTCCTCTGCCCCTTTACATCATCCCCACAGTACTGTCCTCTGCCCCTCTGCACATCACCTCCTATAGAAGTGTCCTCTGCCCCCCTTCACATCATCCTCCCACAGTAGTGTACTCTGCCCCCTTCACATCACCCCCACAGTGGTGTCCTCTGCCCCCTTCACATCACCCCCACAGCAGTGTCCTCTGCCCCCTTTCATATCACCCACCACAGCAGTGTCCTCAGCCCCCCCTTCACATTACCTCCCACAGTGGTGTCCTCTGCCCCTTTTACATCACCTCCGACAGCAGTGTCCTCTGTCTCCCTTAACATCACCCCCACAATACTGTCCTTTGCCCCCTTTACATCACCCCCACATTGTCTGCCCTTTCTCTGCCCCCCCTTCACATCACTCCCCCCAGCAGTGTCCTCTGCCCCACGTCACATCACCCCCCACAATGGTGTCCTCTGTCCCCTTTCACATCACCCCCCCCCACAGTAGTGGCCTCTGCCCCCTTTACATCACCCCCCCACAGTGGTATCCTCTGCCTCCCTTAATATCACCCCCACAATAGTGTCCTCTGCCCCTTCACATAACCCCCCACAGTAGCATCCTTTGCCCCTTCACATCCCCCCCAAAATAGTATCCTCTGCCCCTTCACACCACCCACCACAGTGGTGCCCTCTGTCCCCTTTACATCACCCCCACAGTGGTGTCCTCTACCCCCCTTCACGACACCCCCCACAGCTGTGTCCTCTGCACCCTTCACATCACCCCCCCCCCCCACAGTGGTGTCCTCTACCCCCCTTCATGACACCCCCCACAGCTGTGTCCTCTGCCTCTCTTAACATAACCGCCACAATACTGTCCTCTGCTCCTTCACATCACCACCACAGCATTGTCCTCTGCCCCCTTCACATCACCCCCCACAGTCTTGTCTTCTGCCCCCTTTACATCACTCCTCAGAGCAGTGTCCTCTGCCTTCCTTAACATTACCCTCACAATAGTGTCCTCTGCCCCTTCACATAGCCCCCCTCCAAAGGTGTGTCCTCTGCCCCCTTCACATCACCCCCACAGCATTGTCCTCTGCCCCCTTCCCATCACCCCCACAGTGATGTCCTCTGCCCCCTTCACATCTCCCCCAACAGCAGTGTCCTCTGCCCCCCTTACATCAACTCCACAGAGGTGTTCTCTGCCCCTTCATATCACCCCCCACAGTAATGTTCACTGCCCCCTTCACATCACCCCCACAGTAGTGTCCTCTGGCCCCTTTACATCACCCCCCAAGCAGTGCCCTCTGCCCCATCACATAACCCCCCATAGCAGTGTCCTTAGCCCCCCCTTTACATCAAGGCCCACAGTGGTGTCCTCTGCCCCTTCAAATCACCCCCACAGCGTTATCTTCTGCCCTCTTCACATAACCCCCCCAGAGTAGCATCCTTTGTCCCCTTCACCCCCCCCCCCCCCCACAGTGGTATCCTCTGCCCTTTCATATTACCCCCCACAGTAGTGTCTTCTGTCCCTTCACATCATCCCCCCCACAGCAGTGTCCTCAGCCCCCCTTTACATCAGCCCCACATTGGTGTTCTCTGCCCCCTTCACATCACCCACCACAGTGGTGTCCTCTGCCCCCCTTCACGTCACCCCCGCAACAGTGTCCTCTGCCCCCTTCACGTCACCCCCACAGTAGCATCCTTTGCCCCTTCACATCACCCCCCACAGTGGTGTCCTCTGCCCCATTCATGTCACCCCCACAACAGTGTCCTCTGCCCATTCACATACCCCCCACAGAAGCATCCTTTACCCCTTCACATCACCCCCCACAGCGGTGTCCTCTGCCTCTTCCCATCATCCCCACAGTACAGTCCTCTGCCCCACTTCACATCACCCCCATAGAAGTGTCCTTTGCCCCTTTACATCACCCCCACAGCAGTGTCCTCTGCCCCCTTTACATCACTCCTCATAGAAGTGTCCTCTGCCCCGTCACACAACTCCCCATTAGCAGTGTCCTTATTCCCCCTTTACATCACGCCCCACAGTGGTGTCCTCTTTCCTCCCTTAAAATCACCCCCCACAATAGTGTCCTCTGCCCCTTTCACATCCCCCCACAGTAGTATCCTCTGCACCCTTCACATCATCCCCCCACAGCGGTGTCCTCTGCCCCCTTCATATCACCCCCCACAGTAGTGTTCTCTGCCCCCTTTACATCACCCCCACAGCGGTGTCCTCTGCCCCCCTTCACATCACCCCCACAGTGGTGTCCTCTGCACCCTTCACATCACCCCCACAGTGGTGTCCTCTGCCCCATTCACATCACCCCCCACAGCAGTGTCCTTTTACCCCTTTACATCACCCCCACAATGGTGTCCTCTGCCCCCTCACATCACATCACATTGTCTCAATGTTGTCCTGTCTTAGTCTCATCTTTGAATACCACGATTTTTGTATTTAAATAATATGTATGTCTTTATTGATAGCCTCAGTATGTTTCATTGATTTTACTGACTTAATAAATTGACATTTTTTGATACCATCACATCTTGACCAACTATTGCTGCAATAACTACTTTTTCCCTCGATATCCTATATACCGAGTATCCCCGCCCCCCTTTTCCCCCCTTCCCTTGCCTCTGGAGCTGCAGTACCCTCTTCACATCACCTCCACAGCAGTGTCTTCTGCCCCTTCACATCACCTCCACAGCAGTGTCCTCTGCCCCTTCACATCACCCCCCACAGTGGTGTCCTCTGCCCCCCTTCACATCACCCCCCAATAGAAGTGTCCTCTGCCCCTTCACATCACCCCCACAGCAGTGTCCTTTGCCCCCTTTACATCACCCCAACAGTGGTGTCCTCTGCCCCTTTCACATCACGCTCCACAGCGGTGTCCTCTGCCCCCCTTCACATCACCCCCACAGCGGTGTCCTCTGCCCCCTTTCACATCACCCCCCACAGCAGTGTCCTCTGCCTCATTTAACATCACCCCCACAATACTGTCCTATGCCCCCTTTCACATCACCCACCACAGTGGTGTCCTCTGCCCCCTTTCACATCACCCCCCAGAGCTGGGTCCTCTGCCCCTTCACATCACCCCCCACAGCAATGTCCTTGGCCCCCCTTCATATCACCCCACAGCATTGTCCTCTGCCACCCTTAACATCACCCCTACAATACTGTCCTCTGCCCCTTCACATAACCCCCCCACAGTAGCATCCTTTGCCCCTTCACATCCCCCCAGAGTAGTATCCTGTGCCCCCTTCACACCACCCACCACAGTGGTGCCCTCTGCCCCCTTTAAATCACCCACCAAAAGCAGAGTCCTCTGCCCCCTTCACATCACCCCCCACAGCAGTGTTCTCTGCCTCCCTTAACATCACCCCCACAATAATGTCCTATGCCCCCCTTCACATCGCCCCCACAGCGGTGTCCTCTGCCCCCCTTCACATCACCCCCACAGTAGTGTCCTCTGCCCCTTCACATCACCCCTACAGCAGTGTCCTCTGCCCCCTTCACATCACCCCCCACAGCAGTGTCCTTTTACCCCTTTACATCACCCCCACAATGGTGTCCTCTGCCCCCTCACATCACATCACATTGTCTCAATGTTGTCCTGTCTTAGTCTCATCTTTGAATACCACGATTTTTGTATTTAAATAATATGTATGTCTTTATTGATAGCCTCAGTATGTTTAATTGATTTTACTGACTTAATAAATTGACATTTTTTGATACCATCACATCTTGACCAACTATTGCTGCAATAACTACTTTTTCCCTCGATATCCTATATACCGAGTATCCCCGCCCCCCTTTTCCCCCCTTCCCTTGCCTCTTGAGCTGCAGTACCCTCTTCACATCACCTCCACAGCAGTGTCCTCTGCCCCTTCACATCGCCCCCCACAGTGGTGTCCTCTGCCCCCCTTCACATCACCCCCCAATAGAAGTGTCCTCTGCCCCTTCACATCACCCCCCACAGTACTGTCCTCTGCACCCTTCACATCAGCCCCCAATAGAAGTGTCCTCTGCCCCTTCACATCACCCCCCACAGTGGTGTCCTCTGCCCCCCTTCACATCACACCCCATAGAAGTGTCCTCTGCCCCTTTCACATCACCCCCCACAGCAGTGTCATTTGCCCCCTTTACATCACCCCCACAGTACTGTCCTCTGCCCCTTTCACATCACCTCCCACAGCAGTGTCCTTTGCCCCCTTTACATCACCCCCACAGTGGTGTCCTCTGCCCCCTTCACATCACCCCCCACAGTAGTGTCCTCTGCACCCTTCACATCACCCCTTACAGTGATGTCCTCTGCCCCTTCACATCACCCCCCACAGCAGTGTCCTCTGCACCCTTTACATCACCCCCCAATAGAAGTGTCATCTGCCCCTTCACATCACCCCCACAGCAGTGTCCTTTGCCCCCTTTCACATCACCCACCACAGTGGTGTCCTCTTCCCCTTTTACATCACTCCCACAGCAGTGTCCTCTGCCCCCCTTTACATCACTCCCCATAGAAGTGTCCTCTGCCCCGTCACACAATCCCCCATTAGCAGTGTCCTTATTCCCCATTTATATCACGCCCCACAGTGGTGTCCTCTTTGCTCCCTAAAAATCACCCCCCACAATAGTGTTCTCTGCCCCTTCACATCACCCCCCACAGCGGTGTCCTCTGCCCCCTTCACATCCCCCCCACAGTAGTATCCTCTGCCCCTTCAAATCACCCCCACAGTAGTGTCTTCTATCCCTTCACATCATCCCCCCCACAGCGGCGTCCTCTTCCCCCCTTAATATCACCCCCCACAGCAGTGTTCTCACCCCCCTTTACATCACCCCCCACAGTGGTGTCCTCTGCCCCCTTTACATCACCCCCACAGTGGTGTCCTCTGCCCCCTTCACATCACACCCTATAGAAGTGTCCTCTGCACCCTTCACATCACATCACATTGTCTCAATGTTGTCCTGTCTTAGTCTCATCTTTGAATACCACGATTTTTGTATTTAAATAATATGTATGTCTTTTATTGATAGCCTCAGTATGTTTCATTGATTTTATACTTAATAAATTGACATTTTTGATACCATCACATCTTGACCAACTATTGCTGCAATAACTACTTTTTCCCTCGATATCCTATATACCGAGTATCCCCACCCCCCTTTTCCCCCCTTCCCTTGCCTCTGGAGCTGCAGTACCCCCTTCACATCACCTCCACAGCAGTGTCCTCTGCCCCTTCACATCACCCCCCACAGTGGTGTCCTCTGCACCCTTCACATCACCCCCAATAGAAGTGTCCTCTGCCCCTTCACATCACCCCCACAGCAGTGTCCTTTGCCCCCTTTACATCACCCCAACAGTGGTGTCCTCTGCCCCCTTCACATCACCCCCACAGCGGTGTCCTCTGCCCCCTTTACATCACCCCAACAGTGGTGTCCTCTGCCTCCCTTAACATCACCCCCACAATACTGTCCTATGCCCCCTTTCACATCACCCACCACAGTGGTGTCCTCTGCCCCTTTTACATCACCCACCACAGTGGTGTCCTCTGCCCCCTTTCACATCACCCCCCAGAGCTGTGTCCTCTGTCCCTTCACATCACCCCCCACAGCAGTGTCCTTGGCCCCCCTTCATATCACCCCACAGCAGTGCCCTCTGCCCCCTTTAAATCACCCACCAAAAGCAGTGTCCTCTGCCCCCTTCATATCACCCCCCACAGCAGTGTTCTCTGCCTCCCTTAACATCACCCCCACAATAATGTCCTATGCCCCCTTTCACATCGCCTCCACAGCGGTGTCCTCTGCCCCCTTTCACATCACTCCCCACAGTACTGTCCTCTGCCCCCTTTCACATCACCCCCCACAGCTGTGTCCCCTGCCCCTTCACATCACCCCCCACAGCAGTGTCCTTAGCCCCCCTTTACATCACCCCCACAGTGGTGTCCTCTGCCCCCTTCACATCACGCTCCACTCCACAGCAGTGTATTTAGCCCCCCTTTACATCACCCCACAGCGGTGTCCTCTGCCTCCCTTAACATCCCCCCTACAATACTGTCCTCTGCCCCTTCACATAACCCCCCACAGTAGCATCCTTTGCCCCTTCACATCCCCCCCAGAGTAGTATCCTCTGCCCCCTTCACACCACCCACCACAGTGGTGCCCTCTGCCCCCTTTACATCACCCACCAAAAGCAGTGTCACCCCACACAGCAGTGTCCTTTGCTCCCTTTACATCACCCCCACAGTGGTGTCCTCTGCCCTTCTTCACATCACCCCCCATAGCAGTGTCCTCAGCCCCCCTTCACATTACCTCCCACAGTGGTGTGCTCTGCCCCTTTTACATCACCCCCCACAGTAATGTCCTCTGCCTCCCTTAACATCACCCCCACAATAGTGTCCTCTGCCCCTTCACATCACCCACCACAGTAGTGTCCTCTGCCCCTTCACATCACCCCCCACAGTAGTGTCCTCTGCCCCTTCACATCATCCCCACAGTGGTGTCCTTTGCCCTCTTTACATCACTCCCACAATGGTGTCCTTTGCCTTCTTTACATCACTCCCGCAGTGGTGTCCTCTGCACCCTTCACATCCCTCCCCACAGCAGTGTCCTCTGCCTCCCTTAACATCACCCCCCACAATACTGTCCTCTGCCCCTTCACATCACCCCTCCAAAGCGGTGTCCTCTGCCCCCTTTACACCACCCCCACAATAGTGTCTTCTGCCCCGTCACATCACCCCCCACAGTAGTGTCCTCTGCCCCACTTTACATCACCCCCACAGTAGTGTCCTCTGCCCCCTTTTCATCACCCCCATCAGTGGTGTACTCTGCCCCCCTTCACATCACCCCCAGCAGCAGTGTTCTCTGCCCCCTTTAAGTCACCCCCCACTAGGGTGCCCACGTGTCCCGGATTTCCCGTGGTTACCCCCTAATTTACACCTTTGTCCCCAGTCCCGGGCACCTTCATTCTGGGACAATACAGTGTCCCAGAATGAAACTGACAATCTGGGAACAGGGGCGGACCGAGCCGCCATAGCGCTGGCTCTGACTCTGCCTCCACCTCCACCTCCTCCACCTACTCCTGATCACTGGTCTCTATAGCTGCCTGGTGTCTGGCAACCAGTGACGTCACTGCCCAGCGTTGAAAGCGGAGGAGGATTTCACTTCCTCCTCCTCTCTAGTGCTGCTGGGAGTCACTGCTGGTTCTTTCACCTCCGCACTTGGCTCCAGTGACTGGCTTACAGCTTGTGTGGGGTGTTTCTGTTCCCACACGCTGCGATTACAGTGTGTACGGCATCTCTCCCTCCCTCCCCCCTCCTGTCCACCCGGACTGAAGTCCCCTCCCCCTTTTCCTCGGCTCTGATGTCATAGACAGGAGAAGGAGGGGGAGGGGAATGGACACAGCACTCAACAGGATGGGACGTGCCGATCTGAGGTTTGTACAGAATATTAATGCTTGGCACTTGCAGGAGAAGGAGACACAGAGACAGGGGACAAGTTGTCAAAAAACAAATACTTGCAGTGATTTTGGGGGATAAGAGCATGCTGTATGTGCTAGGGGGCACTTTGGGAGGGGAGAGAAATTGTGCTGGGGGGGGGTAAGATTTTTTTATTCAACCCCCTCTTCCAGCACAATTTCTCTCCCCTCCCAAAGTGTGCCCCCTAGTACATACAGCATGCTCTTATCCCCCCAAATCACTGCAAGTATTCTTCTTTGACAACTTGCCCCCTTCCCCATCTTCAAAGACAAACTGGCTGCTATTGAGGGGACAATTGTACCGTCTGGAATCCTGGGAACTTTGCTAGAGATTCAGGGCAATTGCTCCAGGTGCCAGTGCCCCCCTGTCAGGCAAGTTAGTGCAGCACGATGCTGGCTAGAACAAACAGCCCAGGAGGGAGTGGGAGAAGACCTCACCCCCGGCCACCCTGACCTGAGCAGCACTGGGTGCAGCATCCCCCGGAAGAACTGCAGTAATTCAGGTACAGATAACATGGGGACATACACTACAGGCTGGAGAGAGAGTCCCGGAGCCATACAGCAAAGCAATGGGTGCAGGGACGGCATGAGAGTGCTGGACAGCACAGTTGCCGCATTAAGGATTGTTTCCCCTTTTAGGAAAGGGGAGGGGGCTGGGTCAGGCTGGGGTCATGGTAATAGAGAGGAAGGGAGAGGGGGAAGTGACGTCAGACACAGTGCAGAGGAGGAAGAGATTAGACTCCACCCTCACCACTCTGCATCTCTCTCTCCCCCTATTAGTACATGGCGGCGATGGATGGTTTCATTCAGCAATTGAGAGCGGCGGTTGCCGCTCGGGCGCGGACTGGCAAAGTTGTCTGCAATTGCGGCAGGCGGCGGAACGAATACCAGCGGGGGGGGGGGGCGGCAACGCCTTGTGCGCCGGAGAGATTTAGCCCGGATTCAGGCCCCAGTGGTTCCCAGAAAAAGCGACAGCAGGAGGCAACGGACGACCAATGGCCCCCTAGCTCACAGGGGACAAGAAGGAACAGACAGGGAGAGGTGAGAGGGACCTGGCGTGGTGGCAAGGGCCCGGTGGGAAGGGAGCCTAGCACAGCACATGGCTCTTCCCCCCCCTGCCTGTCGTAGATGCACTGAACAGGCGGATGGGGCTGCAGGGGAGGTGCGGAGTGGCCAGGATACACAGGTACGGGGCACCACACAGCGTGAGACTGCACAGACAACAGGGTCGGCCAGCAACACAGGACAGTCCAGGAGAGGACATGGGAGGAGCGCTGGGTCAGGGGCGAGTGAGGGAGACAGTCAGCTGTCACGTGCCCAGCAAAGTCGCAGACGCAGGAGCCCATCACGAGGGGCACCGAGTGGGTCTGGCAGGAAGGCGGCTAGAGAGGGACATGCACAACACCGCAGACCCACGGCACCCAGGGAGAGTACTTCTGGGGTGCAGTCGGCAGGAGCAAGATCAGCAGCGACAGATCGGAGGGGGAGCTGTCCAGATCTGATGGAAGTGAGGATCGGGGACATCCAGCAGCGGTGGTTCCAAGAGTGGCGGCTGATGGGCCCAGTCCTTGGCAGCCCAGTGAGTGTGACTCTTCATTTTCTATCTCTACTTTATTGCACAGTTTGTTGGGTCAGAGTAAGCAGACTGGGCAGGCGGTTTCTAGGGAGACAGCGGGGGTGGTGAAGGCTGAGTCTAACCCAGCACCGCCACCAGATGCGGCCCCCCTGACTGGGAATGAGGGGCACAGGTAATTATTGTCAGGGTTAAAAGAATTGGTACAGCGCGTGGAGGCTGGGAATACAGCCGGTCCGGCACGTGCTTGGGCACCTGCGCAGACCACTGCGCTAGAGGTGGGCACCACACGAGCCGCAGGCGATATGCCCGTGTCAACTGCGGGAGCGGCTACAGCCGTCAGCGAGTCTTCCAGTTTAACAGCTAGTATGGTGACTCCAGCTGACCAAGAAAAGGCTGGAGATAAGAAAGCTGAGTCAGTTAGGTTGGCGGACTCCGTGAAAAGCGAATTGTATGTCTGCTTTGAGGGCCCCCTGGGGGCTCATCTTAAGGCAGAAGTCAGAGAAAAAATTTGGAAAGGGGAATACGTGGAGATATTCACGTTATTGCCTTTGGAAAAATTCAATCTGGACAGCTTGAAGCCGTTGGAAGGCAAGAAGGAAGATGAAGAGAAAAGGAGATACCGTTTAATTCCACTTACCTTTTCAAATTGGCTGCAGGTCTTTGCCATTTTGGCAAGCGTGGTAGGGGAAAAGGCCCCCAAACACTGCTCAGTGCTGTTTGTTTACGTGGAAGCCATTAGTAAGGCACACAGGACTTATGGCGGTATGGCCTGGCTTCGGTACGACAAACAGTTTAGACAACAGATGGCCGTACGACCGACCCTACGCTGGGACCATAAGGACATAAGTCTGTGGATGAAGCTGATGACTGCGGCGCGGACCTCAAATTTTTTTTTTTTTTTTAGGCAGGGGTCAGAGGTTTGGCAGCTCCTGGACAACCGACCGACAAAAGATGGGACTTTTGTTGGCAGTTCAACGAGGGCACATGCAAATTTGGGTCTAACTGTCAATTCAAACATTTGTGTTCGGGCTGCAGGGGATCCCATGTCCAACTGCTTTAAGAAAGGAAAAGGTTGTGCCGGAGATTCTGCGAGTAAGAGGGATGATGCCAGTGCGGGTGGAAAGGATGCTTCCTTTCCTCAGAAGATACCCCAACCGGGTGGCGGCGAACATATTGGAAGCAGGCTTTACTAGTGGTTTCAGAATACCTTGTTCTTTGGCGACAGTCCCACCTGAGGCTAACAATTTATGGTCAGCACTGCTGCACCCAGCGGTGGTTACCAAAAAATTGGGTAAGGAGGTTACGCTGGGGCACATGGCAGGCCCTTTTAAGGAGGTGCCGCTTTCGGATTTGGTGGTCTCTCCGCTGGGAGTGGTTCCCAAAAAAGAGCTCAACAAGTTCAGACTTATCCACCACCTCTCCTTTCCGAAGGGTGGGTCGGTTAATGACTCCATTGCA
The DNA here is from genome assembly GCA_037952835.1 of Lithobates septentrionalis. Taxonomy (NCBI): domain Eukaryota; kingdom Metazoa; phylum Chordata; class Amphibia; order Anura; family Ranidae; genus Lithobates; species Lithobates septentrionalis. The sequence goes on from JBBDGP010002752.1 coordinate 46,711, forward strand.
CCCGAAGAGAGTGCGGTAACGTACACCTCTTTCGATGCAGCGGTTGCTTGGATAAGAAGGTATGGGCAGGGGTCCTTGATGGCTAAGTCGGACATTGAGTCGGCTTTCCGGCTGCTGCCGGTACATCCGGACAGCTTTCGCCTGCTTAGTTGTACGTGGAACGGGGCCTATTACGTAGATCGTTGCTTGCCTATGGGATGCTCCATCACATGTGCCCTATTCGAAACGTTCAGCTCATTTTTGGAATGGGCAGTTTGGGATGTTTCGGGTATCAACTCAGTCATTCATCATTTGGATGATTTTTTGTGTCGCCCCGGCGGGCTCCAGTATCTGGGCTGTCTTGTTAGGGATGTTACAACATCTGGCGGACCGCTTCGGGGTGCCACTAGCTTCGGAAAAAACGGAAGGACCAACAGCGACAATTATGTGTCTGTGAATCAAAATAGACTCGATGAGAATGGAGTGCCGACTGCCGAGGGACAAGTTGGCAAAGTTGAAGGAGGAGGTGCATGGGACCATTGGTGTACAGAAATTGCAGCTACGCCAACTACAATCCTTACTGGGCAAGCTGAATTTTGCTTGCCGCATAATCCCGATGGGTAGGATCTTTTGCCGTCAGCTGGCGGCAGCCACCGCGGGTGTCCGGGCATCTGCGCACTTTGTGAGTCTCAGCAGGGAACACAGGGAGGATTTGCAGGTGTGGCAGGAGTTCCTAGAGTCCTTCAACGGGCGTGCTCTTTGGATGTCAAGCCCCATCAGTAACTGCGACCTGGAACTGTTTACTGACGCAGCGGGTTCTACAGGGTTTGGCGCTTTCTGCAAAGGACAATGGTGTGCAGCCAGATGGCCTTTGGCCTGGCAGGAGGCCGGGTTTCTTCAGAACCTGGTTCTTTTGGAATTGTTTCCAATTGTGGTGGCTATGGAAATTTGGGGGGGATCTTGAAGGTTCGCTTTAACTGCGACAATCTTGGTGTGGTACAGGTGGTTAATCAGCTGACAGCGGCATCTGTGCTGTTGGTCAGGCTGTTGCGACATTTGGTCCTACACTGCTTACAAGTGAATGCATTCATATATGCTGTGCATTTACCAGGGAGTGACAACACTTTGGCTGGCGCTTTGTCTCGTTTTCAGTTGGACAGGTTCCGGAAGTTAGCGCCAGAAGCAGAGCAACACGGGGTCGCCTGTCCCGACTGGAATGTGGAACATTGCTTTGGGACTGCAGCAAAGTGGATCAAGCAATCAGTGAGTACGGCTACGTGGAATGCCTACTCAAAAGGTATGGAGGGAATGGTTTGCTTGCTTGAACAAGCTGGGAATACCTCCGGAGGGTCCAGAAGTAACCCAGGCTGTCCTCTATTTTATTACTCGGGGATTGGAAAGGGGTATCTCGGCAGCTGCCAACGACCGTGAGTTGGCAGGTTAGGCCTTTCTTTTTAAGTGGCAAGGGCAAAGGAATCACACAAAAGAGTTTTGGTTAAGACAGGCAGTAAAAGGGTACAGGAAGGCGCATAAGCAGAGGGATGGCAGGCGCCCGGTCTCGTTTGAGATGCTACAAGTTTTATATGTTAGTTTTGAAAAGGTCTGCCGTTCCTTTTATGAATGTGTGTTATTTCGGGCAGCCTTCGCACTGGCTTTCTTTGGAGCACTGCGTATAAGCGAGTTGGTCAGTCCTTCTAAGAGGGTTCAAGGGGGGCTGTTGCATGGGGACGTAGAGTATTTACAGAATTCTATCAGGATTTGGATCAGACGATCTAAGACTGATCAAGCCAGAAAGGGCAGGCAACCCGAGTTCCACAAGATTGCGGAGTCCAGCATTTGCCCTGTTAGGGCGGTGGCATCATTTCTGGACGTGCGACCAGTAGTCGCGGGGTCTTTTCTCATTCACAAGGACGGTGCGTTCTTATCAAATTTCAAGTTCATAGTGGTGTTTAAAAAATGCGTGTCAATTGGGGGTTTGACCCGGACAGTTTTTTTTCTGATTCCTTTCGGATAGGAGCGGCCACGGAGGCGGCCAGGGCGGGTCTGAGTCAGGAGGCAATTAGGTGTATTGGTGGTGGGATTCGGATAGATTTAGGTTGTACGTTTGCTGTTAATGTAACAGGTGTCACCTACTGTTGGTTATGGTTACATGGCTTTGGTATTAGAATTTATGTGTTCTGTGTTGTTATTTTCTTGTTCACAGGTCAAGAAGTGGGACTAGTATGGAGCCATTCATACGTTTATTGGGGGGCTAGAAGAGCTGATGTTCGGCCGAACAGCAGGCAGATTCGCATCCCAAGACAGGAGGCTCAAATCAGGTGGATCGGGGTCCCGGGTATGCGGTGGAACAGGGTGTTGGGGGAAGTGCACAGGTTCTCCCGCCTTGATAGGGCCCCCGATGTTCTGCTGGTATACGTGGGGGGTAATGATATGGGAGCCAGATTGATGAGGGACCTTATTCGGGACGTAAAATGTGACTTTTTACATCTACGAGCGGCCTATCCAGGTATGGTAATAGTATGGTCGGATATGGTGGGTAGGTTGTCATGACGGTGGGTATGGTCTGCTAAAAACGTGGATAGGGCTAGAATAAAAGTTAACGAAGAAGTGAGCAGGTTTTTTAATAAAAAGGACTGGAGGCCTAAAAGTTCAAAGAAGTTGTTCGCAGTGACCAGTGGTATGGTTGTTTTCCTCTATTACCCCTAAAAATCTAATTAAACATTTTATGGTTGTTTATGATGTTATTTATGTGAATTTATAAGTTGTTAATAAATAGGCCGTAAAGGCCATTTACTCCAAAAACCGGGTCGAGTCATTTATAAGGGTTGAAAGGGGGATAAAACTTTGGGTAAAAAGGTCACCAGTAGACTGGGCTTAAGTCCTACAAATGTCATGGAATAGGGCAGCCATGAGGTGGGTGGTGTGCTCTGTTTTTCCTAACATTCACCTGGCATGGATTAATGGCCATCACTCCTCAGGACTCTATGCAGGGGGCACTCTGGAGGTACTATTTGTGTGCCTCCAGAGTACCCCCTTACTTCCCCCCCTTACTTTCTCCAGAGTGCCCCTTTACTTTCTCCAGAGTGTCCCTTAGTACAGTAGTACTAAGGGGGCACTCTGGAGGAGGATGTAAGGGGGCTCTCTGGAGAAGGATGTAAGGGGGTACTTTGGAGGAGGATGTAAGGGGGTACTCTGGAGAAGGATGTAAGGGGGTACTTTGGAGGAGGATGTAAGGGGGTACTTTGGAGGAGGATGTAAGGGGGCACTCTGGAGGAGGATGTAAGGGGGCACTCTGGAGGAGGATGTAAGGGGGCACTCTGGAGGAGGATGTAAGGGGGTACTTTGGAGGAGGATGTAAGGGGGTACTTTGGAGGAGGATGTAAGGGGGCACTCTGGAGGAGATTGTAAGGCACACTCCAGAGGATGTAAGGAGGCACTAAGGGGGCACCCCGGGGGATGTAAGGGGGCTCTGACTAAGTTAGTACCGCCAGAGTGCCCCCTTACATCCCCCCTTACAACCTCCAGAGTGCCCCCTTAGTGCCTCCAGAGTGCCCCCTTACATTCTTCGGAGTGTCCCACCACCAAGGTGGTATAGCAATGGTTTACAGACTATCAGGAGGTGGTATTGCACTCCTCTTCCTCCTCTCTCCACTAACTACCCCCCGAGATACACTCCGCACTCCTCTCCTGTATATATTACCCCCCGAAATACACTAAGCACTCCTCTCCTGTACATATTACCCCCGCCATACACTCCGCACTCCTCTCTTGTACATATTACCCCCGCCATACACTCCGTACTCCTCTCCTGTACATATTACCCCTCGCCATACACTCCGCACTCCTCTCTTGTACATATTACCCCCGCCATACACTCCGTACTCCTCTCCTGTACATATTACCCCCCACCATACACTCCGCACTCCTCTCCTGTACATATTACCCCCCACCATACATTCCTCACTCCTCTCCTGTACATATTACCCCCGCCATACACTCCGCACTCCTCTCCTGTACATATTACCCCCGCCATACATTCCGCACTCCTCTCCTGTACATATTACCCCCGCCATACACTCCGCACTCCTCTCCTGTACATATTACCCCCCCCATACATTCAGCACTCCTCTCCTGTACATATTACCCCCCGCCATACACTCCGCACTCCTCTCCTGTACATACTACTCACCACCATACACTCTGCATTCCCTATTTAACATTACCACATTCTGCACTATATAAGTCATCTCAGACTCTCTTTAAGAACACCCCCTTTAAGCCAATATTTAGCGCAATTTAAGACATGTCCACTGTTCACCACGACGCGCTTTGCGTGCCATATTGTTGTTGCTCTTGAAGCCTAGAGCCCACTTTTGATCTTGCACATGGGCCAGCTGATTTCATACGCCCCTGCCCCAAATATCGGCAAAAAAATATGTAAAAAATCATCTTTTTTTTGGGGGGGGGGGGTTTCCTTGAATGGAAGTTTGGAAATGTGGTCACCCTACCCCCCACAGCAGTGTCCTCTGCCTCCCTTCAAATCACCCCCCACAGCAGTGTCCTCAGCTTCCCGTCACATAACCCCCCATAGCAGTGTCCTTAGCCCCCCTTTACGTCACCCCCCACAGTGGTGTCCTCTGCCTCCCTAAATATCACCCCCACAATAGTGTCATCTGCCCCTTCACATAACCCCCCACAGTAGCATCCTTTGCCCCCTCACATCCCCCCCAGAGTAGTATCTTTGCCCCCCTTCACACCACCCACTACAGTGGTGCCCTCTGCCCCTTTACATCACCCCCACAATACTGTCCTCTGCCCCTTCACATCGCCCCCCCAAAGTGGTGTCCTCTGCCCCCTTTAAATCGCCCCCACAATACTGTCCTCTGCCCCTTCACATCGCCCTCCCTCCCTCCCAAAGTAGTGTCCTCTTCCCCCTTTACATCACCCCCACAGTAGTGTTCTCTGCCCCTTCACAACATCCACCCATAGAAGTGTCCTCTGCCCCCTTCACATCATCCCCCCATAGAAGTGTCCTCTGCCCCCCTTCACATCACCCCCCACAGTAGTGTCCTCTGCCCCCCTTCACATCACCTGCCACAATAGTGTCCTCTGCCCCTCTTCACATCTCTGCCCCCCCAACACATATTTTCAGCTGCTATCTCGTGTATCTGAGAACTTGTCAGAAGTGACTCTGCTGATAACAAAGGAGCTGAGCAGCAGAAAGACATGGAACTTAGAGCTTTGGAGAGAGATAAGTAAACACTACAGATATATGTGCCTAGGTCAAATTTCATGAATGGGGTTTTTAAGCACTTTAAGCCCTGGTTCACACTGATGCTACTTTGAAAACGCGCTACTTCACTTGAAGTAGCGCACTTTCAAAGCAGCAAGGTCAGCGCGATTTCTGTAGATATCTGTGGCTTCATAAACAGATATCTATTGAAGTCCTGAAACCGGCAAAAGTAGTGCAGGAACTACTTTTGCAAATCGGTGCGGCGCCACAAAATGGGTGTCGCAACGATTGGAACAGTGCCATTCCCGCCAATAGGCTGTGACTTGTCATGCAATTTGATCTCTCAAATCGCATGACAAATCGCTATGATCTCTATGATATAAATTCTGACAAGTACTTCATGTACTATGACAAGAGATCTTTGTGTGCCATTTATATATTTTATTTCTCATATTTCCATTGTTTAAATAATAACATCCCATCAAAATATTTCCCAACATCTTATCCAGATCACTTATCGAGTCATTGACACTCCCCTGAGTGATGGAAAAATGTATCCAACTTTATTCCATATGACACCAGATGACCGGGTCCGTTATCCTGCTATTCTTAAATTATTGCAGCATTTTGGGTGGAATTGGGTTGGAATATTATCATCAGATGATGGCGGTGATGAGGAGTCCCAAGAACTGAGTAGGATGATGAGCCAACAAGGGATCTGCACAGACTATATCATTCCACTCATTGGGAATATTGAAAATGATATTCAGAAAATAAGGACTATTAGTAAATCAACAGCTAAAGTTGTCATATTGTGTGGAACTTACACAGACCGATTTCTTCGGCTTGCTTCTCGTATACCCTCTGTTATAAGAACTATCACATTTATTTTTCCATCATCATGGAGTAAACTACATTTTGTGGATCAGGGTGAATATAAAGTAATAAACTGCAGCTTCATGTTTCGATGGCCAATGAGTTTGAACCTAGAGGAAAATATTTATAAAGATAGCATGTTTCCTAAACACTTATATGACCCAATACTGGAAGATATTTCGCTTTTTTATTATAGGTGCAGATCCCCAAATCTACACAAAAATGACGTTGTTAGAAAACTCTTTAAGCTTACTCCAAAACCTTGTCCTAATTCAATAGATATGTTAAACGCATTGTTTTATAATTCACCTATATCTTCCTATGCAAACATGGCTGTACTTATTATGGGCAGGGCTGTATATGACATGTACATGGTGAAGAATAAATCTAAACAAAATGGATTCCAGCATAAAGTAAGTGTTTATATTACTATCATCTCATCCTATATTATATAAGAATGATGTGAATGAAGTGAGATCCCTCAGAGTCCATTCACACTTGTATGACTTCAAAATTATGTTATTTCCATTGCGACTTTACAGTGCAACTTGAGGTGACTTTGATGCAATTTTGCGAAGACTTTGCATGAGTGCAACTTTGGCTTTGACCAATGTGATTGTCTGTGCTCTACAAAGTCACATACATGTCGCATGTGTAATATGAAGGTGTAGCTATAATGCGACTTTTGAGGGTTTACATTGAAGCCTATGACACTCAAGTCACATGAAAGTCTGACCAAAGTAGTGCAGGAACTACTTTGAAGTAGCTGCGACGTTAAATCACACAGATATGAATGGTACTCATTGGGAAACATGGGGTGTGACTTGTCATGCGACCTTGGGGTCCAAAGTCGCACAAGTGTGAATATGGCTTTACTATGTAGGTGATCACCTTTTTTTAATTTAATGTTTTAAATTTTTTACTAATTGCTTTGTATATACCATGCTAGGAGACACATTCACATAGTCCAGATTCATATATACATATATATATGTAGCGCTGGTAGATTTTTATTCTACCGCTTATAGGTAAATTTAGTGGGTTATCTGTTTCATACATAGTCAGATTTAGCCTCTGTTCCAGTTTGGCTGTGTTGCATGTAGTTTCACACTGTGCCGGTGGGTGTCGTTGTCACCATGGGTCAGTGTTGGAAAGGCAACACGTTAAAGCCATCTCCCCATCCCTGAGGAGCCTACATTGGCTAACGGTAAAGAATCGGATCACATTCAAGACCCTCTGCCTCACCCACAAATGCATACAAGGTAACGCCCCTCAATACCTCTGAGAGAAAATAAAACACTACACACCCACTCGCAATCTGCGATCATCCAACCAAAACCTCCTCCTCATTCCCAAATACCGCTACAAAGCAAGGGGAGAACGCAGATTCGCAGTCCAGGGACCTCGGCTATGGAACACTCTTCCAACTCACATCCGCATGGAAGAAAACCATCTGGCCTTCAGAAAAAAAATCAAAACCTTCCTCTTCTAAGAAGCTGTTCAACACAAAACGCATTTAGCGCCTTGAGGCGATTCAGTTCACATTTGCAGCGCTTTACAAATCATTAATTAATTAATTCATTCATTCAAAGCGTATGAGTGCTCTTCTGTCCTGGAGATAACTCGGTGGAGGTGGTCCTCCGAGTTGCATTCTGGGAGAGGGTATTTATGGGACAGACGCCATGTTCTAGGGTTCATTTTCGTTCCACCTGCTGGCCCTCCTGGCCGACAGGTATGTGTTAGGGGTACTACCGCGTGGTCCTCCGACCTGGAGGATCACATCGCTGCAGCGTGTGGGTGGGCCCAGAAGCCTGTCTGGGGCCTACCACAGCGGCGAGGGAATGGTCCTGGGCTGTCTGTCCTACGGGAAGAAGCTGGACAACTGAGAAGTTCCCAGGGGAGGACCCGTCATGGAAGGATCATGCAGAGTGCTGGTCTGGAGAGGGGCCTGGTGACTCAGTTGGAGGACGCATCCTAAAGTTAACCTACCGCATAGTACTGCCGGGTCGGCTTAAAGGTTCTAGTGCTGTGTTTGCTATCCATCGTAAACCATTACATCCTGTGGCAGAGGATCATACATGTTTCTGTTCCATTCAAGTCTGTGGCAGAGACTTTTGTTCGTGCTGCGTACCGGCTGCTAGGTTAGTGAGAGAAACCTATCTGGGCGGGCAAAGAATAAACCCTAAAAGGAAAGTGCATTCATCTACAAGATTCTAATTACTAATATCTCATCAAGAAAAGGTATTTGAACTTCCCTGCAACTCTTCTTCTACCTCTTTCCTGCTACTTCCTTCAGTTACCCCTTTATTAAAGCATTGGAAAAGATACTCAAGTGACTGGTTCCTATACTGTCTGGTATTAAGCTCAACGGGACCCTAGACCCGGTTCTGGTGAAATTGAGGTAACAGAGGTGACGGTAACAGCCCGCTTTAAACCAGCAGCTCCACCGTGAGTTATTGCTACATGTGAGGGCGTTGTCCGGGATTGTTAGCCTTCAACCTCCCGCAACCCTGAGAAGCATTTCACCGGGAGTTTATGTTAAAAGAAATTTCTGGACTTTGTCATTTTTTCCAGGAGAAGAAGGGGTTAAATTGCAGGACTTTATTTCTGACTGCGTAGGCTGCGGGTGAGAAGTAAAAGCCCGGGAGCTACGTGATCAGAAGAACAAGTGGGAGGAGCCTAACCTACTTGTTACCACGTGGGACGCGTGTGTGTGTGTTTGGCGCCAAAGGAGAAGAGAAGCCTCGTGATCGTGCTAAGAGGATCAGAGTGCAGCCATGTCTTCTTTTCCATTGGTACCATCAACTATGGGATTTAAGATGTTCCCTACAAGTTGCGGGTGCTATGCTGACCGGAACCTTGCTAACAGATACCGGCATTCGTTTGAAGCCACAGGGGCGGTTCGTGCTATACAATGTTGGAGATATCGAAGGGCTGGGCATGCTTTGCCACAAGTGTGAAGGACTGGCCATACATCTCTGTCCATTTGTTCGATGTTTGCAGTGCGGAGAATATTTGTTCACAGTGGAGCAACCTACCATGTCGTCCCGTGCTTATCGTGTGGATTGGGCTACAGGTATTGCCACAGTAGAAACTGCTACCATTTGTCACGTACCTGGTAGGTTTTGAGCCTGAAGTGCAGAGAGAGACCTCCCTTACACCTCCCACTCCTGTTCCCCTGGAATGGAGACAGAGGACCAGGAGTGAGGAGTGGTATGGGTGCCTGGCAGGATCAACAGTCGTGGAGTTCAGTAGTGGTGACACCCTCTGGAGTCTGAAGCCAGGAGAAGACTGAAGACAGAGACTGGATGGCAGGGAGGACCAGGAACCCAGCAGGTGAGAGCCTGGAACACTGGACTAGAACCAGGAACAACAGCAGGTAGTAGACTGGAACGCTGGACTGGAACAGACAGCAGGTAGTAGACTGGAACGCTGGACTGGAACAGACAGCAGGTAGTAGACTGGAACGCTGGACTGGAACAGACAGCAGGTAGTAGACTGGAACGCTGGACTGGAACAGACAGCAGGTAGTAAACTGGAACGCTGGACTGGAACAGACAGCAGGTAGGAGCCTGGGACGCTGGACTGGAACAGACAGCAGGTAGTAGACTGGAACGCTGGACTGGAACAGACAGCAGGTAGGAGCCTGGAACACTGGACTGGAACAGACAGCAGGTAGGAGCCTGGAACGCTGGACTGGAACAGACAGCAGGTAGGAGCCTGGAACGCTGGACTGGAACAGACAGCAGGTAGGAGCCTGGAACGCTGGACTGGAACAGACAGCAGGTAGGAGCCTGGAACGCTGGGCTGGAACAGACAGCAGGTAGGAGCCTGGAACGCTGGACTGGAACATACAGCAGGTAGGAGCCTGGAACGCTGAACTGGAACAGGCAGCGGGTAGTGGGGGTCAACAAGCCGGTGGTCGGTATCGGTCGGGCAGCAGAGGTACCAGGGATAAGACAGAGGATGGTCAGGCAAGCCAAGAGGGTCTGGTGCACGCGGATAGCAGGATGGTCAACAGGAAAGCCGGGTCAGATAGCAGATCAGGTTACACACACAGAACGCTGTAGAGCAGACAGCGGGGATAGTGTGTGATAGACCGGTTTAAATAGCCCGCCTGACACCAGCGGGAGTGCGCGCGCGGGTGCCCGTGCGTGACCGCACCCGTGAACGCGCGCATGCGCAGTGGGACCCGTGGCCGTATTCCCGGGCGCCTGGATCGCCGGTTACTGGCAGGATCTTTATGACACCATTGCTGTTGGAGAGCAACAGGCCGTGATCTTGCCTGTTACTACCAAGAGTGTTCCTAAGGGAGATGTCGCTATCACCACTTCATCAACGGACATTACCTTTATTTCCACGTCTACTACACCTATCCCCGTTGCACCAAGGAAGGTGGGATATGTGAAGGCTTCCTGCGGCCGTGGTAGAGACCTACCCTAGAGACTACCTAAACTGGAGGCGGAGAAATACATGGACCAGGAGAAGTCCACGTCAGGAACGGGTGAGAGATCAAAGGGGAACATATCTGGGACTCTTTGTAAATATTTGCCAGCAGAAGAGTTGAGAGACTCGGAGATAGATATCTCTCCGGTGATGATGATTTGTTTGAGATAATGCCACAGGAATTATTGTGGGCCCAGGGTGAAGATGTTGCTTCTGCTTTAACCTTCTCAGAATGGACAGCCCTGAGTTCTGGGAGGACATCGCCTTGTGTGGACCCGCACAGTACAACCAAAGAGACATTGTCTAAAGTTGCTAGTTTGCTTCCAACACCCGTCGGATCTATGGTGAGTAAATCACCGAACTCTTGTGTGCCTCCTGGTTTTGGGAAAAATAGGCCTTTGCCTAAACTTGCTCGTTTACAGAGAGTGCTCACCAAACGAGTTGCCACAGAATATGGTCTGGAATTTCCCTATGTTACTCAGAAAATTATGCAGGAAATTGAGGCCAACCGGGAACAGTGGTACAGTGAAGCTGTTTGGGACTATTTGTCTGTGCCAAAACCTTTCCGGAGAGCTCGGTATTCTGTTAGCATGGATGAACGCTTCAATGGATGTTTCCTACATTGGAACTATGGTCGGCACATCTATGCTGACAAAGTGGTCATTTGCAGACCTGGAAAAGACAATGTTGTGTACTTTATTACTACCGTGGATAAACTAGGAAAGAAACTGACATTACCAGATCCTCAGTTTTATTGGTGATTATGAAAAAGAGCTTTGGGGTATGTAGTTAGAAAGTGTCAGCGTTTGGAGATCTTCGTGGTCACGAGATAATATTCATCCCAGCGTTTTCAAATCCAAAGACTATTTTCTAGCTGGATTTACTTTATAGATAGGATGTAATTCACTCAAAGATATGGATGGACTTTTCAAGTTACTTTAGTTCATTTCCATTAAAAGGAAAATATGTGGGAAGAGAGTGTCATTCCTCTTCTGGAATGAGGCTTTGCTCCTAAACTGTTTAGTAATGATACTGTACATATCTAGTGTGTGTTTAACTTTGTTTTTTTTTCAGGAACAATTGGATCTCCTATCAAGCTGTTAGGCTTTTCAGCTAGATAGATAGTGGGACTTGTATCAGTTCTAATGTGATTTCTTTTGCAAATGTGAATATGTCGTTGTATCAATGTTGAAACTGTATATTTCTATACTGTCTTTTCTTCTTCCTCATCCAAGTTCTAAGTTCAAATACCTACTCTCAGGCTTGGGAGTTATTTTGACAGACCTTGAGGACAACGTCTATTATAGTAGGGGGAGTATGTATCGCTGGTAGATTTTTATTCTACCGCTTATAGGTAAATTTAGTGGGTTATCTGTTTCATACATAGTCAGATTTAGCCTCTGTTCCAGTTTGGCTGTGTTGCATGTAGTTTCACACTGTGCCGGTGGGTGTCGTTGTCGCCATGTGTCAGTTATGAAAAGGCAACACGTTAAAGCGTATGAGTGCTCTTCTGTCCCAAAGATAACTCGGTGGAGGTGGTCCTCCGAGTTGCATTTTGGGAGAGGGTATTTATGGGACAGATATTTTTGTTTCACCTGCTGGCCCTCCTGGCCGACAGGTATGTGTTAGGAGTACCACCGCGTGGTCCTCCGACCGGGAGGATCAAGTCGCTGCAGCGTGTGGGTGGGCCCAGAAGCCTGTCTGGGGCCTACCACAGCGGTGAGGGAATGGTCCTGGGGTGAATGAATGAATGAATGATTTGTAAAGCGCTGCAAATGCGAACTAAATCGCCTCAAGGTGCTAATGCGTTTTGTGCTGTCATCCTCTTAGAAGAGGAAGGTCTTGAGTTTTTTCCTGAAGGCCAGATAGTTTTCTTCATGCAGATGTAAGTCGGAAGAGCGTTCCATTGCCGAGGTCCCTGGACTGCAAATCTTCGTTCTCCCCTTGCTTTGTAGCGGTATTTGGGAATAAGGAGGAGGTTTCGGTTAGATGATCGCAGATTGCGAGTGGGTATGTAGTGTTTTATTTTCTCTCAGGAGGTGTTGAGGGGCGTTACCTTGTATGCATTTGTGGGTGAGGCAGAGGGTCTTAAATGTGATCCTATTATTTACGGTTAGCCAATGTAGGCTCTTCAAGGATGGAGAGATGGACTCCCAGGGTTTTTTTCCTGTTAGCAGTCTTGCCGCCGCGTTTTGGATGGCCTGTAGGCACGCAAGCTGATATTGGGGTAATCCTATGTAGAGTGAGTTTGCGTAGTCGAGTCGGGAATTGATGATTGTTCCAACTACTGCTGCTTTGTCCTCTTCTGGGATGAAGGGGATGAGTCTGCGAAGCAGGCGGAGGAGATGGTGAGATCCGCTGACTACTGATCCTATTTGTGCATCCATTGTCATTTCTGAGTCAAAGATAACTCCGAGACTCTTGGCTTTGGTGCTCGGAGAGATGGTTTGTCCTAAGATGGTGGGATGAGTCCACGAAGTCTTGGTTTTAGCATTTTGGTTTGCGTGTAGGAGAAGAAGTTCTGTTTTTGACCCATTGAGTTTGAGGGAACTGATGGTCATCCAGTCATCTATCAAAGTGAGGCATTTCTCTAATTGCTGATGGTGGTCTTTTTGTCCGGTGATGCGAAAGTAGATTTGGGTGTCGTCAGCGTACGAGTGGAAGCAGAGGTCTGATTTTTTGATGATTTTGAGGAGTGGGCGGATGTATATATTGAATAACACTGGCGACAGGGGTGAACCCTGAGGGACCCCACAGGAGATTGTTCGGGTTTCAGAGGTGAATGCTCCTAGTTTCACTGTCTGAGAGCGATTCTCTAAGAAGGATGAGAATCATTTTAGACTAGAATCTGTGGCTGCTGCTACTTCTGTGAGGCGGACAAGTAGAGTATTGTGGTCCACTGTATCAAAGGCTGCACTGAGGTCTAACAGTACCAGGAGGCATGACTCTCCGTCATCTGCTGCTTCGAGGGCATCATCCCATATTTTTAGAAGTGCAGTTTCTGTGCCATGGCCAGGGCGGAAGCCTGATTGTAGAGTGTCCAGAAGTTGATGTGTGTCCAGGTGGCGTTGTAGCTGTTGTACTACCGCTTTTTCCATAATCTTGGAGATGGTGTTAAGGCTGTCTGTCCTACGGGAAGAAGCTGGACAACTGAGAAGATCCCAGGGGAGGACCCGTCATGGAAGGATCATGCAGAGTGCTGGTCTGGAGAGGGGCCTGGTGACTCAGTTGGAGGACGCATCCTAAAGTTAACCTACCGCATAATACTGCCGGGTCGGCTTAAAGGTTCTAGTGCTGTGTTTGCTATCCATTACATAAACCATTACATACTGTGGCAGAGACTTGAATGGATTTCTGCTCCATTCAAGTCTGTGGCAGAGACTTTTGTTCATGCTGCATACCGGCTGCTAGGTTAGTGAGAGAAACCTATCCGGGCGGGCAAAGATTAAACCCTAAAAGGAAAGTGCATTCATCTACAAGATTCTAATTACTAATACCACATCAAGAAAAGGTATTTGAACTTCCCTGCAACTCTTCTTCTACCTCTTTCCTGCCACTTCCTTCAGTTACCCCTTTATTAAAGCATTAGAAAAGATACTCAAGTGACTGGTTCCTATACTGTCTGGTATTAAGCTCAACTGGATCTTAGACCCGGTTCTGGTGAAATTGAGATAACAGAGGTGACGGTAATAGCCCGCTTTAAACCAGCAGCTCCACCGTGAGTTATTGCTACATATATATATATATTTATTTAATTTATGCATTTCCATTATATTTCTATATATTTGTGTATGCTTATGTTCATATACATTTCTGGTTAAGTCTTTTTCGCATGTAAATTGTAGAACAAAGTGCAAAGGTCCTAAGCGTTTATCTAGAGGGTGTCTCTTTAAGACTCCATGCACACGTTTATGAGCATTTGGTGTTTTTTGTGGTCAGAAAAACGACTCCTGAACGTGATTTTATGGCATTCGGAAAACAGCCCATAAACTCCACTGCTGATAAACATCCAAAAACGTCCATGTGTGCATGGACACATAGGATAACATAGAGGGAAATTAATGGGCTGTTAAAAAAATGCCCAAACTCCCCAAAACAGCCATTTATGAGCTTCAGTGTGCATGGAGCCTAAAGATTTTGTGCATCTTGATTATGAGCCCGTCTCTAGGACTAAACCCATGAGGGTGAAACATGTCAGAGAAGGGAGATCTTCAGGTGAGCAAAGCAGTCTGTCCTTGGTTGGCTCAGTAAAGTTTTAATGAGAAAGTTATGTCACCTTTGTTCGGTCATATGTGTTCTTTGAAACGGTACAATCTAGTATTTGGGAACACAGAAGCCTTTGCTAAATAAATCCAGAAATGTGTGACACCATGACTGTTGAGTAACTGAGTACTGTTGCATAACTGAGTATTGTTGGGTAACTGAGTTTTGTTGGGTAACTGAGTATTGTTGAGTACTGCTGAGTAACTGTGAGTTCCGAGTAGTAACTGTGTGCTGAGTCAGGAAGCTAGGTATCAGTTAATCGGACAGAGTAAAATTCCCAATCCCCAATAAATTAGTGGGTATGATGCCTGGCTGGTGTGGAGATGTGACTTGGTGCACATCTTGTGGCATGTATGCGTTCCTTGATCATCCGATTAAGGGCGAATACTGCTGCACAAAATGTAAGCATGTTGCTTCCCTGGAAGCCCAGGTTCCGATTCTAGGGAAAACAAAATAGAAAGAGGCGCCTCTAAGTGCAGCATTAAAAACTTTTAATATCCCAAAGGGATTAGAAACACTTACAAGATAGTGGATGAGAGTGGGCTCATCATGAGGGTTTGTTAGGAAGGTTATCCAGGATCAGAATGGCCTCAGTATGTTTTTAAGTCCCAGGGGTGCTC
Organism: Lithobates septentrionalis; assembly: GCA_037952835.1. NCBI lineage: Eukaryota > Metazoa > Chordata > Amphibia > Anura > Ranidae > Lithobates > Lithobates septentrionalis. Next base: position 62,128 of record JBBDGP010002752.1, read on the forward strand.
CAATCAGTGGCAGAAAGTCCCAGCCTGGCCAGCAGATGGAAGCCGCAGCAGTGGACGCACCAAGGGAATAGCTACGCTGCCGGGATCAGCGTGGAACGCGAGTCCCGGAGATGACGTCAGCGGGAGGAGACCAACAACCAGCGTGGACTGCAAACCGGAAGTGAGGTGATCAGAACGGTATGTGTTTCAGAACAACTGATTGGTTCCTTCTTCATACCAATCTGAATCTAGGGAAGCAGCTGGCAACACTGAGTATAATCTCCATTCTAAAAGAGAGTTGAGAATGTACCTGGCAGGTGATGGCAGGGGCCAGCACAGAGGCGGGTAGAGATACAGGGGTTCAGGCACCAGAACGGAGTAAATAAAAATAATATTGCACTAAGTGAAACAAAAAAACAAAAAAAAGTGAGTCTATGAGTCACACAGGTGACACAAATATAGATGAGTGTCTTGATTGTTGATACACCAACTGAAATCTTCCACCATGTGATACACCACCACCAATAAAGGATGTGCTCTTACCAGAGAGCATTGACCACCTATTACGGGGGGATCAAAGAAGGCTTAGTATTTCAAATACACCATCTCAATTTGTAGGTCAACATACGGAAGACGGGGAAGATCATTCCAGGCAGCCAATGAGTAAATCACAGGTCCTCTTGCTCCCAGTGGATGCACCAAATGGCATACCCTAGCAAGAGATAAAACGCCACAATATTGTAAAATCTCAATAACAGGACTTTTATTAAAAAGTACATGCCAGCAGAAAAAAAGAGTGTGTATATGAGCACAGAAGCGTCCATGTGCTCTCTGGGCATAATGACAATAAGGGATACCTTAGCCCGACCGGTTTCGTTGCTACAAGGACTTCTTCCGGGGCATAGGCATCTCCCCCTGTCATCAATGTTAAAAAATCATCAAGTTCCTCTGAGCCTCGTTTTCATTTTCCAATCAGTGCGGCTCACAGTAAGAAACCAAGCCTCACTCTGAATGGAGCCGTCATTGCAGTATCGAAGCCTCGTTCTCATTTCCCACTACGCGTGGCTCATAATGTGAAACCAAGCCTCGTTATGAATTAAGCCATCGTTGCAGTATCTAATGGAACTCCACCCCCCTCAGATCATGTGTCTCCACTCACGGAGCACTCCCAATAGCGCAATACAAGTTCCCAGACCTCAGAGACCATGGCCCCAGAGCAGAGCATTTGGGTGACAGGTAGGAAGTGTGGAGGGGAAAGGGTCAGGGCGGTCGGTCCTGGGCTGGAACATCCCAATAAATACGCCCTGTTGCGTAATGTTGGAGAAACCTGCCAGGGACCAGCATTGCTTAAGCAGAGCAACGTCCATAGCTGCCAGGGGAAAAACTCCTTTAGTGAGGCCGGGAGCGAGGCTAAGGAAAGACAGATTCTGGTGGTAGGGGACTCAATCATTAGAAGGAAAGAGAAGGCTATCTGTCAAAAAAACGTAAGTGCTGAACTGTATGTTTACCAGGTCAGTGTTAATTTTGGCAGCAAATTTCAATTTAGTTTTAGTCTAATGCCCTGTACATACAGTCGGATTTTCCGACGGAAAATGTGCGATCGGAGCTTGTTGTCAGAAATTCCGACCGTGTGTGGGCTCCATCCATCATTTTCCATCTGATTTTCTGACACACAAAGTTTGAGAGCAGGCTATAAAATTTTCCGACAACAAAATCCGTTCGCGTCAATTCCGACCGTGTGTGGACAATTCCGACGCACAAAGTGCCACGCATGCTCAGAATAAATTCCGAGACGGAACAGCTTGGTCTGGTAAAATTAGCGTTCATAATATATATAGCACTTTCGTCAGGCTGCAATGTTTTAAATTGTTTATTGCAGCGCACTCTCTTCTTCCTTATAATGCTAGAAGAATGAAGTAATTTTGCTGCTAATATTCACACAGACTTCTCACAAACTTCTTTCTTTATTATTTTTCGTGATTTCATGAATATAATATTTTTATTTGTTACATCTTATATAAATATTATTTTTTGGATGTTTTTAGATTAATTTTTTTTTTATGTTATTCAAGCCTGATCTTGTGTTTTCTTTTTTTTTTTTTTTTACTCCAGAATAGTTTTGGGTGTGTTTTGTGTGTCAAGTTACCACAACATGATTATTATCTTTTATTATTTAATCTCAAGGAGGTTGCTTGGTGTTGGTGTCTCTTGTTAATTTCACATTGTATTTTAGAAATGTACCTGCCTCCTCACAAACAACCTGTCCTTTTTTAAGGAAAACACACATAGGTGAGTATAATAAATCAAACCAAAAATTTATTAAGGGGTCCTAACCAAAGAAAGAGGGAGGCAACGCTGGAGAAACAGCAGAAATTGGTGAAGCCTTTGGCCCCCAGGGCACACATCAATTATTTGAATGCAAAATTGGTGGCCTGAGGAGTTCATATATAAGGGAGTACAATCTGGTCCAGAATGAGCAGATGACATGTATTGTCCCCAGGCTGTGGTCATACAAGAGCCTGCATCTTTTGTCAGACCAGACTGAACCCAGGCCATCACTTTCTTGTCTTCCTTCCACTCTTCCTTCCATGCTGTGTCAGTGGTGGTGGAGTTGTGGCAGGAGTAGGAGGAGGATGGTCCAACTCACGCAGGTGGGTATTGGGTGTGATTTCGCCCCTCAACCCCTCATTTAATGTTTTATAAATGATTTCCTCAGGGGCGTGGCCTGGACCGGCATGGTGTGAGGAGTGTTGAACGGGAGCTCCGCTTGCCGAACATCTGTACTTACATATCCTGGGGCTGAAATTGCTATTTAATAGTTTATCAACAGCTTCCCTGATACTTCATACCTACGGGGATCATGTCACCACCGAAAAAAGCGTCAGAATCTACTGACAAACTAGCTAAGTATCGGCACACAGACAAGGAGGTCGGGGAGGAAAATGGTGCTGGCTGTACTTCCTTAATGGACCCAGTGGCAGAGGATACTGCGCAGGTGCTGGAGGCAATCTCAGACTGTAAAAGTACCCTGACATGCAAGATCGAGGAAGTAAAAATCGATGTGTCGCTAATCTGCCAAGATCTGCAAAAACTCACGGATTGGGTCACGGAGACAGAGACCCGCATGGAGGATGAGATACCGCTGTTACAAGTCACTACCGAACGGCTCCAGCATCAACTTACAGTTTTTCTCCATTGTTTTGGCTCATTTCTTGAAACAGAAATGACATTCTCAAAACTCTAAGTTCATTTGGCAAAACAGTCTTACAGTTCAGCACAACACTATAACTCATGTGCAAAAGCTCACATCTCTCCCAAAACTGTTCACTCATGCTTCAAAACCATATTCCTTTCCCATATAAAGAGTCAGTGCTACCAAAATGGCAAAGATTCTTCTCAATTGCTTTGGCTTATTTCTTGAAAGAGACCAGACATTCTCAACTCTCTTGGTGCTTTTGCCAAAATAACCTGGATGGTTCAGCACAACACCATGGTTCACCTTCAAAAGCTCATATCATTCCCAAAACAGTTCACTCATGTGTCAAAAATAAATTTCTTTCTCATTCAAATAGTCAGTGCCCCCAAAATGCTTTGTCCCTTTGGCATTGTGTAAGCACTGCAAGTCAAAATGTTTAGATGTTTTGTCTCTAAGGCAGAGGACCATTGAAATATCCCTCATGTCCACCTTTCAGTCTTAGTCCAGTCCTTCATTGACAATGGTTACCGTACAGTTTTTGTCTAGCTAACTGAGTACAATTGTGTATGAAACTGAAAAAAAAGAAAAGATTTTAGGGTAAGAGTAGCCTCCAAGGTTTGAGATCACACATTGCACTCATATACTGCCAAGGAAAAATTACTTTACAGTATTGTAACCATTATCATTCACACACAAAATAACTTCCATACATCAGAGTAAAAAGAAAATGTATACAGCATAATATATGGAAATATAAACACACAAACATAAAACAAGGAAAATTACATTTAGCCTACAATGCTGTAAATAAAGCTGGAGTTTCACAACTACTGTACCATCTCTTCACTGGCCACCGTCCTCATCCTCCTGCCCATCCAAACGCTGCTGTCTGTCTGGCCACAGATTCTCATCAACATCGCAGCGTTTATCCTCCCTTGTGATGCAACGAGGGAAGAAACGGTGTGCATGTCGCAACCATCCCCCACACTGATCTCCTGTAATATCTTCACAGGCAGCATCCATTGCATGGAGCAGGGGCCCCTGATCTTGAGCCCGATGCTCATACACTCTCCACCTCCAAGCGGAGAAAAACTCCTCAATAGGGTTGAGGAAAGGAGAGTAAGGTGGTAGGAACACCATATCCATCCTTGGATGAGCAGTGAACCAGGCCCTGATAAGCAGGCCACTGTGGAAATTCACATAGTCCCACACAATTATATATTGTGGTAGGTGAGGCCCTATGAGACCTCTCTTATTTTCAGGGATCAAATCCAAATGAAGGCGGTCCAAAAAGATGAGGAGCTTCTGTGTTTTCTATGGGCCAAGACTGGGGATGTGAGTGGCCACACCATTCTCAGAAATGGCAGCACACATGGTTATATTGCCCCCTCGCTGGCCTGGGACATCCACCGTGGCCCAGTGGCCAATAAAATTACGGCCACATCTTCGGCCCTTGGCCAGGTTGAAGCCAGCCTCATCCACATACACGAGTATGTGAGAGGTCTCGTTTCCTTGCAATGCCATTATTCTCAACAATAGAGTAAAAAAAGAAAACATCAAATCAGTCATACAGAAGAGTCATACACTACAGTTACAGACAGTTACATAGGAATGTTCTATGTTCTACACAAGTTCAATATATTACTGGTCAGTATTCCAGTGGTTCCAAACCTGGGGTACATGTACCCTATGCAGAGGTACTACAGGGGGTATTTGACAGAAAGGGGAGAGGAAAAAATATCAATGAGTAGACTTACTGAAATGTTACAGTAAAACCCACAGTATTAGATAGATTTACATGGGAGGCACTACTGTAATTGCAGCTCTTTGACCCTTTTTCTTACTGTATCATATGTTATATTCTTCAAAATAGGAAAATAAGGATTATAATGATAATTGCATTATACAGTAAGCTGCAGTTTTTAGACAAAATGTTTATAAATCAGATACGTAAATCAAATACTTTCATACCTGGATTACCTAGATTCAGAAATCAGGTAAAGTGGGTACTGAAACTAATACATTTTCGGGAACCACTGCTTATGGTAATTGTAAAAAGGTTATCTTGATGGACAACCAGTGACTGACTTCCATGTACATACTGGTACCGCAGCTCTTTCACTCTGTCAGACTTCCTCTCAAATGGTACCCTGTAAATTTGCTTCATTGTCATCTGATGCTTTTTCAATATGCAGGCTATTGTGGAGATGCTTATAGAGTTGACATTTTGGAATATGGCATTGTTTTGCAGTGCGGATCTGTCTCAATGTGATGGCATTATTTGCAAACACCATGTTACAGATCTCTTGCTCTTGTTGTTCATTGAGAAGTTTTCCTAGGCCACCCGTGCCAGGTTGTTGTCCAATCCTGGACATAGAATTCAAAGGACAACACTCCATTCCTAATTTATACCTTATGTATTCCGTACAGAATGAGTTACCAATGTAATCGTAATGCACAGTGTCCTGTCCTATACATTATATAATTCCATCATTGACTGACTACATACCTGTTTTCCCTGTGAAAGGTTTGGATGATAGAGAAGACTGTAGAGCGAGGCACATTAGGCTGCACTCGGCGACCTTCCTCCGCCATTGTGAGGCCATGGTCGATGACATGATCTATAATTGTGGCCCGAATTTCATCAGGGACAGCATAGTGTCTTCGTGCTCTTCGACCTCTTCCCCCTATTCCACCACCACTCACCCTTACCCCTCTTCTGCTTCTTCTTCCTCTTCCTCAAGCAGGCAGTTTCCCTTGTTCATTTACTTGGCCAGGTGCCTCCATGTTCAGAAATTGTACTGGTCTTGCATGGTCAAGCTCTATATATACATGTTTGGCAGCATTTACAATCATGGACAGCACCTGTCAGGTAACTAAACATACTGTTTGATTGGTCATCTGAGACCAACTCCAACTCCTCCTTTGTTAGTCAAGTTCTAGTTGCACCTGACTGTCAATTGCTATAACCATTTTATCAAATGTTCCAAGAGATTTATATATGGTATTCATAATATTATGTTCCTGAATAATTTTGACAATTGAACAGACTATTGTGCATGTGATGACTTAAACAATGAAATGACGCTGACACGTTTTGGAGAGAACAACCATTAGACTGAGAATTGACAATCAGTTTAGATCAGGGGTCCTCAAACTACGGCCCGCGGGCCACATGCGGCCCGCCGAGGACATTTATCCGGCCCAATCCACCCAGGGCCTGATTCCCGACAATCCAGGCTCGGGCCGGGGCCAGGTCGGCTCGGCTTCGGCAGGGAGCATATCCGCTCCGCTCCGCTCAAGCCGCCTCCCCCACCCCAGTAATGGAGGGCTCCGTGTGCCGCGCTGCATGCTGGGAAGTGTAGTTCCCAGCACAGTCCCGCACAGAGACAGGAGGCGCGAAGAGTGACAGCGCGAGCGGAGGCTTCAAGCAACAGCTTACTAACAAGTGAGGACCCCACTGTCCCCCTGTCCACCCCACTGTCCCACTGTCCCCCCCACTGTCCCCCTGTCCCCCCCACTGTCCCCCTGTCCACCCCACTGTCCACCCCCTGTCTACCCCACTGTCCCCCTGTCCACCCCACTGTCCCCCTGTCCACCCCACTGTCCCCCTGTCTCCCCCTGTCCACCCCACTGTCCCCCTGTCTCCCCCTGTCCACCCCACTGTCCCCCTGTCTCCCCCTGTCCCCCTGTCCACCCCACTGTCCCCCTGTCTGTCCCCCTGTCCACCCCACTGTCCCCCTGTCTCCCCCTGTCCACCCCACTGTCCCCCTGTCCACCCCACTGTCCCCCTGTCTCCCCCTGTCCCCCCCACTGTCCCCCTGTCCCCCCCACTGTCCCCCTGTCCACCCCATAGTCCCCCTGTCTCCCCCTGTCCACCCCACTGTCCCCCTGTCTCCCCCTGTCCCCCTGTCCACCCCACTGTCCCCCTGTCTGTCCCCCTGTCCACCCCCCTGTCTCCCCCTGTCCACACCACTGTCCCCCTGTCCACCCCACTGTCCCCCTGTCTCCCCCTGTCCACCCCACTGTCCCCCTGTCCCCCCCACTGTCCCCCTGTCCACCCCACTGTCCCCCTGTCTCCCCCTGTCCACCCCACTGTCCCCCTGTCCACCCCACTGTCCCCCTGTCTACCCCTGTCCACCCCACTGTCCCCCTGTCCACCCCACTGTCCCCCTGTCTCCCCCTGTCTCCCCCTGTCTCCCCCTGTCCACCCCACTGTCCCCCTGTCCACCCCACTGTCCCCCTGTCTCCCCCTGTCCCCCCCACTGTCCCCCTGTCCCCCCACTGTCCCCCTGTCCCCCCCACTGTCCCACTGTCCATCCCACTGTCCCCCTGTCCACCCCACTGTCCCCCTGTCCACCCCACTGTCCCCCTGTCTCCCCCTGTCCACCCCACTGTCCCCCTGTCTCCCCCTGTCCACCCCACTGTCCCCCTGTCCACCCCTCTGTCCCCCTGTCCACCCCTCTGTCCACCCCTCTGTCCCCCTGTCCACCCCACTGTCCCCCTGTCCACCCCACTGTCCCCCTGTCCACCCCTCTGTCCCCCTGTCCACCCCTCTGTCCCACTGTCCCCCTGTCCCCCCCTCTGTCCACCCCACTGTCCCCCTGTCCCCCCCTCTGTCCACCCCTCTGTCCACCCCTCTGTCCCCCTGTCCACCCCACTGTCCCCCATTCCACCCCTCTGTCCCCCTGTCCACCCCTCTGTCCCCCTGTCCACCCCACTGTCCCTCTGTCCCCCTGTCCACCCCACTGTCCCCCTGTCTGTCCCCCTGTCCACCCCACTGTCCCCCTGTCTCCCCCTGTCCACCCCACTGTCCCCCTGTCCACCCCACTGTCCCCCTGTCTCCCCCTGTCCCCCCCACTGTCCCCCTGTCCCCCCCACTGTCCCCCTGTCCACCCCATAGTCCCCCTGTCTCCCCCTGTCCACCCCACTGTCCCCCTGTCTCCCCCTGTCCCCCTGTCCACCCCACTGTCCCCCTGTCTGTCCCCCTGTCCACCCCCCTGTCTCCCCCTGTCCACACCACTGTCCCCCTGTCCACCCCACTGTCCCCCTGTCTCCCCCTGTCCACCCCACTGTCCCCCTGTCCCCCCCACTGTCCCCCTGTCCACCCCACTGTCCCCCTGTCTCCCCCTGTCCACCCCACTGTCCCCCTGTCCACCCCACTGTCCCCCTGTCTCCCCCTGTCCACCCCACTGTCCCCCTGTCCACCCCACTGTCCCCCTGTCTCCCCCTGTCTCCCCCTGTCTCCCCCTGTCCACCCCACTGTCCCCCTGTCCACCCCACTGTCCCCCTGTCTCCCCCTGTCCCCCCCACTGTCCCCCTGTCCCCCCACTGTCCCCCTGTCCCCCCCACTGTCCCACTGTCCATCCCACTGTCCCCCTGTCCACCCCACTGTCCCCCTGTCCACCCCACTGTCCCCCTGTCTCCCCCTGTCCACCCCACTGTCCCCCTGTCTCCCCCTGTCCACCCCACTGTCCCCCTGTCCACCCCTCTGTCCCCCTGTCCACCCCTCTGTCCCCCTGTCCACCCCACTGTCCCCCTGTCCACCCCACTGTCCCCCTGTCCACCCCTCTGTCCCCCTGTCCACCCCTCTGTCCCACTGTCCCCCTGTCCCCCCCTCTGTCCACCCCACTGTCCCCCTGTCCCCCCCTCTGTCCACCCCTCTGTCCACCCCTCTGTCCCCCTGTCCACCCCACTGTCCCCCATTCCACCCCTCTGTCCCCCTGTCCACCCCTCTGTCCCCCTGTCCACCCCACTGTCCCTCTGTCCCCCTGTCCACCCCCCTGTCCATCCCTCTGTCCACCCCACTGTCCCCCTGTCCACCCCACTGTCCCCCTGTCCACCCCACTGTCCCCCTGTCCACCCCACTGTCCACCCCTCTGTCCCCCTGTCCACCCCTCTGTCCCCCTGTCCACCCCACTGTCCACCCCACTGTCCCCCTGTCCACCCCTCTGTCCCCCTGTCCACCCCACTGTCCCCCCCTCTATCCACCCCCCTGTCCCCCCTCTGTCCACCCCTTTGTCCCCCTGTCCACCCCACTGTCCCCCTGTCCACCCCACTGTCCCCCTGTCCACCCCTCTGTCCCCCTGTCCACCCCTCTGTCCACCCCACTGTCCTCCCCTCTGTCCACCCCTCTGTCCCCCTGTCCACCCCTCTGTCCCCCTGTCCACCCCACTGTCCCCCTGTCCATCCCACTGTCCCCCTGTCTCCCCCTGTCCACCCAACTGTCCCCCTGTCCACCCCACTGTCCCCCTGTCCCCCCCACTGTCCCCCTGTCCACCCCACTGTCCCCCTGTCTCCCCCTGTCCACCCCACTGTCCCCCTGTCCACCCCACTGTCCCCCTGTCTCCCCCTGTCCACCCCACTGTCCCCCTGTCCACCCCTCTGTCCCCCTGTCCACCCACTGTCCCCCTGTCCCCCCCACTGTCCCCCTGTCCCCCCCACTGTCCCCCTGGCCACCCCACTGTCCCCCTTTCCACCCCTCTGTCCCCCTGTCCACCCCTCTGTCCCCCTGTCCACCCCACTGTCCCCCTGTCCACCCCTCTGTCCCCCTGTCCACCCCTCTGTCCCCCTGTCCACCCCACTGTCCCTCTGTCCCCCTGTCCACCCCCCTGTCCATCCCACTGTCCCCCTGTCCCCCCCTCTGTCCACCCCACTGTCCCCCTGTCCACCCCACTGTCCCCCTGTCCACCCCACTGTCCCCCTGTCCACCCCCCTGTCCACCCCTCTGTCCCCCTGTCCACCCCACTGTCCACCCCACTGTCCCCCTGTCCACCCCTCTGTCCCCCTGTCCACCCCACTGTCCCCCCCTCTATCCACCCCCCTGTCCACCCCACTGTCCCCCTGTACCCCCTCTGTCCACCCCACTGTCCCCCTGTCCCCTCTCTGTCCACCCCACTGTCCCCCTGTCCACCCCACTGTCCCCCTGTCCCCCCTCTGTCCACCCCTCTGTCCCTCTGTCCACCCCACTGTCCCCCTGTCCACCCCACTGTGCCCCCTCTGTCCACCCCTCTGTCCCCCTGTCCACCCCTCTGTCCACCCCTCTGTCCCCTCCTCTGTCCCCCTGTCCACCCCACTGTCCCCCCCTCTGTCCACCCCTCTGTCCCCCTGTCCACCCCTCTGTCCCCCTGTCCACCCCACTGTCCCCCTGTCCACCCCTCTGTCCACCCCTCTGTCCCCTCCTCTGTCCCCCCCACTGTCCCACTGTCCCCCTGTCCACCCCTCTGTCCCCCTGTCCACCCCTCTGTCCCCCTGTTCACCCCACTGTCCACCCCACTGTCCACCCCCCTGTCCACCCCTCTGTCCCCCTGTCCATCCCACTGTCTCCCTGTCCATCCCTCTGTCCCTGTCCCCCTGTCCATCCCTCTGTCCATCCCTCTGTCCCCCTGTCCACTCCACTGTCCACCCCTCTGTCCCCCTGTCCATCCCACTGTCCCCCTGTCCATCCCACTGTCCCCCTGTCCATCCCACTGTCCCCCTGTCCATCCCACTGTCCCCCTGTCCACCCCTCTGTCCCCCCCTCCATCCCTCTGCCCCCCCCTCCATCCCTCGGTCCACCCCACTGTCCCCCTGTCCACCCCACTGTCCCCCTGTCCACCCCACTGTCCCCCTGTCCACCCCTCTGTCCCCCTGTCCACCCCTCTGTCCATCCCTCTGTCCCCCTGTCCATCCCCTATATATATTATTATTTATTATTGATTCTTTTATTCTTTTGCACTACAAAAAAGATGTGTGCATAGGAATTTAGGAATTAGTTCATATTTTTTTTTAAACTATAGTGCGGCCCCCCAACAGTCTGAGGGACCGTGAACTGGCCCCCTGTCTAAAAAGTTTGAGGACCCCTGGTTTAGATCAACAAGATCTATTCACTTGGAAATTGTGCTAAATGTAGGCTACTTGTACTTAATCATTTGAAAGATGTACTGAGACATTGAGACATGTACTGAGACATTTGCAATTTTGATGAAATGAGTGAGAAATTCAATTCAGTTGTGAACAATTGCCAAGTGGTTTGGAGATTTGTCCATGTTGTTTTGAGAATATCATTTCTGTTTCAAGAAATGAGCCAAAACAATAGAGAAAAACTGTAATATTGTCTTAGCTAAACAAGACGATATGGAGAATCACCTCAGAAGATGTAATTTACGATTCGTAGGTTTACCTGAGGGGTCGGAGGGCTCTGACCCCCCCCTCGTTCCTGAAGAATCTACTTATCACCTCTTTTGGACGGGCTGAATTCTCCACAACATTCGTGGTGGAAAGGGCGCACAGACTTGCTGCCAAGCCTCCTTCTCAGGGTGCCCCACCTCGAACATTCATAGCTAAAATGCTTAACTTCCATGACCGAGATACTGTCCTTCGCCTCACGAGGCTGAGTGGCAATATTCCCTTTCAGAATGGCGAGATCAAAGTTTTCCCGGACTTCTCAGCTGAGGTCCAGAAGAAGTGGGCACACTTCGACAAAGCCAAGCGTCAGTTAAGGATTCGTCAATATTCCTACGCCGTGCTCTTTCTGGCGAGGCTTCGTGTCACCGGAGAAGACCGGGCGCATTTCTTTGACACACCAGAGGCTGTCTTTGCCTGGTTGGAAAACAAGGCAGCGCTGGCCAGAGAGCCCACCTAAAGTCTGGACCTGCGACTACCGAGGAATGATTGCCTCAAGCAGCAGTGGATGACACTCACAGATTTCCTGTTTTTTCAAAGAACTTGGGAATATCCGTGAAGGTACTGTGCACTTCCCATCTTGCCCATAACTCATTATAGTCTGCCCAGCTTGGAGAACTATCCAGCTTTAGATAATCCATACTCCACTGACTTCGTATTGACTGCTCTGTTCCCACCACCCTTTGTTATTTTCCCTCCATCATATACAGACTTTGGATCGAAATATAGACAGAACCCTCTCTTTTATTAAGGCAAGCCGACAACCGTCATGACACCTAGACCGAGGACTCGATTCTTCTTCTCCTTTAATTTCCCCCATGTCTGTTATCCTGGAGATCTGAGACTGGGTGTCCCACTCCTTATGCTGTTGCTTGCTCTGCAGCAGTTAATCGTCCCCCTAGTTGCGGGACCCCTAGCGGGCCCTGTTATTTTCAGTACCACATGTAACGTTTATTGTTTAATACAAGTCTGGTTTCCCTGGTCTGTCCGGTTCCACCCAGCGACACCTGGCATTTACTTGGTGTGCTGCTTGCCCGGATGCACCAGTGTAATGGTTCATTTAATTTTTAAATGTTATTATTGGTTTAATGTTCAATATACAAAATGTGTGCAGAAGAGTGTTGTTAAAAGCTACCTAATTGATGACATGGTTGTTTTACAGTATGACGAATTTGTGTGTGCTAATATGTTGCCAGGCTATATATGGCTAAAGCTACAGGCTCCTGTCCTCGACGGGCGGTGGGCGGTGTCGCGTGACCCGGGTGTGCGGGCCTGGGTTATTGAGAACATAAATATCTGGGTTTTACTCCTATGTCTAATGTGAAATACATTACCTGGAATGTATGTGGCCTTAGAGCAAGACCCGAATGCAATGCAGTCCTGTCATATCTCAAGGCACAACGTGCAGAGATTATTGTACTAGTGCAGACCCATCTTACAGGCCAGCTCCAGTTGGCGATAAAGAAACCCTGGGTGGGATGGATTTACCAGGCCCCTTACACTGCGAACTCCAGGGGTGTAGCTGTGTTAATAGCTAAAACGGTAGAATTTGTATTATTAATAAGAAAAAATGCAGCTCATATTATATGTGAATAATCAAAACAGCTAGAGTTGTAAATGGGTGCTGGAAAAATATTAACAAGCCAGGGGTGGATAGAACATAAAGTCCATAAATGAATGTGAAAGTCCCACTACACAGAAAATGGGGGTACTCCAGGAGATGGTGGTATTCAGATGGTTGTCAGAAGTCGTGCTCAGTTTGAAGCTGTGGAGCTTGGTGTAAGTGGAGCTGGATTAAGTGGGAGTTATAAACAAGTGTTAGAGTATACAAGTCTTGCTGTCTGTTGGTGTGTGTTTGCTGCTGTCAGTTGGTGTGTGTATTGCTGTCAGTTGGTGTGTGTATTGCTGCTGTCAGTTGGTGTGTGTATTGCTGCTGTCTGTTGCTGTGTGTATTGCTGCTGTCTGTTGGTGTGTGTATTGCTGCTGTCTGTTGGTGTGTGTATTGCTGCTGTTTGTTGGTGTGTGTATTAATGCTGTCTGTTGGTGTGTGTATTGCTGCTGTCTGTTGGTGTGTGTATTGCTGCTGTCTGTTGGTGTGTGTATTGCTGCTGTCTGTTGGTGTGTGTATTGCTGCTGTCTGTTGGTGTGTGTATTGCTGCTGTCTGTTGGTGTTTGCTGGGTTGCATTTTGGGGACTTTTCCTTTTAGTTTTTAACTTGCCTTTTGCTGTCACTTTTTAAATAGCTTTTTTTTTTTTTTTTTTTCTGTTTCATCAGTCTATCAATTAAGGGGTGTGGTTAATTGCTCCCAGGTGCCTATTTAACTTGTTGTAGGACTCAGTTGAGCGTGCTCAGTTTGAAGCTGTGGAGCTTGGTGTAAGTGGAGCTGGATTAAGTGGGAGTTATAAACAAGTGTTAGAGTATACAAATCTTGCTGTCTGTTGGTGTTTGCTGTCTGCTGGTGTGTGTTTGCTGCTGTCAGTTTGTGTGTGTATTGCTGCTGTCTGTTGGTGTGTGTATTGCTGCTGTCTGTTGGTGTGTGTATTGCTGCTGTCTGTTGGTGTGTGTATTGCTGCTGTCTGTTGGTGTGTGTATTGCTGCTGTCTGTTGGTGTTTGCTGGGTTGCATTTTGGGGACTTTTCCTTTTAGTTTTTAACTTGCCTTTTGCTGTCACTTTTTAAATAGCTTTTTTTTTTTTTTTTTCTGTTTCATCAGTCTATCAATTAAGGGGTGTGGTTAATTGCTCCCAGGTGCCTATTTAACTTGTTGTAGGACTCAGTTGAGCGTGCTCAGTTTGAAGCTGTGGAGCTTGGTGTAAGTGGAGCTGGATTAAGTGGGAGTTATAAACAAGTGTTTAAAACAGGAGGTTATAACAGGGGTCATAGTACCTGTGTAGTGTGAGTATCTGAGTGTTGTCTGAGTAGTGTGTGTGGATCGTTAGTACTTGTGTATTGTGTACCTGTGTATTGTCTTGTACCTGTGTATTGTCTTGAGTATTAGTGCCAGGAAGCTAGTTGTTAGGTAATTTGGACAGGGTAAAATCCCCAAATCCTGACTAAATTTAATAGGTACGATGCCCGGCGGGTGTGGAGAGGCGACTCTTTGTACATCTTGCCGCATGTATGCGTTCCTTGATCATCCGATCGAGGGCGAATACTGCTGTGCAAAATGTAAGCACATTGTTTCCCTGGAAGCCCAGGTTCTGAATCTGGGGAAGCAACTGTCAGCACTGAGAAGTCCCTCCATACTAAAGGTGAGCCAGGAACGTACACGGCAGGTGCCGGCAGGGGCCAGCATAGAGGCGGGTGGAGACAAAGAGGTGCAGGCACTAGCAAAGAGTAGATGGGTGACAGTCAGGAGGGGTAGAGGGGGAAGTGCCAGGGAGGCCGATCCAGGACTGGAGCATCCCAATAAGTACGCTCCATTGAGTGACATTGGTGTAACCAGTCAGGGACCAGCACTGCTGGAGTTGAGGGACTCTCCTAGCTGCCAGGGGAAGAACTCCTCCAGTGAGAGTGGGGGGGCAGCAAAGGGAAAGGAAAGACAGATTCTGGTGGTAGGGGACTCAATTCTTAGAAGGACAGAGAGGGCAATCTGTAACCAAGACCTGAAGCGCCGAACAGTATGTTGTCTACCGGGCGCTCGGGTTCGGCACATCACGGATCTTGTGGACAGATTACTGGGAGGGGCTGGGGAAGACCCGGCTGTCATGGTGCACGTTGGCACCAATGACAAAGTCAGAGGCAGATGGAGTGTCCTAAAGAACGATTTTAGGGACTTATGAGCTAAATTGAGGAAAAGGACCTCCAAGGTAGTGTTCTCAGGAATACTACCGGTACATCGAGCCACACCAGAGAGGCAGAGGGAGATTAGGGAAGTAAACAAGTGGCTGAAGAGCTGGTGTAGTAAGGAGGGGTTTGGGTTCCTGGAGGACTGGGCCGACTTCTCAGTCGGTAACCGGTACTATAGAAGGGGCGGACTGCACCTAAATGAGGAGGGTGCAGATCTGCTGGGAATGAAGATGGCCAAAAAGTTAGAGGGGTTTTTAAACTAGGCGATGGGGGGGAGGGTCCAGAGACAGTGATAGCCAGCGCGGAAGATACTCCAGAGGGTAGTATTGGGGGCATTAGTGGTAGGTTAACCAAAGCACAAAAACGCAAGGTGAGTATAGTAGCAAGTCCAAGTTGCAATCTTGAAACACCCAATACGAGGACAATATGCGACCGGTCTAAACTATGTGGCATGTTCACCAATGCCAGGAGCCTGGCGGACAAGATGGGTGAACTAGAGATACTGTTGTACAAGGAGGATTTGGATTTTGTGGGAATTTCAGAGACCTGGTTCAACAGCTCTCATGATTGCCTGGCAAACATTCAAGGGTATACCCTATACCGCAAGGATAGAGAGGGTAAAAAAGGGGGAGGGGTATGCCTATATATCAAGAATAATGTACAAGTGAATGTGAGAGATGACATCACTGAGGGGGCTAGGGAGGAGGTGGAATCTTTATGGGTAGAGCTCCAAAGGGATGAAGCTAAGGGGAAAATAATACTGGGAGTATGCTATAGGCCCCCTAACCTGAGGGAGGAAGTGGAGACGGATCTCCTATCACAAATTGGATTAGCAGCAAGGATGGGAAGTGTTATCATAATGGGGGATTTTAATTATCCAGACATAGACTGGGCGGAGGGAACCGCGCATTCATTTAAGGCTCGCCAGTTCCTTAATGTCTTGCAGGACAATTTTATGGGTCAGATGGTAGACGCACCAACTAGAAATAAAACATTACTAGATCTACTGATTACCAACAATACAGACCTGATAACAGATGTGGAAATACGGGGCAATTTAGGTAACAGCGATCACAGGTCAATTAGTTTCAGTATAAATCACACAAATATGAGACATGAAGAGAACACAAAGACACTGAATTTCAAAAGAGCCAACTTCCTAAACTACAAACCTGGCTAAAAGGCATAAATTGGGATAAAATATTAGGAACAAAGAATACAGAGGAGAGATGGGTTTGCTTTAAGAGCATATTAAATAAGGGCATTAGCCAATGTATCCCATTGGGTAATAAATTTAAAAGAGCGAACAAACATCCTGGATGGCTTAACTCCAATGTAAAAATGCATATAAAAGCAAAGGAGAAGGCTTTCAAAAAATACAAGGTTGAGGGATCATCCACAGCATTCAGAATTTATAAAGAATGCAATAAGAAATGTAAGGGTGCAATTAGGATGGCTAAGATAGAACATGAAAGACACATAGCGGAGGAGAGCAAAAAAAATCCCAAGAAATTCTTCAAGTATGTAAACAGTAAAAAAGGGAGGACAGACCATATTGGCCCCATAAAGAATGAGGAAGGACATCTGGTTACAAAGGATGGGGAGATGGCAGAGGTATTGAATTTATTCTTCTCCTCAGTCTTCACGAGTGAATCGGGGGGCTTCAGTAACCAAAACTGCAGTGTTTATCCTCATGACACAACACAGGAAGCACCTACATGGTTAACAGAGGACGGAATTAAAATTAGACTTGAGAAACTTAACATTAATAAATCACCGGGACCAGATGGCTTGCATCCGAGGGTACTTAGGGAACTCAGTCAGGTGATTGCCAGACCGTTGTTCCTAATTTTTACAGACAGTATATTGACTGGAATGGTACCAGCTGATTGGAGAAAAGCCAATGTAGCACCAATATTTAAAAAGGGCCCAAAAAAACATCCCTGGGAATTACAGACCAGTTAGCCAAACATCAATAGTATGTAAACTCTTGGAGGGGATGATAAGGGACTATATACAAGATTTTAGTAATAAGAATGATATCATTAGCAGTAATCAGCATGGATTCATGAAGAATCGTTCTTGCCAAACCAATCTATTAACCTTCTATGAGGAGGTGAGTTGCCATCTAGATAAAGGAAGGCCCGTAGACGTGGTGTATCTGGATTTTGCAAAAGCATTTGACACAGTTCCCCATAAACGTTTACTGTACAAAATAAGGTGCGTTGGCATGGACCATAGGGTGAGTACATGGATTGAAAACTGGCTACAAGGCCGTGTTCAGAGGGTGGTGATAAATGGGGAGTACTCAGAATGGTCAGGGGTGGGTAGTGGGGTCCCCCAGGGTTCTGTGCTGGGACCAATCCTATTTAATTTGTTCATAAACGACCTGGAGGGTGGGATAAACAGTTCCATCTCTGTATTTGCAGACGATACTAAGCTAAGCAGGGCAATAACTTCTCCGCAGGATGTGGAAATCTTGCAAAAAGACCTGAACAAATTAATGGGGTGGGCGACTACATGGCAAATGAGGTTCAATGTAGAAAAATGTAAAATAATGCATTTGGGTGTCAAAAATATGAATGCAATCTATACACTGGGGGGAGAACCTCTGGGGGAATCTAGGATGGAAAAGGACTTGGGGGTCCTAGTGGATGAAGGCTCAGCAATGGCATGCAATGCCAAGCTGCTGCTAATAAAGCAAACAGAATATTGGCATGCATTAAAAGGGGGATCAACTGCAGAGATAAAACGATAATTCTCCCGCTCTACAAGACTCTGGTCCGCCCGCACCTGGAGTATGCTGTCCAGTTCTGGGCACCAGTCCTCAGGAGGGACGTACTGGAAATGGAGCGAGTACAAAGAAGGGCAACAAAGCTAATAAAGGGTCTGGAGGATCTTAGTTATGAGGAAAGGTTGCGAGCACTGAACTTATTCTCTCTGGAGAAGAGACGCTTGAGAGGGGATATGATTTCAATTTACAAATACTGTACTGGTGACCCCACAATAGGGATAAACCTTTTTCGCAGAAGAGAGTTTAATAAGACTCGGGGCCACTCATTACAATTAGAAGAAAAGAGGTTTAACCTTAAACTACGTAGAGGGTTCTTTACTGTAAGAGCGGCAAGGATGTGGAATTCCCTTCCACAGGCGGTGGTCTCAGCGGGGAGCATTGATAGCTTCAAGAAACTATTAGATAATCACCTGAATGACCGCAATATACAGGGATATGTAATGTAATACTGACACATAATCACACACATAGGTTGGACTTGATGGACTTGTGTCTTTTTTCAACCTCACCTACTATGTAAGTCACCTTGCATCCTAACCCGACCTCTCAGCTGGACAAACCAATAATGGCAGAAATAAACAAGGGGACTCTTACCAGATCCCGTGGATTCCCATGTTAGCGACAGGGAATCGCATGCGCAGTATGCCACCAAAGACGTGGAGTAGAAGGTTTTGGCACTTAGATCCTCTGGGCTGCAGTCTGCCTGGATCTCCAGGAACCACCAGATGGGTCTTCACAGTGGACGGCCAAAGCGTGGATCGGGAAGGCCAAAAAGTCGCTTGTGGAGCAGTTGGAGGCACTAGACCTCATTCAGGGGATGTAAAAAGAAAAAAGATATGCCTCCACATAGTGCAGGTAAAAAGGGGTGTTTTTATTGATAAAACAACCGTATACAAATAAAAACGTGATCATGATAAATAAAAACAAGTGGGTAACATGGAGAGTGGTGTATGAGTCCGACGCTTTTCGACCTAGGGGTCTTTAACAGGGGCATAGACCACCCACTCCAGGTTGCCATATATATATATATTTGATGTGCGGTACCTCTAAGTATAATAACCACCCTATACCCAGTAGACCACCACTGCGCCTCGGAACAACAACCTAGATAATGACTATCTTCAGTTGGTTAACTCTACCTAAAGCTGCCACTTAGTGAATATAAACTATATAACATGTATTTTCAACTTTTGTGACGTGCTAATGGTGTACCACACCCACGTGAAGAGTCAAAAATTGTGGCGCTATCCTAAACACACATGTGTTGACACTATATCCAGTGCAAAAAAACTAATCTAGTGAGCACATTATTTCAGGTGCAAAAAAATCAGAAATCAAAAAAAATTATATATATCTGCATAAATAAACAAATAAATGCATTCAATAAATACAATAACTAAAGTGACTTGGTGTTGATAATAACAAATTAAATGTGTGACTCCTTCTTCAAATAATAAAATACTGACACCATATACAAAAAGTGACTATTGCATAAAGTCTATGATGAATACACACAAATGTGTGAAAAAAGTCCGTGATAGTGGTTCAATAAAACACAACAGCTGTGCCACAGCAAATCCTCAGTGTTTCTTGATATTAAATGGAACCTTCCACCACACCTCTGTGTTCCGTGCTCCCTCTCCCAATAGACAGTCTCTCACCAGCTCTCTCTGCCTCCACTCTCGTATGAGGCTAACAAGCATAGGAATATCCAGGCTACCAGCAGGGGTTAGGTTTAAACCATCCAGAGATTTCCTCCATAGAAGAATGAGAAAAAACTCCCAATAGTGTGATAACGTAACAACTTTTAATGGCACACACTTCATATAACACTTCAAAAGATGCACTCACATTGTATCAAAAATATAAAAGCACAGCACAACTCCACGGCAATCAGCACACTGAAATATCAACACAGCGATCTGGACAAGCCTCCCTAGGGGGTATGCGGTCACGGCGGACCCTGTCACAGCTGGCGTGTCAGAAGATTCTCTCACCCTCTCCTCGCTCGCTTATCCACCGGAACCTCCGTCTCCCCTGTTAGGCTAACCTCACCGATCGCTTGCTCCTGTCACCTAGTGTGTAGTAATTATTCTCCGCTCGGCCACGCCCCCGACATGTTTCGCTACAACTGTAGCTTAATCATGGGATAGGCCGCTCTAAGCATCAATCACCTTTTATATAATCTCCTCCCCTCCATTCAAGTAGAGAGATCACAGTGCGCATGCGCGTCCTGTGTGATTCGCGCCTGCGCAATCCGAGTGTCCCCGTAAGCGCAAACCCCCGCTATTCATACAGGCCGGTCTGTAGTGTGTCATATACCCAAATCAGACTATCGGCCGCCCTCCACTAGATTAACAATATTACTGGTAATCTCACAGAGTAATAGGTGTTTTAACATCATTCTAGCGTTCTGACATGTTTTTCCAACATACTTTATGTGCTGTAAAACTCATTAAAATATGTAATATTACCTCAACACATATAATAAAACACTCCAAGAGCTATCTAATCAGATTGTTACTATCACAACTAATTAGTGTTTAAAAATTCACACAAATAGATGAAATAAATATTGTATGCAGAGTGGTATAATATCATAGAAGGGAAAACTTAGGCTCCAATAAAATATTCTAAAAATATTATAAAAATATTTGTAAAAAATATTATAAACAATATTGTCAAATACATCAGTTGTGGCTGATGTATAGAAAACGTATATAAAAATAAAAGATAATAAATAAAAAAATGGCTAGGCTGGGCTTAACATATTAAGACTCAAAACCGATATTTCTTGATCAGAATCTTGAATAATTCTAAAATCACTGATTGAAAATTATTAAACTATTATTCTTAACCTAGATTAAATTGTTGTCCACATAATGTCTAGGGTTCTTATATCCGACTATCTGTTCCTAAAATACTGCTATTTGATCATTCGTGCAATAATATTGATTACACTCATGTTTCTTAAAGAGACAGATTCATGTATGGGTCACTCAAAGTGTTCTATGAGAAAATATTAGGCTAAAAGTAATACACTAAAAATCTGCTCAAAAGAATTGCAGAGCAGGTGTTACACTTCCACTTAGGAATTCTTAAAACCCTTCCCATATCGTATCTACACGAGATAGTTAAATTGGTTAAAAGTCATTAATGAAGCAGTTGAGGTCTAATTCAATGTTGAGTCCCCTCGGGGTGAGGCTTTTAAAAAGGAATATCCATTCCGTTTCTCTGCGTGACAAGTCTCTCACTCTGTTCGTACCTCTCCATGAGGGGTGTACCACATCAATGCCACAAAATTGCAGCAAAGATGGGTTCTGTTGATGTTTTTCTTTAAAATGCATTGATACGCTGTGGTACTTGTAACCATTTTTTATGTTGGTCAAATGTTCATTAATACGAACCTTCAATTGCCTTTTAGTTCTACCAACATAATACAAACCACAGGGACACCACATAAGGTAGACTACATGTGTTGTGGTACAAGTACTAAATTCTTTGATCTCAAACCTCTCTCCTTCTCTATTGGTGACACTGGTGATGCCCCTGTTATTAACCTTCACTGTTTTGCAACAGACACACCTCCTGCAGCAAAAGAAACCTCTAAAATTAAAAGATAAGGACCTTGGGTTTGGTGGATCCAGAATCTTTTTCACTATTTTATCTCCTATACTTGGGGCCCTCCTGTAAATGAATTTCGGTTGGGCTGGTAAAATTTCTCCCAAGTGTTTGTCCTTACAGAGGATGTACCAATATTTTCTGAAGATGTTTTCAATTTCCTTATACTGGCAGTGGAACCCAGATATAAAGCTCAATTGATGTTGGGTGTCTCCTTTTACCTTTTCTTTTTCCTTTAAACATTGTTCTCTAGGAATTTCCGCTATTTCTTGTGTAATTTTGGTTAGTATATCTTCCTTATAACCCTTCTGGATGAACTTCTCCTTCAAGATCTCCGACTGGGTCGAGAAATCCTCCTTCAGAGTGCAAATCCGACGGATCCGCAGTAACTGGCCCTTTGGGATATTTTTTATCCAAGATGGATGATGTCCACTGGCCACAGACAAATAGCTATTGCGGTCCGTCGGTTTGAAATACACCTTGGTTTTTACCGTGTCACCCACCTTCTCTATGGTAACATCTAAGAAGTTTATTATAGTGTCACTGACTTGGTAATCCAGTTTAATATTATTTGTATTCCTATTTAATTGCTCCAGGAACACTTCCAAGGATTCTTTGGATCCCTCCCAAATTAACAAGATATCATCAATAAATCTACGATAAAAGATCAACTGAGGCCTATTGATATTGAACACCCGTCTATCCTCCCATTCGGACATGAACAGGTTGGCGAGGCTGGGGGCATATTTTGCCCCCATTGCCACGCCAACCTGCTGGGAGTAGAACTGTCCATCAAACCAGAAGTAATTGTGGGACATGCAGAAGTCTAGTGCATGCCCCACAAATTTCTTCTGTGCAAATGGGATGTCATCCCGCCTGCTAAGTGCCCAATTCAGGGCCAACGCAGCATCCTCATGCTGTATGTTGGTATAGAGAGACGCTACGTCTGCCGTTACCAAGTAGGATGTTAATGTAGGATCAAATTTCACTGGTTCCAGCAGACGCAGCAAATCGGCAGTATCCTTTAGGTATGCTTTTGTTAACTTCACACTGGGTTGTAGGAACTTGTCTAAATATTCGCCTAGCCTCGCAGTTACTGATCCGATTCCATTTACTATGGGCCGTGGAGGCGGGCATTGGGTGTTTTTGTGCACTTTGGGTAGCGTGTATATCACTGGTATGCGATTTGCACTTGGAACAAGATACCTTTTCTCTTTGGGGTTTAAAGCCTTCAGAAATAAATAATGGGATCCCGCTGTATAATAGATATACAGGATTGGAAGATGAAGGCTATTATGACCCGCTGCCACATCACCAGCCTTTTTTAGGGCAACGGGGGAGGGGAGGGAAACGAGGTACACCGAGAGGAAACCCCCGAACACAACAACAGAGAGGGGGAGGAAGACTTGGACCCCCATACATACAAGATATGAATACAAGACCCCCACCAAGAGAAGGAGGGGATGTAGGGCTGGCAGATCAAAGCAACCCAAAAAAACGGCCGAGGGACATGTAAATACTGGAATCTATAATTTAAGCGGAGTTACATTGGATCATAAAGAAATGAACATCTTAAACCTAGGTCTTAAATGTGCACCGAAAAAGAAAATGAACAAATTCCAGGTGTACATCGATACACATAAATTCATTCGTTCAATAAACATAAAGAAACATTTTTTAAACCACCCGGTGGAAGCAGGAATGAGGGCATCGATAGCCCCAGCTAATATAGATAGTGGCCTTAAAAATAGATCTATTTTTAATCCCCAGATTCAGAATAACCATTATGTAGAGGTGTTTAAAAACCTGGTATTGAAAGATATTGAGGTACTCCCGGTTAAGAAAGGGGTAAACCCCCATTACATTAAGGAGGGGATTGACTCCCTGGAAAACAAGAAAAACATCATCATTCGCCCAGCAGACAAGGGGGGAGGAGTGGTAGTCATGGACAAGCAATTTTATCATAATCAGCTGGTGGAGTTATTGAGCGATCATAATACTTATATGAAACTGAAATCAGATCCTACAGACTCATATAGTGCACAATTGGCTACACTGGTGGAATGGGGATTTGGGCTGAAGGCTTTAAACCCCAAAGAGAAAAGGTATCTTGTTCCAAGTGCAAATCGCATACCAGTGATATACACGCTACCCAAAGTGCACAAAAACACCCAATGCCCGCCTCCACGGCCCATAGTAAATGGAATCGGATCAGTAACTGCGAGGCTAGGCGAATATTTAGACAAGTTCCTACAACCCAGTGTGAAGTTAACAAAAGCATACCTAAAGGATACTGCCGATTTGCTGCGTCTGCTGGAACCAGTGAAATTTGATCCTACATTAACATCCTACTTGGTAACGGCAGACGTAGCGTCTCTCTATACCAACATACAGCATGAGGATGCTGCGTTGGCCCTGAATTGGGCACTTAGCAGGCGGGATGACATCCCATTTGCACAGAAGAAATTTGTGGGGCATGCACTAGACTTCTGCATGTCCCACAATTACTTCTGGTTTGATGGACAGTTCTACTCCCAGCAGGTTGGCGTGGCAATGGGGGCAAAATATGCCCCCAGCCTCGCCAACCTGTTCATGTCCGAATGGGAGGATAGACGGGTGTTCAATATCAATAGGCCTCAGTTGATCTTTTATCGTAGATTTATTGATGATATCTTGTTAATTTGGGAGGGATCCAAAGAATCCTTGGAAGTGTTCCTGGAGCAATTAAATAGGAATACAAATAATATTAAACTGGATTACCAAGTCAGTGACACTATAATAAACTTCTTAGATGTTACCATAGAGAAGGTGGGTGACACGGTAAAAACCAAGGTGTATTTCAAACCGACGGACCGCAATAGCTATTTGTCTGTGGCCAGTGGACATCATCCATCTTGGATAAAAAATATCCCAAAGGGCCAGTTACTGCGGATCCGTCGGATTTGCACTCTGAAGGAGGATTTCTTGACCCAGTCGGAGATCTTGAAGGAGAAGTTCATCCAGAAGGGTTATAAGGAAGATATACTAACCAAAATTACACAAGAAATAGCGGAAATTCCTAGAGAACAATGTTTAAAGGAAAAAGAAAAGGTAAAAGGAGACACCCAACATCAATTGAGCTTTATATCTGGGTTCCACTGCCAGTATAAGGAAATTGAAAACATCTTCAGAAAATATTGGTACATCCTCTGTAAGGACAAACAATTGGGAGAAATTTTACCAGCCCAACCGAAATTCATTTACAGGAGGGCCCCAAGTATAGGAGATAAAATAGTGAAAAAGATTCTGGATCCACCAAACCCAAGGTCCTTATCTTTTAATTTTAGAGGTTTCTTTTGCTGCAGGAGGTGTGTCTGTTGCAAAACAGTGAAGGTTAATAACAGGGGCATCACCAGTGTCACCAATAGAGAAGGAGAGAGGTTTGAGATCAAAGAATTTAGTACTTGTACCACAACACATGTAGTCTACCTTATGTGGTGTCCCTGTGGTTTGTATTATGTTGGTAGAACTAAAAGGCAATTGAAGGTTCGTATTAATGAACATTTGACCAACATAAAAAATGGTTACAAGTACCACAGCGTATCAATGCATTTTAAAGAAAAACATCAACAGAACCCATCTTTGCTGCAATTTTGTGGCATTGATGTGGTACACCCCTCATGGAGAGGTACGAACAGAGTGAGAGACTTGTCACGCAGAGAAACGGAATGGATATTCCTTTTTAAAAGCCTCACCCCGAGGGGACTCAACATTGAATTAGACCTCAACTGCTTCATTAATGACTTTTAACCAATTTAACTATCTCGTGTAGATACGATATGGGAAGGGTTTTAAGAATTCCTAAGTGGAAGTGTAACACCTGCTCTGCAATTCTTTTGAGCAGATTTTTAGTGTATTACTTTTAGCCTAATATTTTCTCATAGAACACTTTGAGTGACCCATACATGAATCTGTCTCTTTAAGAAACATGAGTGTAATCAATATTATTGCACGAATGATCAAATAGCAGTATTTTAGGAACAGATAGTCGGATATAAGAACCCTAGACATTATGTGGACAACAATTTAATCTAGGTTAAGAATAATAGTTTAATAATTTTCAATCAGTGATTTTAGAATTATTCAAGATTCTGATCAAGAAATATCGGTTTTGAGTCTTAATATGTTAAGCCCAGCCTAGCCATTTTTTTATTTATTATCTTTTATTTTTATATACGTTTTCTATACATCAGCCACAACAGATGTATTTGACAATATTGTTTATAATATTTTTTACAAATATTTTTATAATATTTTTAGAATATTTTATTGGAGCCTAAGTTTTCCCTTCTATGATATTATACCACTCTGCATACAATATTTATTTCATCTATTTGTGTGAATTTTTAAACACTAATTAGTTGTGATAGTAACAATCTGATTAGATAGCTCTTGGAGTGTTTATTATATGTGTTGAGGTAATATTACATATTTTAATGAGTTTTACAGCACATAAAGTATGTTGGAAAAACATGTCAGAACGCTAGAATGATGTTAAAACACCTATTACTCTGTGAGATTACCAGTAATATTGTTAATCTAGTGGAGGGCGGCCGATAGTCTGATTTGGGTATATGACACACTACAGACCGGCCTGTATGAATAGCGGGGGTTTGCGCTTACGGGGACACTCGGATTGCGCAGGCGCGAATCACACAGGACGCGCATGCGCACTGTGATCTCTCTACTTGAATGGAGGGGAGGAGATTATATAAAAGGTGATTGATGCTTAGAGCGGCCTATCCCATGATTAAGCTACAGTTGTAGCGAAACATGTCGGGGGCGTGGCCGAGCGGAGAATAATTACTACACACTAGGTGACAGGAGCAAGCGATCGGTGAGGTTAGCCTAACAGGGGAGACGGAGGTTCCGGTGGATAAGCGAGCGAGGAGAGGGTGAGAGAATCTTCTGACACGCCAGCTGTGACAGGGTCCGCCGTGACCGCATACCCCCTAGGGAGGCTTGTCCAGATCGCTGTGTTGATATTTCAGTGTGCTGATTGCCGTGGAGTTGTGCTGTGCTTTTATATTTTTGATACAATGTGAGTGCATCTTTTGAAGTGTTATATGAAGTGTGTGCCATTAAAAGTTGTTACGTTATCACACTATTGGGAGTTTTTTCTCATTCTTCTATGGAGGAAATCTCTGGATGGTTTAAACCTAACCCCTGCTGGTAGCCTGGATATTCCTATGCTTGTTAGCCTCATACGAGAGTGGAGGCAGAGAGAGCTGGTGAGAGACTGTCTATTGGGAGAGGGAGCACGGAACACAGAGGTGTGGTGGAAGGTTCCATTTAATATCAAGAAACACTGAGGATTTGCTGTGGCACAGCTGTTGTGTTTTATTGAACCACTATCACGGACTTTTTTCACACATTTGTGTGTATTCATCATAGACTTTATGCAATAGTCACTTTTTGTATATGGTGTCAGTATTTTATTATTTGAAGAAGGAGTCACACATTTAATTTGTTATTATCAACACCAAGTCACTTTAGTTATTGTATTTATTGAATGCATTTATTTGTTTATTTATGCAGATATATATAATTTTTTTTGATTTCTGATTTTTTTGCACCTGAAATAATGTGCTCACTAGATTAGTTTTTTTGCACTGGATATAGTGTCAACACATGTGTGTTTAGGATAGCGCCACAATTTTTGACTCTTCACGTGGGTGTGGTACACCATTAGCACGTCACAAAAGTTGAAAATACATGTTATATAGCATATATATATATATATAACTAAAATTATCTAGAAAGGACCAATTGCAATGTATGTGAAACAAGCCATTTCATTCGGTGAGTGTGATCACCTGACTTCATTATACAGCAAACCTTAATTGTCTATTCATTATACCTACAAGTTAATTGAATATCCATTTAATAGGTAATGACTAATAAAAACAAATCGCCCAACAAGCAAAAACGGCCTGAAAATCCCTCTAATGACTGTAGATAAACTTCTTATTAAGCTGATTGTATACAATACTCCTCTACTGACAGTGCAGAGCATTGTTCCGCCCTGTCTGCAAGAGAAGCCAATCCTGAGGGGATTATCAAAGAGTGCTGGATGGAGCAGCCAATAAGGCCAATCTGGCTGTAGATCTGCCCTGTCGCCGTCAAACAGCGTATCCAGCGCACGAAAGGAATGACGTCACGTCCGCAGGCGTGCCCGGCACACGTGACTCCAGTAACCAATCAGAGAGCCGGTATACAACCCCGCTCTACCAATCATACTGTATATGTATAACACAAGGATGTGACATAGAGCTTGGAAGCGCGCCAAGCATCCCAGCTCCCTCACATGACAGCCTACGGCTGCCTATTGTGGCAAAATACCTACTCTAACTAGTCAGTTTCGGACTAATCTGAATTAGGCTGTTGTTAGAGACCCGGAAGTGGACACCAGGGTCACCAAACAGGAAACTCGTCAAATGGGGACACCAAAGTTGAAAATGCATGGTAATGAAAACAAAAAGTGCCATGCTTAGTATATAAAAAATACTATACTGATATATATAGAAAATTTATAATGTATATGGAAAAAAGATAACAAAAAATATCCCACATATATTGTGCTCTCTATATGATGGGCATCTAAAAAGTGAATAGTAAATAAACAATATTCTGTCGAATTTAAGAAGTCAGTTTCTGAATGGATGTCGAACATTTAAACAAATATTGATGGGGTTGGAATTAAATACAAAAAAGTAACCATGTGATAAAACAGAAAATTTAAGATTGATTGATAAAGGAGTTGAGGTCCCACTCCACGTTCAAACCAAACGGGAAGTAGGAGCTCAACCCGTATATCCAGTAGGTCTCGAGGCGTGACACCCCTCGAAGACGGGACTCTCCCCTCCAATGAGGGACAAATTTGTCAATTACTTGGAATAGTGGATAGTGACGAGGTACTGTATGTTTGCTCTTGCCTTTCTTGATACCTGCCACATGTTCATTGACTCGGATGGAAAAAGTCCTAATAGTGCGGCCGACATACTGTTTATGACAAGGGCAAGTCACTAAATAAACAATATATTGTGAAGAGCAAGTTGTAAAATGCTTCATATGATATATCTGAAAGGTGACCATGGATTTAAACGTGGTACTTTTTTGTCTACCTCCGATGTTGTGGAGGCAGACTTTACATTTTCGGCAAGGGTAATAACCCTTGCATTCCTGAAAGAAGGAAACTTTTTTAGGGGGATCTATTATGTTCGGAGCGATCTGTCCTTGAATGGACCGTGCTCCCCTAAAAACAACAGCCGCCTGTTCAGGTAGAAACGAACCAAGGAGATTGTCGTTTAGGAGCACTTTCCAATGTTTCTTGAGTATGGCTCTGATTTGGTTGGATTGAGTGGAGTAAGTAGTGAAAAACGACCATTTATGCATAGGTTCAGCTGTGGATTTCACACGTTCTATCAAGGTAGAACCTCTATCAATAGATAATGCTCTATTGAATTCCTCATCTAGGTGATTCGGATCGTAACCCTTTTCAATGAATCGATCTCTCAGGACCTGTGACTGTGACTGGAAATCCGTGGTTCTAGTGCAGTTACGCCGTAGTCTCAGAAATTGGCTACGGGGGACAGACTTGAGCCATTGTTCCTGATGACAACTGTCGACCGGAATAAATCCATTCCGGTCTGTGGCTTTGAAGTACGTGCGGAACTCTAGATGTTTTTCTACTATAAAGATTTCCAGATCTAGAAAATGTACTCTAGTAGAACTGGCCTCATAACTCAAGGATATCCCTCTGTCATTGGTGTTAAGGATGGTCATAAAGGCATCTAGCGATGCACGGTCGGCATACCATAGGAAGAGGATGTCGCCTATGTACCTGGCCCAGAGAGTCTACTCAGGTCTCTGGGCCGCATAGACGACATCCTCTTCCCACTGGGCCATGAAGAGGTTGGCGAGGCTGGGGGAAAACTTGGCCCCCATAGCCATGCCCCTCTTCTGCAAGAAAAACTGGTTATGAAACCAAAAATAGTTATGTTCGGTCGCGAATTTGAGTAATTGTATAATGAAATTATGCTGAAGGGAAGGGAGCTTATTGTCTCTGAAAAGATGTTTCTCAACCGCCTCAAAACCCAAATGATGCGGAATGCACGTGTACAGTGTTACCACATCGGCTGTGATTAAAAGCATCCCTTCTGAAAAAGAAACTGATTCCAATAATTTTATGGTGTCCCTAGTATATTTAAGGTATGACGGGGAGGAGCGAACCAACGGCTGCAAGTAAAAATCGACATATTTTCCAATGCGGGCCGTGACCTAATTGATCCCGCTGACAATAGGTCTGCCAGGGGGATTAACCGCGTCCTTATGGACTTTGGGGAGATAATATATGGCTGGGATGCGCGGAACTTAGGGACTAGAAAGCATTTTTCTTTTTTGTTTATAATCCCCAGTGCGAATCCCTCATCTATTAATTCCCCCAGGGCTTTTTTAAAAGCCATGCTGGGGTCAGCAGGAATGGGACTGTAAGTGTTAGAATCGTTGAGGATTCTATACATTTCTTTGAAATAGTCTGCCTTATCGAGGACTACAATCCCGCCACCCTTATCCGCAGGGCGGATTAGAAGGTTCTTTTTCTCACATAGTGATCTGAGACCATTTTTAATGTCAGGTTTGACATAGAGACGTTTCTTTCGTTCTGTTAATTTATCTAGATCTCCCAGGACAAGATTTTTAAAAACTTGAATGGAGGGTGCTAGAGAACCTGGAGGGTTAAATAAAGATGGATTAGACAATCCTGAATGGACCACCTGCAAATCAGAAGAGATGGTATCTGTGGGTTGTGAACATATACGAGTGTTGGAGGGAACCATGGGGGTTCGTATAGATGTGATCCCCTGACTTGTGGATCCCATGGGAGGTCTAGTGAGAAAATGTCTTTGTATACTCAACTTGCGTGTGAATTTAAGAACGTCAATAAAAGTAGAAAATTTATTGAGAGGTCTGGGAGGGACAAATTTAAGTCCTCTGTCGAGGACGGACTTCTCAGCCTCGGTCAAAATGACAGAACTCAAATTAAAAATGCCCTTCCCCTTTATGTTCTTTTTCTTTTGGCATTGGACCCTCCTCCCCCCTCGAGACCCTCTTTTCTTTCTAAATGTCCCGGATGTCCCTCTGTGGCTCTCTGAAAATCCAAAGAGTGACTGGGACCAGGCCAGTTTTGGTTATAATTAAATGGGGATCTATGGTAGTAATCCTCATCTCTCTCTTGGTAGGCATAGGTGTCTCGATGCGTATCATAAGGAACATTATCTCTGAGAGGAGTAAAACGGCTGCTCACACGAATAGGGGTATGGTAACTATATTCCTGATTTTGATGTTGTGGTACACGATGGCCCTGCGGAGGACCGTAGTGTGGAGGGGGGCCCCTTGAGTTATTTCTCTGTTGCGAATCAATGGGGTATCCCCTAGGTGGACCTCTCCACCCAGGATCTCCATCCCTGGGATTGCGAGATGGGGGAGGGCCTTGAGGGGTCGGGAGAGTCCTTGTTCTGGGCCTTGTCTCTTAGATATAGACTCCTTAGCCATTGGTTGAGATGCTGGTTGATAAACTAGCGTTCTATCTGTATAGGCCGCAGAAACAATGGAGGTTCCCATAGTTGGGGGTTCCCCACTGGAAGAAGAAGAGGAAGTATTAGGCTTCTTCTGCCAGTTCAAACCCGAATGCGTGGTATAGTCAGTGTAGTCCCTATTGTATTTTTTTTGTTTTTTGTTGAGTTGGTCTTTCTCTTCTTTTTCTAAAACACTTCTTAAATTGTTATATAGTTAAATGTATTCCGTGGAGGTCTTAAAAGGAATCAGTTTGTCTCTCAACTCTTTGATTTCAATATCTATGAGGGACAACCTGATCTTTTTCTTTTCAACGAGATACCCAAGTAGCTTAATCCCTACTTCGTTGAAATATTTATACCATGATTCAAGGTCTAATTCATCGTGTTGGGGATAAATATCCCATCTGAGACCACGGGGGACCATCTGTTCCTTGATATATTGCTCAAGGAAAGCTGTGTTCCACTGAAGGTGAAGTTCACTAATCATCAAATTTTTTAATCTGACAAAAGTGCCACCAATTTCAGAGTTGGGATTAGTATTAGTGAAAACACCTTCAGTTAAGGGACCTAGAGGTCCTATATTCAAACACATCCATGTGGAAAGTAAAATATAACCTATATTTCAAGGTTAATAAAGGGTGAAAGCTGCAGTGTATATAAAGTCAATAAACCGTGTCAAAAATAAATGTAAAACACTGCGCTAACTAGTACGGCTAACAGGAGCTGCTGCATACGGTCTGACAAAAACAGTTGTGAGTGGGTGCTGGAAAAATATTAACAAGCCAGGGGTGGATAGAGCATAAAGTCCATAAATGAATGTGAAAGTCCCACTACACAGAAAATGGGGGTACTCCAGGAGATGGTGGTATTCGGATGGTTGTCAGAAGTCCCCTTGCATCCTTACCCGACCTCTCAGCTGGACAAACCAATAATGGCAGAAATAAACAAGGAGACTCTTACCAAATCCCGTGGATTCCCATGTCAGCGACAGGGAAACGCATGCGCAGTATGCCACCAAAGACGTGGAGTAGAAGGTCTTGGCACTCAGATCCTCTGGGCTGCAGTCTGCCTGGATCTCCAGGAACCACCAGATGGGTCTTCACAGTGGACGGCCAAGGCGTGGATCGGGAAGGCCAAAAAGTCGCTTGTGGAGCAGTTGGAGGCACTAGACCTCATTCAGGGGATGTAAAAACACATGGGAATCCACGGGACCATCTGAACCATCTGAATACCACCATCTCCTGGAGTACCCCCATTTCCTGTGTAGTGGGACTTTCACATTCATTTATGGACTTTATGTTCTATCCACCCCTGGCTTGTTAATATTTTTCCAGCACCCATTCACAACTCTAGCTGTTTTGATTATTCACTTATGTAATATGCGCTGCATTTTTTCTTATTTATGTTCACTGTTTTTGTCAGACCGTATGCAGCAGCTCCTGTTAGCCATACTCGTTAGCGCGGTGTTTTATATTTATTTTTGACACTGTTTATTGACTTTATATACACTGCAGCTTTCACCCTTTATTAACCTTGAAATATAGGTTATATTTTACTTTTCACGTGGATTTGTTTGAATATAGGACCTCTAGGTCCCTTAACACTGAAGGTGTTTTCACTAATACTAATTCCAACTCTGAAATTGGTGGCACTTTTGTCAGATTAAAAAATTTGATGATTAGTGAACTTCACCTTCAATGGGACACAGCTTTCCTTGAGCAATATATCAAGGAACAGATGGTCCCCCGTGGTCTCAGATGGGATATTCATCCCCAACACGATGAATTAGACCTTGAATCATGGTATAAATATTTCAACGAAGTAGGGATTAATCTACTTGGGTATCTCGTTGAAAAGAAAAAGATCAGGTTGTCCCTCATAGATATCAAAATCAAAGAGTTGAGAGACAAACTGATTCCTTTTAAGACCTCCACGGAATACATTTCACTATCTAACAATTTAAGAAGTGTTTTAGAAAAAGAAGAGAAGGACCAACGCAACAAAAAACAAAAAAAATACAATAGGGACTACACTGACTATACCACGCATTCGGTTTTCAACTGGCAGAAGAAGCTTAATACTTCCCCTTCTTCTTCCAGTGGGGAACCCCCAACTATGGAAACCTCCATTGTTTCTGCAGCCTATACAGATAGAACGCTAGTTTATCAACCAGCATCTCAACCAATGGCTAAGGAGTCTATATCTAAGAGACAAGGCCCAGAACAAGGACTCTCCCGACCCACTCGAGGCCCTCCCCCATCTCGCAATCCCAGGGGAGGAGATCCTGGGTGGAGAGGTCCACCTAGGAGATACCCCATTGATTCGCAACAGAGAAATGACTCAAGGGGCCCCCCTCCACACTACGGTCCTCCACAGGGCCATCGTGTACCACAACATCAAAATCAGGAATATAGTTACCATACCCCTATTCGTGTGAGCAACCGTTTTACTCCTCTCAGAGATAATGTTCCTTATGATACGCATCGAGATACCTATGCCTACCAAGAGAGAGATGAGGATTACTACCATAGATCCCCATTTAATTATAACCAAAACTGGCCTGGTCCCAGTCACTCTTTGGATTTTCAGAGAGCCACAGAGGGACATCCAGGACATTTAGAAAGAAAAGAGGGTCTCGAGGGGGGAGGAGGGTCCAATGCCAAAAGAAAAAGAACATAAAGGGGAAGGGCATTTTTAATTTGAGTTCTGTCATTTTGACTGAGGCTGAGAAGTCCGTCCTCGACAGAGGACTTAAATTTGTCCCTCCCAGACCTCTCAATAAATTTTCTACTTTTATTGACGTTCTTAAATTCACACGCAAGTTGAGTATACAAAGACATTTTCTCACTAGACCTCCCATGGGATCCACAAGTCAGGGGATCACATCTATACGAACCCTCATGGTTCCCTCCAACACTCGTATATGTTCACAACCCACAGACACCATCTCTTCTGATTTGCAGGTGGTCCATTCAGGATTGTCTAATCCATCTTTATTTAACCCTCCAGGTTCTCTAGCACCCTCCATTCAAGTTTTTAATAATCTTGTCCTGGGAGATCTAGATATATTAACAGAACGAAAGAAATGTCTCTATGTCAAACCTGACATTAAAATGGTCTCAGATCACTATGTGAGAAAAAGAACCTTCTAATCCGCCCTGCGGATAAGGGTGGCGGGATTGTAGTCCTCGATAAGGCAGACTATTTCAAAGAGATGTATAGAATCCTCAACGATTCTAACACTTACAGTCCCATTCCTGCTGACCCCACCATGGCTTTTAAAAAAGCCCTGGGGGAATTAATAGATGAGGGATTCGCACTGGGGATTATAAACAAAAAAGAAAAATGCTTTCTAGTCCCCAAGTTCCGCGCATCCCAGCCATATATTATCTCCCCAAAGTCCTTATGGACCCGGTTAATCCCCCTGGCAGACCTATTCGGTCACGGCTCGCATTGGAAAATATGTTGATTTTTACTTGCAGCCGTTGGTTCGCTCCACCCCGTCATACCTTAAAGATACTAGGGACACCATAAAATTATTGGAATCAGTTTCTTTTTCAGAAGGGATGCTTTTAGTCACAGCCGATGTGGCAGCACTGTACATGTGCATTCCGCATCTTTAGGGTTTTGAGGCAGTTGAGAAACATCTTTTTTAGAGACAATAAGCTCCCTTCCCTTCAGCATAATTTCATTATGCAATTACTCAAATTCGCGACCGAACATAACTATTTTTGGTTTCATAACCAGTTTTTCTTGCAGAAGAGGGGCGTGGCTATGGGGGCCAAGTTTGCCCCCAGCCTCGCCAACCACTTCATGGCCCAGTGGGAAGAGGATGTCATCTATGCGGCCCAGAGACCTGAGTTGACTCTCTGGGCCAGGTACATAGACGACATCCTCTTCCTATGGGATGGCGACCGTGCATCGCTAGATGCCTTGATGACCATTCTTAACACCAATGACAGAGGGATATCCTTGAGTTATGAGGCCAGTTCTACTAGAGTACATTTTCTAGATCTGGAAATCTTTGTAGTAGAAAAACATCTAGAGTTCCGCACGTACTTCAAAGCCACAGACCGGAATGGATTTATTCCGGTCGACAGTTGTCATCAGGAACAATGGCTCAAGTCTGTCCCCCGTAGCCAATTTCTGAGGCTACGGCGTAACTGCACTAGAACCACGGATTTCCAGTCACAGTCACAGGTCCTGAGAGATCGATTCATTGAAAAGGGTTACGATCCGAATCACCTAGATGAGGAATTCAATAGAGCATTATCCATTGATAGAGGATCTACCTTGATAGAACGTGTGAAATCCACAGCTGAACCTATGCATAAATGGTCGTTTTTCACTACTTACTCCACTCAATCCAACCAAATCAGAGCCATACTCAAGAAACATTGGAAAGGGCTCCTAAACGACAATCTCCTTGGTTCGGTTCTACCTGAACAGGCGGCTGTTGTTTTTAGGGGAGCACGGTCCATTCAAGGACAGATCACTCCGAACATAATAGATCCCCCTAAAAAAGTTTCCTTCTTTCAGGAATGCAAGGGTTATTACCCTTGCCGCAAATGTAAAGTCTGCCTCCACAACATCGGAGGTAGACAAAAAAGTACCACGTTTAAATCCATGGTCACCTTTCAGATATATCATATGAAGCATTTTACAACTTGCTCTTCACAATATATTGTTTATTTAATGACTTGCTCTTGTCATAAACAGTATGTCGGCCGCACTATTAGGACTTTTTCCATCCGAGTCAATGAACATGTGGCAGGTATCAAGAAAGGCAAGAGCAAACATACAGTACCTCGTCACTATCTAGAGTGTCATAATAAAGACCCTACAAGGACTCTATTCCAAGTAATTGACAAATTTGTCCCTCATTGGAGGGGAGAGTCCCATCTTCGAGGGGTGTCACGCCTCGAGACCTACTGGATATACGAGTTGAGGTCCTACTTCCCATTCGGTTTGAACGTGGAGTGGGACCTCAACTCCTTTATCAATCGATCTTGAATTTTCTGTTTTATCACATGGTTACTTTTTTATATTTAATTCCAACCCCATCAATATTTGTTTAAAGTGGGGTTCCACCCAAAAAAACAAATATACATAAAAAATCCTAAAAAAAAAAAACAAAAAAACATTTGGATATTTTTTTTTTTTACTTACCTCTAAATGCCTGTTGCTAGGTGGTCCCTCGTAGTCTGCCCCTTCCTTTGCCTGGGCTGGTGACATCACTTCCCCCTCGGCACAGGAAGGGCTCCGCTCTGCTCCCTCCCTCCTGTCAATCATCTGGGACCCATTTCAGCTCCCAGGTGACTGAGCGGCCAATCACGGCGAGCGGCGCCGCTCACGCATGCGCAGTGGGTGCCAGGCTGTGAAGCCACAGCCCGGCGCCCACAGTTGCAATGCCGGTGCCGCTGAACGGTGGGGGAGACGAGCGGGCCTTTGATCCCCCGCTTCGCTGGACTCCAAGACAGGTAAGTGTCCAATTAAAAGTCAGCAGCTGCAGTATTTGTAGCTGCTGACTTTTAATTTTTTTTTTTTTTTAATGCTCCCCTGGGTGGAACTCCTCTTTAAATGTTCGATATCCATTCAGAAACTGACTTCTTAAATTCAACAGAATATTGTTTATTTACTATTCACTTTTTAGATGCCCATCATATAGAGAGCACGATATATGTGGGATGTTTTTTGTTATCTTTTTTCCATATACATTATAAATTTTCTATATATATCAGTATAGTATTTTTTATATACTAAGCATGGCACTTTTTGTTTTCATTACCATGCATTTTCAACTTTGGTGTCCCCATTTGACGAGTTTCCTGTTTGGTGACCCTGGTGTCCACTTCCGGGTCTCTAACAACAGCCTAATTCAGATTAGTCCAAAACTGACTAGTTAGAGTAGGTATTTTGCACCCGTAGGCTGTCATGTGAGGGAGCTGGGACGCTTGGCGCGCTTCCAAGCTCTACGTCACATCCTTGTGTTATACACATACAGTACGATTGGTAGAGCAGGGTTGTATAACGGCTCTCTGATTGGTTACTCGAGTCACGTGTGCCGGGCACGCCTGCGGACGTGACATCATTCCTTTCGTGCGCTGGATACGCTGTTTGACGGCGACAGGGGCAGATCTACAGCCAGATTGGCCTTATTGGCTGCTCCATCCAGCACTCTTTGATAATCCCCTCAGGATTGGCTCCTCTTGCAGACAGGGCGGAACAATGCTCTGCACTGTCAGCAGAGGAGTATTGTATACAATCAGCTTAATAAGAAGCTTATCTACAGTCATTAGAGGGATTTTCAGACCGTTTTTGCTTGTTGGGCGATTTGTTAGTTATTAGTCATTACCTATTAAATGGATATTCAATTAACTTATAGATATAATGAATAGACAATTAAGGTTTGCTGTATAATGAAGTCAGGTGATCAAACTCACCCAATGAAATGGCTTGTTTCACATACATTGCGATTGGTCCTTTCTAGATAATTTTAGTTATATATATATATGGCAACCTGGAGTGGGTGGTTTATGCCCCGGTTAAAGACCCCTAGGTCAAAATGCGTCGGGCTCATACATCACTCTCCATGTTGCCCACTTGTTTTTATTTATCGTGATCACGTTTTTATTTGTATACGGTTGTTTTATCAATAGAAACACCCCTTTTTTACCTGCACTATGTGAAGGAAAATCTTTTTTCTTTTTACATCCCCTGAATGAGGTCTAGTGCCTCCAACTGCTAAACAAGCTACTTTTTTGCCTTCCCGATCCACGCCTTGGCCATCCACTGTGAAGACCCATCTGGTGGTTCCTGGAGATCCAGGCAGACTGCAGCCCAGAGAATCTGAGTGCCAAGACCTTCTACCCCATGTCTTTGGTGGCATACTGCGCATGCGATTCCCTGTCGCTGACATGGGAATCCACGGGATCTGGTAAGAGTCACCTTGTTTATTTCTGCCATTATTGGTTTGTCCAGCTGAGAGGTCGCGTTAGGATGCAAGGTGACTTCTGACAACCATCCGAATACCACCATCTCCTGGAGTACCCCCATTTCCTGTGTAGTGGGACTTTCACATTCATTTATGGACTTTATGTTCTATCCACCCCTGGCTTGTTAATATTTTTCCAGCACCCATTCACAACTCTAGCTGTTTTGATTATTCACTTATGTAATATGCGCTGCATTTTTTCTTATTTATGTTCACTGTTTTTGTCAGACCGTATGCAGCAGCTCCTGTTAGCCATACTAGTTAGCGCGGTGTTTTACATTTATTTTTGACAAAATTTTTTTTTTTGGC
This sequence comes from Lithobates septentrionalis, assembly GCA_037952835.1. Classification (NCBI taxonomy): domain Eukaryota; kingdom Metazoa; phylum Chordata; class Amphibia; order Anura; family Ranidae; genus Lithobates; species Lithobates septentrionalis. The sequence continues at coordinate 100,587 of JBBDGP010002752.1, forward strand.
GCTTAGGTCTGACCTCCAGGGTAGGTTTCTATTTTTGCATGCTAAAGTAAATGGCCTAGAACTTCTGATTTTGGCAATTTATATACCTCCCCCTTTTTAATTTAATGTATTGACCGAAGGCTTAACATTTATGTCTCAATTCCCCACTGTCCCAGCAATATGGTTGGGGGACTTCAACAATGTTGTGAATAGGGACCTAGACAGATTGTCACTGACACCTCCTGATAACCCCGCCCACTCCCACACTAGATTTGGCAAACTTCTCTCTGATCTTGCCCTGGTGGACACTTGGAGATACCAACATCCCACGAAGAGGGCGTTCTCATGGTTCTCAACATCACACAACTCCATGTCACGAATAGACCTTATTTTGATATCACGCACCCTTCTCCCCATTTTAGAAAGGGTAGGATTTAGCCCACGTGTGCTTTCTGATCATGCTCCGTATTGGATTTATCTTCGCATTGACTCTCCCCCTACAACCTATGCCTGGAAACGTAATCCCTTTTGGTTGATGGCTGTTCCTGACTTAGGGGATGCTGGCACTGAATGGGATTTTTTCTTCCATACAAATAAGGACACTGCCCCACTTGAGGTGGTATGGGACTCTTTTAAATCTCATGCTCGCATGATCTTATCCCAACATATATCCAGGTATCAAAAAAATCCTTCTCAACTGGTCTGGCAGACGGAACGATCCCTTGCGGAAGCAGAGCAGAATTTTTCGATTAATCCATCCCCGTCTATAGCAGACCAGTTAAATTTACAAGCCAGAATAGTAAATAGTCTTCGTTTCGAGAAAGCTGAGCGGAAAATATTTTATAATAAACAGAGGATATACGAGTGTGGAGAGCGGGCGGGACGTCTCTTGGCCTACTTAGCCCATCTAGATCATAGGCCCCATACGGTGATCTCCCTCCGCAACTCTGACGGGGTATTGATTACTGACGATGATATGGTGGCTGAGGAGATTCGATCCTTTTTTGCATCTTTATACTCCTCTACTGCCAGTAACCCTCGGGATGAGTTGGTAGCTCTTTTGGCTGATGTGGAACTACCTACCCTCACTCAAGATCAGGTTGAGATGATAGAGGCTCCCATCTCCAAAGACGACATACTAGAAGCAATGTCCCTACTTAACCCATCCAATCACCTGGTTCTGATGGTCTCTCTCTTGAATTCTACAGGGCCTACACTGAGACCCTGGTCCCCAGATTCCATAAACTGTTCTCCCATATTCTCCAGTCTGGTTCCCTGCCCCCTTCTATGAGTGAGGCCTACATTGTACTTATACCTAAACCAGGGAAAAATTTAGAACTCCCCGAATCATACCGCCCAATATCATTACTTCCATTAGATATTAAGATCCTGGCCAAGGTCCTGGTACAACGGTTAAATAAGGTGATCCTTACTTTAATTCATCCAGACCAGACTGGATTCATGCCAGCTAAAAATACGGCATACAGTCTACGTAGACTTCATATGAACTTACAAGCTGAGCATGATCTGTCGGGTTCCAGATTTGTAGTGTCCCTCGACGCTGCAAAGGTATCTCTGGGAATGCCTAATGCGATTCGGTTTTGGACCCAACTATATCAAGTGGATCCGACTTCTGTATCAGAGTCCGTGCGCCAGGATCTTGGTTAATGGAAGAGTTTCTGATCCCTTTCCCCTCTCAAGAGTCCCCTTTCCCCATTACTGTATGGTCTAGCGGTGGAACCTCTTGCCTACTCTTTTAGAACACATTCAGGTATCAGGGGACTTAAATGCGGAAATCTGGTAGAAAAGATTAGTTTATATGCGGATGATATGCTACTATATTTAGCAGACGCTGGCCCATCCCTGCGATCAGCCCTTGAAACTATTCAAAATTTTGGTAAATATTCTGGTTTGGGGGGCGTGACCGGATGCTGAGGTGGAGGAGAGCGGTGCAGCCGGACCCAGTCCCTGCTCAATCCCCAGTCCCTGCTCCCATGCTGGATATTACAGGGTAGAGTGGAGAGGGCGATGCCGTATGACTGGATCTTTCAGACCTTGCTGCTCCCAATGTGACAGACGCGGTGGAAGGAGGGGAGGAGAGCTGGTCTCAGCGTCGGAAAAATCCATGCGCTCGAAGCTCTCCCTGGAGGACTGACAGCTGTGCGCAGCCTGTGTGTGAGAAAGGGGAGCGCGCCTGCCCGGGATTGAGCGTGAGCGGCGGTGGCAGCTGTGTGAGCCATGCAGATCTGCGTTTCTTCAGAACTGGACTGGAGGTGTGAGTGACCCACATCAGAGAGATCTGGGGGACACACAGGGAGTGTTGGTATTACCCCACATGGCAGTGTGAAACCCCCCTCACGGTCAGGACATTATTAATCGCCCAGCTAGTGAAGAAAAAGCGTAGTTTTTTAGTGGGAGGGAGGCTGTGGTAACCCTGCCGGGTGGCACACGCTGAAGCAGCTGGGTCATCATGACCAGAAAGAAGGGGCAGGAGGAGGCATCAGCGCGGGTAGGTACAGGGGCTCTAGCACAACGAAACCCCAAAGAAAAAGGAAGCCAGGTGGCCTCCAAACTAGAACGGTTTGCCCATACACCAAACCAGTCTGCAAACCTGACACCAAAAAAAGCAGCCATGTAGGGGGGTCGCAGCATCAACCTAGCCAGCCTGGGAGGAGAAGCCTAGCCCCCATTGGGGGTGCAGCTGTGAACTTACCATTGGATCCAGGGGCGAGTGGAACGTTGGAGGGGGACTTTGGCCCGAGCATGGAGTTAGGTGATGGTGCATTAGTACCAGCGGTTGAGAAGGAGCCATCATTGAAAGACATTCTCCTAGCAGGCAATAGCTGCAAATTATCTATCACCGACTTATCCGTACAATTGAAAAGTATTAAAGTTGAATTATTGGCGGTAAAAAATTAAATGCAAGTGGTTTGTACCCGGACAGCAGCCCTGGAAGACAGGATTAGCCAGATGGAGGATGATGTTTTTCCTTTGAGACAAGAAGTCTCAGTTATGAAAAAGCAACTTAATGAATGCATTCAAAAAATAGATAGTATGGAAAACAGACTGTGTAGAGAGAATTTAAAGGTGTTGGGGCTACCTGAGGGCTGTGAAGGCAATAATCCGGTAAAATTTATGGAAGATTGGTTAAAGGAGAGATTTGGGAAGGAATAACTCTCAGAATTTTTTTCCATTGAGCATGCGCATAGAGTGCCTACTAGGACTCGGTCTCCGGGGGGTTATCCAAGACCCCTGATTCTCAAGTTGTTATGCTTTAAGGATAAAACTACTATTCTTCGGAAGGCAAGAGAGATGAAGAACATACAATATAGGGGCGCAAGGATCTCAATATATCCTGACTTTTCCCCTGAACTTCAGAGGTAGAGAGCAAAATTTTTGGAATGCAAGCGCAAGCTTCAACAGCTAAGAATTAACTATGCATTATTGTACCCAGCACGCTTGCGCATAGTTGCTCTGGGGGAAATGCAATATTTTGATACTCCCACTGAAGTTGTAACTTGGTTAGAAAAAAATGAAGGAAGAGTACAGCGAGAAGAAGAAACGTAGAAAAGGAAGGAGTTTAGTAGTCAACAGAGGACGCTGTCTCTCTTTTTCCTTTTTCCCTGTTTTTTTTTGTTTTTGTTTTGTTTTTAAAAGTAATATGCACATACACATAAAAGAAAGGGGGAGTGGGGTTGGGGGGAGTATGTAAATTTCACTATATGCACAATGGTAATAATGGGGATAGCTCCCCTCTTATTGGGTCCGGGGGTTGCAGTTTTTCTTTTCTCACCTTAAGTAATGTGGCCGGTCACAATAGAAGCCATAGGGGTAGGAATGTAGGTTTTGAGGTAAGAGTGAGAGTGGTAGGTGAAAGCTTAACCCACAAGAATCACAAGAGTCACAATAAGAGGTGGTTTAATTTTGCTAAGGGATATAAGGATATAGGATCTACCGTATGAGGCACGATGGAGGTGGTTGTAACAGACCCCGGAATTTAAAAAAGCAGATCACTATATGTTCTTGGAACGTTCAGGGAGTAAAAGATAGCTTTACAAGGCAGGCGATTCTTTCTATGGCAGATAAGGGGAGTGTCAAAATACTCTGCCTGCAGGAGACACACTTGGATAAGGATTCAATCAAGATAATGGATCACAAGAAATTTCAGATACAGTATCACTCTACTCACTCCTCTTTTTCAAGGGGGGTGAGTATTTTGATAAAGTCAGGGCTGGCTTTCTCCTGCAGCCAGAGTAAGGTGGATGTATTGGGACGGTATATTTTTCTCTATTGCTCAATTGAGAACAGGAAATGTGTATTAGCTAACATCTATATTCCTCCCCCATTTGGGAGGGAGGTTTTGGATGATTTGACTGGATTTATGGCGGGTTTTTCAGGGGTCCCGGTTATAGCGGTTGGAGATTTCAACATGGCTATGGATAATGGAATAGATAGGTTCGATCAAAAAACATCGGTAGAGGAGCACCCAAGAGTCCTCTTTCACAATATTGCGTTGAGGTGGGTTTGGTGGACATCTGGAGAAGGAGGCTTCCCGAGGTGAGACAATATTCTTGTCACTCCAGGACACATGCCACTCTGTCCAGAATAGACCTAGTGCTGGGCAACGAGGAAGCTCTGAATGTAGTGGAGGATATAGTCTAGGAGCCAAGGGGGATTTCGGACCACTCAACAGTGACAATCGAGTTAAACGGAGAGAGATGTTTCAATAGGGGTGACTGGAAAGTTAATCCCTTTTGGCTCGAGATTATTGAGGATACGAGTACCATTAAGGAAAGGTTGGCGGAATTCGTAAATTTAAATTTAGGCACTGCTCCATTAGGGATAGTTTGGGATTCCCTGAAGGCCTTCCTTCGGGGAGTTCTAATCCAAAAAATTTCCCATATTAAGAAACAATCACAAACGGAAGAACTAAAAGTAAAGGAGAGGGTTAGAAGAGCGGAAGAACAGTACATTGCGTCACCAACCCCACCTAAATATGAGGCGTGGGTGGAGAGTCAAAATGAGTATGGTAGATTGGTTTTGGAAAAGATGGAGAGGAAAAAATTATTTAAAAAACGGAGGTTTGACTGTGAGGGGGAGTGTGTTGGGAGGACTTTGGTCCTGATTATTAGGGCTAATGGCCTCCCAAACACCATTCCAGCGATAGAAGGGAAAGAGGGAATAATAAAAAAAATTAATGCGGAAATTTTGGTAGAATTTAGGGAATACTTTAAAAACCTATATAGTTCGGCGCAGAGAGATGTGAATGGGGCAATGGGGGATTCCTTCGGGCCGCTAATTTTAACCCCCCTTGCGAAAGAAGATCAGGAAATGCTAGAGGCCCCATTAACACTTGAAGAGTTACAAAGAGTTGTGGCAGATATGGCAAATCAGAAAGCCCCAGGGCCCGATGGCCTACCTATAGAAATATTTAAAAAATATGGGGAGATCTTACTTCCCATGCTCTTGGAGGTGTTTAATGGGACCACGAAGGACAGTAGTCTACCTGCGTCTATGACAGAAGCCATTATAATAATGTTGTTGAAGGAGGGGAAAAATCCATTAGACATGACATCATATAGGCCGATTTCGTTATTATGTTCGGACGTGAAGATTCTGGCAAAAGCCCTGGCAACAAGGCTAAAGAAAATAATTCCAAAGCTAATCCATATGGATCAAACCGGGTTTATCCCAGACAGATCTACAAGTACGAACATAAGACGAGCTTATTTAAATACGCAGATCCCCATAGTAAATAGTGGTAAGAGAGCTCTTCTCTCATTAGATGCAACCAAGGCATTTGACTGCCTGGAATGGCAATATATCTGGAAGGTACTTGCAGTACTCCAATTTGGCCCCGGTTTTGTCCGAGTTTATTATATGACAAGCCAAGAGCTAAGATCAGATTCAATGGGGAGTGCTCAGAGTGGTTTCAATTAAGCAGGGGCACTAGGCAGGGGTGCCCTTTGTCGCCCCTCCTATTTGCCCTAGCATTGGAGCCGTTGGCAGTGGCCATAAGGGCAGCTCAGGGGATACAGGGGTTTAGAAGAAGGAGGGGAGAGGAGAAAATAGCAATGTACGCAGACGATATTTTGTTATTCCTGGGGGACACACAGGACTCATTGAGGACGGCTATGGAGATAATCGAGGACTTTGGACATTTTTCCGGGTTAAAAATTAATTGGGAAAAGTCAGCATTATTACCAATAGACCCGCTGACGGAGCCCCTTGCACACCAAATTCCCCAAATTAAAGTAGTGAGTCAGTTGAAATATCTGGTGATTAATATTTCAAGGGATCCGGAGAAATATAGTACAGAAAATTTAGTTCCACTTATGAAAAAACTTAAACAGAAATGTCGGGTGTGGGGACGGCTTCCTCTTTCGGTCATAGGGCGCTGTAATTTGATAAAAATGGTTTGGATGGCGCAGATCCTATATATCCTACACAACTCACCAGTTTGGATTCCTAAACGCTGGTTTAATAAAATGGATAGCATATTTAGAGAGTTAATTTGGAAGGGCGGGGTAGCAAGGATTGGTTTGCAGGTGCTTCGGCAACCGGGTGAGAAGGGTGCGTAGGGAGTGCCGGATCCGGGGTGCTACTTCCTGGCGTCCCAAATCCAGCATGTGGGAGGGAGTAATAGGGCCATGAATTGGGTAGCAGGGAATAATGTATTACTAAATGACACCAATCATGATACCATAGTAGAAGCGCTGTCACTAGATGCCCCACCACTCGGATGTTGGTTAAGAGCTGGGTTAAGGTTAAAAAAATAATGGGGTATGTGGACTTTTCGGAGTTCTCCCCAATATGGGAAAATAATAAGCTCAATGAACTTAAAACAATGGGGAAGATTGAGGAGTGGGACCGCCAGGGCATCCATTGTTTGTCGCAGCTGTATAAGGCAGGGAGACTGAAAACATTCCAGGAGCTAGTGAATGAATATGCGATCCCCAACCGATCATTCTATAGATATTTGCAAATAAGGCATGCCCTAGACGCACAATTTAATGGAAAGGAGCCAATATGGAGCGATATGGCCTCTCTGAGAAAACTGGTTGATGCAGAATCTACGAAAGGTTTAATTTCTGATATATATAGTAATTTGAGAGTATTAGTCCAGGGGGAAGACAAAAATAGGATAAAATGGGAGGAGGAGGTTGGGCCATTGTCAGATAGTCAATGGGAATGTGTTTTGTCCTCTGGACCCATGGTCTCCCTCTCTCCGTCACAGGCAGTTTCTCATCTATATTTGATATATAGGGTGTATTTAACACCATTAAAACTGTTTAGGATCGGTAAAAGGATAGATGCGAGGTGCCAAAGGTGTGGAGGAGAGAGAGGAGATCTGCTGCATATGTTCTAGCGATTCCCCAAGTTGTACAGATATTGGAAAGGCATAGTGGATCAAATAAACGCCATATTTGAGACATTGCTGGGCCTGGGTGTCAAGACCTGTTTATTGGGCTTGATGGAGGAACAACAGATCGCAAGGGACACACAAACCACAATAGTTAGGTGCCTGTTTCAAGGGAAAAAGATCATAGCTAAGAACTGGCAGAGAAAAGAACCCCCGACGATCGAAGAATGGGTGAAAGAAGTTAAGGAGGAAATCAGTAAAAAGAAGTATATCTATAAGAAAAGGAGTAATTATAAAAAAAATTAAAAAATATGGAAGTTATGGATGATGTTGGAGGAGCATAGTATGAACGATGGGTGGGGTAAACGTGGTACGGGAGGGCTGGGGGGAAGGGGGATGGGGGGGTTTAATGGTAATGTCACGTACCTGATCGGAGTCTGAAGTGACGAGGTCGGCCTCCCTTGTATCTCCAACCCGGGTCCCGCTGAGAGTGGGAACAGAGGGACCCCAAGGAAAGGAGGAACACGAGTGCCTGTTGAAGTAACCCAGGAATCTTGAGGCAGATGATGCGACTTTAGGTAGGCAGGAAGTCGCAGCAGATCGCAGGAGCAGAGATGCAGGAACTTGACAGGCAGCTCGGAGCCAGAAAGGAGACAGGAACGGAGTCACAGGAATAGCCGGGTTCGGAAGCAGGCGGACAGCAAGGTACCAAATCATCAGGCAGAAGCAGAGTCAACGTTGGAAGCCGAAGTCAGGAACCAGTGAATCAGGATGTGGGAGAGTCCAGAGACAAGGTCAGGGGAGCCAAGGTTCAGCAACAGATATCAAGCAGGCAGGTAACACAGGATACAGATACCGGAACAGCTGAAGATCAGTCAGCACCTGTCACAGTCAGTGTGTCCTTTAAATAGGCCGTCTGGCGCCAAAGGGCCGCGCGGACGCGCTCCCGCGGGTGCACCCATTCCTTTGCGCACGCGCACTAGCACGTCTGCGATCCGAAGCGACGCTCCCGAACGCATGCGTGCGTAACGAGTCCTTTACGAACGAGTGTACCCGCGAGTGAACCCGGGACGTAACAGTTCTCTTACATTGCCCCCTCCTTACGGGCAGCCTCCGGATGCCCCTCAGGGGCTTCTTCTCTGGATGGTGCTGAAAAAATGCTCGTACCTTTTGCGGGGCATGTACGTTAGAAGCTGGTTCCCAGGAATTGTCCTCAGGGCCGTAGCCCTTCCATTTAATCAGAAACTGTGTTAGGCCATTCCTGGTTCTGCAGTCGAGAACGGCTTCTACCTCAAATTCTTCACTGCCCTCAACGAGCAGTGGAGGAGGGTTTTCTGGATCCCGGTTAGAAAAGGGATTGGGTACTGATGTCTTCAACAAAGAAATATGAAAAACAGGGTGAATTTTGAGATTCTTTGGTAGGATAAGTTCAAAAGCCACAGAGTTGATCCTCCTTTTTACAGCAAAGGGCCCCAGGTATTTTGGACCAAGTTTCTTGGAGGGACACTTCAGTTTTAAATTAGCAGTGGATAGCCAGACCTTGTCTCCTGGATTCAGATTCAAGTTGCCCCTCCTTTTCCTGTCAAAAAATCTTTTGTTATTGGCCTGGGCCTTAGAGATGGTGTCCTGAAGCACTTTATTATTGGAGATGAACCAACTCAGTCTGTCTTGAACAGCAGGCACAGCAGAATCCACGGGTAATTCAGGCAAAAAGGAAGGGTGATATCCATAATTGGCGAAAAAGGGAGTTTGCTTGGTAGCAGAGTGGATGGAATTATTGTATGCAAATTCCGCTAGCGGAAGCAGAGGTGACCAATCGTCCTGTGAAAAAGAGGAGAAGCAACGCAAATATTGCTCCAGCGTCTGGTTGGTTCTCTCCGTCTGTCCATTAGTTTGAGGATGGTAGGCAGAGGACAGACGGAGCTCGATGTTCAAGGCTTCACAGAGAGATCTCCAGAATCTGGACGTGAACTGTACCCCTCGATCAGAAGTGATATTATCGGGAATACCATGTAGTCTCACTATCTCTCGGATGAACATGGAAGCAGTCTCCGCGGCAGACGGGGTTCCTTGCATGGGTAAAAAGTGTGCCATCTTAGTCAAGCGATCAACCACGACAAATATGGTGGTAAAGTCTTCAGACGGGGGAAGTTCCACAATGAAATCCATGGATATCATGCTCCATGGTTTCTTAGGCACAGGAAGACATTCTAATAGGCCCCAAGTCTTGGCTCGGTCAGTCTTATTGCGTTGACAGGTCACACAGGATTTGACGTATCTTTTACAGTCTTGAATCAAGTCTGGCCACCAGAAAGAACGGGAAATTAGGTTGATACTCTTGTGAATCCCAAAGTGGCCTGCCAAAGGATGATCGTGGCAACGCTTGAGGACAGAAACCCTGAACTGCTCCGGGACAAAGACCTGTTCCTTATGGTAATACAGCCCGTCTTTGAGTTGAAGAGATAAATCTTGGGAAGGGGGATGCTCCAACAGCTCAGCTCTTATTTGGGACGTCAGATTGGTTTGGAGAAGAAGAAAGTTTTTGGCAGGTAAAATGGTGTCTGCTTCGGAAGGATGAACAGGGTCATGGAACATGCGTGACAGCGCGTCAGGTTTCCCATTCTTAGAACCAGGGCGGAAGGTTATGTGGAATGTGAAACGGGAAAAGAACAATGCCCATCTTGCCTGCCGAGGTCTGAGTCGTTTAGCTGTTCTCAAATACTCAAGATTCTTATGGTCAGTGAAAATGAGTATAGGGTGCAAGGCTCCTTCTAACAGATAGCGCCATTCCTCGAGGGCAGCTTTAATGGCCAACAGTTCCCGGTCCCCTACATCATAATTCTTCTCAGAGGGATTCAATTTCTTGGAGAAGAATGCCACAGGATGGAGTAAGGACTTGGGGCCCTGTCGCTGTGACAATATGGCTCCCACTGCGATTTCAGAGGCGTCCACCTCTAGAATATAGGGCAAGGAAGGGTCAGGATGCTTTAAGATGGGAGCTGAGGTGAACAAGGCTTTCAACTGCTCAAAAGATGTTTGTGCTTCAGTACTCCACCGGAAGGGAACATGCTGTTTGGTCAAAAGGGTGATAGCAGAAATAATACCAGAAAAGTTCTTAATAAATTTCCTGTAGAAATTAGCGAATCCCACAAACCTTTGTACCGCCTTTCGATCTGTAGGAGCTGGCCATTCCAAAACAGCAGCGACTTTCTGGGGATCCATGGAGATCCCATCAGCGGAGATGACAAGTCCCAGGAATTGAATTGTATGTTTTTCAAAGTCGCATTTTTCAGCCTTGACATAGAGATGATGTTCACGAAGTTTACTCAAAACTTTTTTCACATGGGTACGGTGGGTCTCGATTGAGTCAGAGAAGATGAGAATATCATCGAGATAGACAATGAGAAACAGGTCAAGAAAGTCCCGAAAAACATCATTTACCAGATGCTGAAAGGTAGCTGGGGCGTTGCAGAGACCGAAGGGCATAACTAGGTATTCAAAATGCCCAAAGCGTGACCTGAAGGCAGTCTTCCATTCATCCCCCTTTCTGATTCGCACCAAATTGTAGGCACCTCTTAGATCTAGCTTGGAAAAAACTTGTGCTCCACGCAGTCTCTGAAATAACTCGGGAATTAAGGGAAGTGGGTACCGGTTCTTGATAGTTATTTTATTAAGATCACGATAGTCAATACAGGGCCTCAGGGAGTGATCTTTTTTCTCCACAAAAAAGATACCAGCTCCTGCTGGGGAGGAAGAGGCTCGAATAAACCCTTTTTCTAGACTTTCATCAATGTATTTGCGTAAGGCCTCTAGTTCAGGTTCCGAGAGGGGGTAAATTCGGCCGAAGGGAATTTCTGCCCCTGGTAGGAGTTCAATGGGACAATCGTAAGTCCGGTGGGGAGGTAAGCTCTCTGCACTCTTTTTATTAAATACGTCCAAAAATTCATGATAGACTGTGGGTACTAATTTCAGAGTTTCAGGGTCCGAGTGGATGCTGAGGAGAGGAGCAGGATTAACAAACTTTTTTGGGTAACAATGTTTCTGACAATAATTAGAGGAAAATGAGATATCTCCAGTAAGCCAGTCAATATGAGGGTTATGGGCCCTTAACCAGGGTAGCCCCAGGATAACAGGAAACATGGGGGACGTTATGACGTCCAAACGGAGCAGCTCCTGATGTTCCGAAGAGACTTGGCAAAGAATGGGTACAGTCTCTTGTGTAACAGGCCCAGACTTGAGACCAGAGCCATCTGCCAGATGCACAGTAAATTCCTGCCTCTTGGTACATACAGGAAGTTGATGTAAGGTGACAAAGGCTGAGTCCACAAAACAACTGCAAGCTCCAGAGTCTATAATTGCGGTTACAGAAATAGTCCTCCCTGGCAAATGAAACTGGAGCGAAAGAGGGAGGTGTAGCAGATCCCTCCCAGGAAGATGCAACATGTAAGGAGGCGTAGAAGTGGGCTTGGCAGGTCTTATGGGGCAAGCTTGGATGAAATGGCCCGCTCCTCCGCAGTAAAAACATAGTCCGTCATGTACTCGCCGGAGGCGTTCAGAGGAAGATAGTGGTGGTCTTGAAAAGCTTCTGCGGGGAAGTTCAGGAGGCTCCTTATTCTTGGAGTGACCCTTAGGTAATCTGGACGTGATTGTGGAGACAGGAGCAAAACTTCTTGAGAGAGGCGCTGGCTTGGTACTAGCTTTCTCAGATTGCCTTTCACGCAATCGACGGTCAATTTGGATAACAAGATGGATCAGATCCTCCAGGGATGAGGGCACTCCTGTTCGGGCAAGTTCGTCTTTTAATTGGTCAGAGAGTCCAAGACGAAATTGATGATGTAAAGCGGCCTTATTCCACTGCGTATCTAAACTCCAGACACGGAAATCTGTTACATAGTCCTCCACGGATCTCAAGCCTTGTTGGAGTTTTCCCAGTGTAAATTCAGCAGTCTGTTGGAGGAAAGGGTCAGCATACAGCTGGGACATGGCTGAAAAGAAGGAGTCAGCGGTAGACAAGGCCGGATCATGGTGTTCTCTAAGATGATGAGCCCAGGAGAGTGGTTCATTTCGTAGGAGTGTAATGATAAATCCCACTTTAATATGCTCGGACGAGAAGGTGCGTGGTAACAAGGAAAAATAAAGTTCACAGGCATTTTGAAAAGTGCGAAACAATTTGCGATCCCCTGAAAAATGCTCTGGCAAAGGTACTCTAGGTTCAGGAGGCAGAGAGGTTTCGTTGAGCAGGCAGAAGTCAGTCTGTACAGACGTATTTACAAGTGCAAGGAGAGTAGCTGCAGATGAGACACCAAGCAGATTCGGTAGACGATCTTGCATCTGACCCAAGTCTTCTTGGAGATTTCGTACGGTATGGGCTAGTGCAGAAATTGCCCGGCAAATGTCCATAACAGGTGAGGCCTCCCTTTCAGACTCCATTGCTGGCTGACTGATACTGTCACGTACCTGATCGGAGTCTGAAGTGACGAGGTCGGCCTCCCTTGTATCTCCAACCCGGGTCCCGCTGAGAGTGGGAACAGAGGGACCCCAAGGAAAGGAGGAACACGAGTGCCTGTTGAAGTAACCCAGGAATCTTGAGGCAGATGATGCGACTTTAGGTAGGCAGGAAGTCGCAGCAGATCGCAGGAGCAGAGATGCAGGAACTTGACAGGCAGCTCGGAGCCAGAAAGGAGACAGGAACGGAGTCACAGGAATAGCCGGGTTCGGAAGCAGGCGGACAGCAAGGTACCAAATCATCAGGCAGAAGCAGAGTCAACGTTGGAAGCCGAAGTCAGGAACCAGTGAATCAGGATGTGGGAGAGTCCAGAGACAAGGTCAGGGGAGCCAAGGTTCAGCAACAGATATCAAGCAGGCAGGTAACACAGGATACAGATACCGGAACAGCTGAAGATCAGTCAGCACCTGTCACAGTCAGTGTGTCCTTTAAATAGGCCGTCTGGCGCCAAAGGGCCGCGCGGACGCGCTCCCGCGGGTGCACCCATTCCTTTGCGCACGCGCACTAGCACGTCTGCGATCCGAAGCGACGCTCCCGAACGCATGCGTGCGTAACGAGTCCTTTACGAACGAGTGTACCCGCGAGTGAACCCGGGACGTAACAGTTCTCTTACAGGTAAGGGGAAAGGGAAAAATAGTAAAAAAGAGAAAATTCAGAAACATCCCTTTCTTGAAGGAGTGTGGACTATTTATATTTTCTTTTACCATGCTGTGGATTATTGTAAAAATGAGGTAAATACAAGGACTGCATAGATGTTGGCTATGTCAGCCCTTGTTTGTTTGTATGTCTTTTAATGTAATTTTTTCAATAAAAAGGATTTGAAGTTAAAAAAAATATATATTCTGGTTTGAAGATCAATTGGGACAAATCTCAAATTCTTCCCATAGATGTCAGTGTCCCCACAGAAATACAGATTTCATCCCCTCTCGTAAGAGTTAGCTCTATGACCTATTTAGGAATCATAATTACCCGATCACCCGAGGACTATGTTAGACTTAATATAGAACCCCAAATAACAAGTTTAAAATCCAATACACAGACGTGGGCCAAATTACCCTTGGGGGTGATGGGTCGGGTGAATTTAATGAAAATGATCCTCCTCCCCAAATTTTTATACGTTCTAAGGCACGCTCCAGTCTATTTGCCCCTTAGAATTTTTAAATCCATTGAAGCTCTTCTTAACTCCTTTGTATGGGGGACGACAAGGCACAAACTGTCCTGGCAAGCGCTGAAAAATCCCACTGAGCTGGAAGGAACAGCGTTACCTGACTTCAACCTTTACTATTTGGCGGCACAATTATCCCACTACTTTTATTTAGATAAACATGACAAGGACAGATACTTAGCTTTGACATGCTCCCCTTGTGCCGTGGGCTCACTAAACCTTTTCAAATTCTTTTTAGTGACCTCGCTGGTGCCTGGACTTTGGGGAACCGCAAGAATCTATTGTATCATCACTGTAAAGTATGGGAGGTGATAAGACGTAAATTGAAAGCACCATCCACACATCACCACACACCCCTATGGGATAACTCTGGCCTGGGAGAACTGTTGTCTATACCAGACCATGTTTTATGGCTAAACCGGGGGGTAAGATATTTGTCGGATGTCTATTGTAATGCTGCCCTGAAATCGTTTCAGCAACTCAAAGAGGAATTTAATCTTCCCAACTCTATGCACTTTAGATACCTCCAGCTCCGCCATGCTCTCCGGGCTCAATTTTGCGATGTTTCCCCCAATATAGAGCACTTGGATGTTGTGTGTATTATAACGGGGCAGGATCCTCGTGGACTTATATCAATGTTCTACGACTCCTTGCTCTGGCCCACGGCAACGGCTTTTGCATATAATCTGAGGGATCGATGGTCTGGAGATGTGGGGGAGCTGAAGGATGACGAATGGGAAGATGCGCTGGGTACTTGTAAAAAGGTCTCCACTAGGTTGTCAGACCGTCTCACGCAGCTCTACATTATGCATCGATCGTAACTGACCCCTATTTGTTTGGCCAAATACAAACCTGGGCATAGCCCACTATGTCCCAGATGCGACAGTCCACTAGGCAACTTTTTCCATCTCCTTTGGTCATGCCCAGCAATACAAGACTATTGGTCCCATATAGTGAGATTCATCCATGACGAGATGGGATCTCCCCTGACGCTATGTCCCAAGCAATGTCTACTGGGGGTGTTTCCGGATCCCGATTCGGATAAATTTCATAAAATATTTCTTCAAGAATCCCTATTTATTGCTGGGCTGATTATAGCAAGAAAGTGGCTACAGGCCACGCCACCAACGGTCCAGGAGTGGATCTCCGGTGTTAATAAGGTCTTGCATATAAAAAAGAGATCTATGTGCATAGGGGATGCCCAGCCAAGTACGATAAAATTTGGGACACCTGGTTAGGGAAAGCAAACACATGTAATGAGATATCTGATTGACCCTCGTAAGCTTATCTCTCTTTTTGACCCCAACTTTGTATATACCACTTGGGCCCCTTGCGCCCCCGCAACTAACAAGTAAAATCGTGTATCACAACATTGAACACATAAGCTTTGTAGAACATGTCATTAATATGGATTATCCTGATAATACTGTATATTATACAACTGTACTATCAATGTATCTAATCTGTATGACTTTACTCTTCCAAATAAAACACCACATTATTTGTAAAAAAAATAAAAATAAATGATTTCCTTACACATGAGGCGTTGGCCCTCCTGCATGTCCTGCAGTTTTGTGGCAGCAATGGAGGCAAAGTCCTCTTCACGAGTGGGGGTGGTTCTGAGGGACGCAGAAGCCTCCTGAATCAGACTGAGTCCTGAATCCTCCATGTTACTCCCCTTCCTGGGTCTTTTGTTTGGAAGGCGGAGGGGAGGGACCTGGGATTCTGTGAGGCTCCTACTGGGCCCTGCCACCTCCTGGCTGACACTTACCCCCGCCTCCACCTGGCTGCCACTAACCCCCACCTCCTCTTGTGTGCCACATTCCACAGCCTCCTCCTGTGTGCCACATTCCACAGCCTCCTCCTGGCTAAGGTCTTCCTGTGTATGAAAAAGGTTTTAGTTTTTTCTTCATCAATCGCACACAATTTTCATCTCATGACTTTTGCAAATTGAATGTTAAGAAATATAAAAGATTATCATTCTGAGCCCAGCATTTTTCATTCTTGTCCCAATTATTTGTGCCCACTACTGTCTATTGATATGTAAAACTCTTTATTAAATCAGCAATTAGTGATCAATAATAAAATCTAGTAACCCTCATTTATTTTTGGACAAGAAATCTGTAGAAGAATACTATACCTGGCTCCAGCTGGGCTCCTCCACTTCTTCCTGGCTGGAAGTCCCAGGTTGGACATCGGAAGCCTCAGCTGGGGTGGAAGATAGGGTGGAAGGAAGAGTGAAAGGAAGAGTGGAGAGGGATTCCCTGACTTCAGTGTGGTCTGACAGAAATCGCAGTCTCTCATAGTACCACAGCCTGGGGACATAAACGTCATCTTCTGCAGATCTCTGGGTATCCTGGACCTTCTTGACTCCCTAAGACAAGTGCTCCTCAGGCCACCAATTTTGGCTTTTAAATAGGGGATGGTTACCGTGGGGACCACCAGCTTCACCAACTCCAGCAGTTTCTCCAGTGCTGCCTGCCTCTTTTGTTTATGATTATATTGCAGATGTTTGACCTGCCACAGACAGGGCAGCTCCCTTTATTTATCTATGAACAGGGGGAGGAAGTTGCGGTCATTGAAGCCACCCATTTTTCTGCAATACACAAGACAAACCCTAATGTCAGACTAAAGTCTCCTAACCTTGTCCCAATATAGGCCTCAATCTATAAGCAGTATAGGCCTAAGTTTAAATGTTACCTTCGTTATCACAATCGGCGCTTCCGATACTCCTTCCTCCACTCACAGATCGTGCGCACGTGTCTAACGCTTTATATACACTGCGCATGCCTGAAACTCCGCCCGCCCCTGATGTTCTGTATAGTCTATTCCCCGCTGCAGTGGGGAAGAGCACATGGCGGAGACAGAGCAGGTGCATGCTAATTACAGCAACAAGGAGGAGGAGGAAAGCCCGGAGCCAGAAATGTCAGGATCCTGGAGGAGACCTTTTAAGGCATCAAATATGTCCTTTGTGGAGATGGTCGACATCTTGAAGAGGGTCGACTATGACGGGAAGCATGGACCTTACCCAAACCCCAATGTCAGAAAGGCCAAGATAATGGCGAAAGTTGTCCAGAGTCTGCACAGAAATTTTGGGGTACGGCAATCCAAGGATCAGCTCAGGAAGTGGTGGTCGGACCTCAAAATCAGGGAGCACGATCAGTATAGAAGGATCAGGAGAGTGCTGCAAAAAAGTAAGTAGTTGTCCTGTGTTCCTATTCTTTATTTTTATTACGTTCGTGCTGCTCCATGTGCTGTTCTTTACTGTTGTACAGTTTAAAATGGCAACTTTCATGTTCATGGACACATTATTCGTTCGTAGGAAACATTGTTCGTTCAGCCAATAAAACACCTTGTTTTGTCCAGATGCATTTCAATACATTTTTTTCTGGCCTACTCTTAAAATAAGTTTGTTGTCTAGATGGGTTTGTAACTAGAATGAAAAGCAAACTAGATTCTGTGTAAGGAGAGGACACTCAGCAGCTGTTTACACATCTGGACGCTGGATCACTAGTGTGGGACACCAGGACACCCTTTTTATTAGGGGGTCCCAGACAGGTGCTCCAGTGGATACTATAGGGGTGTCTCCATCTGTGAAGCTTGTACAAAACAGGTAAGTATTCAAGCTTAACAAAGAACAAAAATATTTCTTCATCTTGGAACTCTGCCAAAACAGACAATTGTACCCCACTTCCAAGCAATGTTTCATATTCCTATTTCTGCCATCAAATATTTGTGTGCTAAGTATACCTATTTTTTTTACATAGGGGAGAAAAGACTCGGAGGACACCACTCATCAGAGGTGACAACAGACCCCCCACCTCAGGAAGAAGGGGAAATCCCACAAAGCCAAGCAGAGGAGGAGGAGGAGGGAGACGTGGTGGAAATTGTCACCACAACAGGTGAGTGTCTGCGACCACAGGCTCAGGTAAGAGATGGATGCCGGAATATTTATAATACATGGTGGTTTTTTTAATATATTTTTCAGGTGACGTTGTAGATGAAGGTCATTTCACCAG
Source organism: Lithobates septentrionalis (assembly GCA_037952835.1). NCBI lineage: Eukaryota > Metazoa > Chordata > Amphibia > Anura > Ranidae > Lithobates > Lithobates septentrionalis. The sequence continues at coordinate 118,619 of JBBDGP010002752.1, forward strand.
TGAAAGTGCCCAGATCCTGATCGGGGAGATCATGGGCTGTAATAGGGACTTGGAAAACATCAAGCAAAACATCAATGATGTTCAAAACTAAATGAAGAACATCATTGATATTTTAGGGAGAATTTAAAACCCCTAGAAATCCCTAATTTATTTCTGCTTTGTTTTTCTGACAATTTTTCTAAAATTTGGTGACATAATATAGAAAAGCCAAATTTTGAAGATTCACACAGTGTGTCAACATGTGCTATCTGCTATCACGGGAGATCAATGTAGGTGTTTTGGGGGTGCAACCCCTTCCTCAATAATAAAGTAGCTGAGAGGAAGGGGTTGCACCCACAAAACACATCCCTTGATCCCCCGTGATGGCAGCTAGCACATGTTGACATTCGGCAATTTGTATGCATCTTCAAAATTTGGCTTTTCCAGGGGTGACTTCATCCCATCTGCTGAACGCAATATCAAACACAGTTTATAAATACTCATGTCTGATATTGCCTTCATTTTCTACAAAAGTTGAACTTTGTAAGTTCCAGAGTTGTGTATTTCTTTTTGGTTTTATATATGCCTGTTTTACCTTAAAAGGCAATTTCTACTTTTAATGTGACCCAAACAAATGATATACAACAAACATGTTGGTTTGTTTTAAAAACCTTTTCCAAATACACATGTGATTGTGCTTTGATTAAAAAGATTGAGAATCAACAATGTGTGGCTTCTTCTTTCAATGCTGCAAAGCATTTTTTGGACTATAAAGTTGTTGTTTTCAGTGACAATGGGGGTTATTTCCTAAAGGCAAAGCCACTTTGCACTACAAGTGCAGTCTCAAGTGCACTTGTAGTGCAAAGTGGATTTTCCTTTAGTAAATCACACCCAACAGTGCTTTATTATTTTATACAATCACGCCATTTTCAGGATTCCCCAAATTTCAGTCATGGTCAGCTAAAAGAAAGACAAGCAGTAAATCAAAGCAAATATTTGTTCAGTTTAAAAAATGTTTTTATTTAAAAAATGTCTCAGACATTGTTTGGCATATCGATGGCCCCCCTACCCGCAAAGCATTCCATTAATCTTAGACAGACCTCGCGGGCACTCTGGGGGGGCCAGCCAGGATGGCCAGCTTCAAGCGCCATCAGGGTTGGTTCATTATGAATTCTGGCCTCAGGCCCAACTGAGCCAGCATAGTTCCAAGAATTTCTCCTTAATAAGTTGTGGAGAACACAGCAAGCCAGGATGATGTGATTGAGTTTATATTCCGCCATGTGCATCGGTGTAAGAAATAGGCGGAACCGGCTGGCCATTATTCCAAACGTGTTCTCCACATCTCTTCTGGCTCTGGCCAGCCGGAAATTAAAAATCCTCTGGTCCGGGGTGAGGGTCCTCATAGGGAATGGCCGCATAGGATGGTCCCCCAGCGCAAACGCTTCATCCGCAACGAAGACGAATGGGAGTCCTTCCGCATTGTCTTCTGGAAGTGGCAAGCCCAGTGGAGACGCCTGTAGAACTCCGTGTGGGCAATGACTCCACCATCTGACATCTGGCCATTCTTCCCCACATCCACATACAGGAACTCGTAAGTAGCCGACACCACCGCCAACATCACAATACTATTGAACCCCTTGTAGTTGTAATAGTATGACCCTGAGTTGGGTGGTGGAACGATGTGGAACGATGTGGATGTGTTTCCCATCAATTGCCTCTACGCAGTTAGAAAAGTCCCACCGCTGGGCAAAGTGGGAGGCTACAGTCTGCCATTCCTGTGGGTTGGAAGAGTCAAACAAGAATAAAAAAAATAATCATTTTGCACATAAACATGGAAAGCAGATTAGACACAACATTCTTGGCCAACATCAGTATAACATTTATTTTAGGGAGTATTTAAAGACAAAGGTATAAGGTCCACCCATCAGATCCCCCCCCCCCTCTCATGGGCCATTTTAAAAATTTTAGGAGGGGGAGATGTTTTGGCCAGGTAACCCTCTCCACTTCATTGAGAGATGAATGCCTAAATAATCTGTATTACTTTGTCCAGTCCCTCCTTACTTACACTATTGGCAGCCCACTGGACAGGTAAGAAGTGTCATAATACAAAGATATAAATACACACTGTACACATTTTAGCACATTTTTACATTCTGCTACCTATCAAGATAATAATAGGATACAAAAACTTATAACAGTACCATTTGAAAGTATTCAGGCAGGCCCTTGCACTACATGCTTTGGGGAATTCATCTAGAAATATGACCACAAAAGAGGTGGGTATAGTGTGTATGGGTTTAGCCTAAGTCAGCAGACAGAGGATTGAGGATAGATAGAGGATTGGTATCAGCTGAGTTAGCAGTTGGGGGGAGGGAGGGTTCCAAATGATTTTGGGACCCAAAAAAAACCTCTGGCACTCTGCCAGAATTTAAAGCACACATCACAATTTCACACATTTTAGGGGGTATTTAGAGTAAAGCACTACTATGGAGCTGACAAAATACATTGTTACTTGAGTAGACGAGGTGGATATAGGCCCAGGAGAGCATGCTGGGGAGGTTAGTGAAGGCAAATATGTATGAAGGACAAAAGCAATTAAAAGAAAATCCAGCATGCATGAGGACAAAGGGGACATTCACAGCATATTACAATCATGGTAATTAGGGAATGAGGAAAGAAATACAATACATTAGCAAACATTAACTACAATAAAATGTGATATAAAAGGATAAAACTTACCTTAATATACTCCTTCTGCAGGACCTGGATGATGGCAGAACAGGTCTCTGGGATAATGATCCCCAGAGCCTGGGGGGAGATGCCTGTTGAGAACTTGAGGTCCTGCAGGCTTCTCCCCGTCGCCAAGTACCGAAACACCTCTGCTCCGGAGTGATGGCTTGCCTCATGCAGGTATCCTGCCTGCTGATATAAGGGGTCACCAAAGCCAACAAACGGTGAAAAACGGGGTCAGGATTATTCTCACGGATCTCACGGAGCAAAGGCATGTGACAGAACTGGTCACGCTGGAGCAACCAATTCTTGGTCCATGAACTCCTCCTTGCCCTGTTCATGGACTGGGCTTGTGTCAAAGTAAGGACCCCCACACCAAGCCCCCGCACAGCACGAACTCTACGATGAGTACATACACGCAACATGGCTAGAAAACGCTTGGCTGATCAGAACGAAGTAACAGAACGCACTGAAGAACAGCAAGGTCTGTGAAGAGCGACCTGTAAAATCAGTAACAAATGGACAAGAACACAATGACAAGTCAAGGGTACTCGCTGCACGCACTGAGGAGCATATGCAAACCCACAAGCACAAACTGAACAGCAGAAATACGATCTGAAAACCACAAGTATGAAAAAGTGCGAATCGTCTCTCGCCAAACTTTTACTAACACGAGATTAGCAAAAGGAGCCCAAAGGGTGCCACTCTTGGTACTGAACTGCCTTTTTATAGTCTCGTTGTATGTGGTGTACGTCACCGCGTTCTTGGCGTTCGGAAATTCCGACAACTTTGTGGGACCGTGTGTATGCAAAACAAGTTTGAGCCAACATCCGTGGGAAAAAATCCATGGATTTTGTTGTCGGAATGTCCGACCGTGTGTACAGGGCATATGTCTACATTTAGGCCGGAGGGCCTAAGGCATTTCATTTTATATATCCAGCTCATTTCGAGCTTTAAAATCGCCCGCCTTTTTGCACTGAGCTTCGGATCGAGGTCTGGTTCTCATTTGTGTTGCATTTATTTTGGCGCCCGGATGAAAACAAGGCTTGGGTGTAGTTGTTTGTTATTTAAGCGATGGATCAGCACATCGCCCGTGCCCCAGGAAGATGTAAGGTAATACGAAACATGTAGGGCAGTGCTTTGTGCTGACGCCATCACGCCACATGTGACCCCGGCACACGGGTGTTTGTTTTTAGCTAGCTGGCTGTTTTAAATGTAGTTTTTTGTACATGTCATATTGCGGGTGATTCCGCTTGTTTATTAGCATTAAAGGCTCTCCCCTTTTAAACTATACTTCACGATTGGAGTCCCTTTGTTTTTACACTCAGGGCTTTGAGCCTGAGTGCATCTTTTTCTAGATTAGAGCATTCATTTGTCGGGTTTGTTTCTGCACCTTCAATTGATAAAGTATCAACACATAGTGGTAATGTGGATACACGTACAGTACTAGGTGCTTCGTCCTGAAATCATTGAATTCGTAGAAATAGGTTTGGGCTTTGGACTTTTTAGGCACAATAATCACTAAAGTATATTAAAAAATTGAATTTATTCAAAATTTGGTTAAAAAACGGGAATAAAAAGAGGACAGATACAGGAATCAGTTCATAGAACCACAATTACAATTATGCACTCCATACATAGCTCTATATTGTAAAGATAAATCATATGAAAATGGAATACCAATCCTTCCACCATGAAGTTATTATGTAGTTATAAAGGAGCTATGCAGTTGATAGTAATCGGTGTCTAAAACTTGCTCAACATGTTGCACGCCAAAGCGCTTCTTCAGGAGCATAGAACAGATTACTGAAATATACAAAACATCCAATAAATATAACTCAAATAAACTATCTAAGAAGACAGTAACCAAATAGTAACAACACATTGCGAATTTGATATCAATGCTATGAGAGCCCACCAGATGGCGCCGATCCAACAAGGCCCAGATAGTATTCATACACTATGGGGACGTATGTAACATGATGGTAATGTAAGTAAATGATAGTGATTGTACTCAAATCAGTGGGGAAATGTGACTGCTTATGCAAAGACATTGAATTTGGCAAATGCAGAGAAAAGGGAAGGATGGGGAAAAAAAGGGGGGGGGGAAGGGGGGGGGAGGGGTGGGGGGGAGAGGGAGGAGAAGGTGGGATCGAGATGGGAGAAAAAGAAAAAAAGGAAGGAAAAGGAATTGGGAAGGAAGAGAGGAAAGATAGGGAAAATGAAGCCAGAGCTAAGGAGGGCAGAAAAGAAATTGATAGAAAAATAATTAACAAGCTGGTGTGAAGGTCTATTCCAATAAATATCGGGTAGTAATGCATAGACAGTTAATATGTGATTATGTTAATTGTGTTAGATAAACATAATAATGTTTGATATTATGTGTATAAAAGGCCACTTAAAAATGTCCTGTATTAACCTGCCGGGCTCTAATGGGTTGTGGTGTATGTGTCATATGAGTGAAAGCTGCGATACATCTGTCACTCAGATGAAAACACAAAACAGTGATGATGTTAGTAAAGTAACCCTAGTGGCTGATGTTGATGAATTATTCTGACAACTGGCACAGAATATATAGCATTAGAATATTACAAAAGTAACTGTAGGTGTTAGGTATGGATTTTAGAAATAATCTATATATCTATATAACCAACTGGAAATCATGCCAGTAAGTACCAGTAGGGATTGAAGCTAAATTATCTTACAATATAGAGCTATGTATGGAGTGCATAATTGTAATTGTGGTTCTATGAATTGATTCCTGTATCTGTCCTCTTTTTATTCTCGTTTTTTAACCAAATTTTGAATAAATTCAATTTTTTAATATACCTTAGTGATTATTGTGCCTAAAAAGTCCAAAGCCCAAACCTATTTCTACGAATACAATGTTTCTGCACCTTGCTGAATTAATCTCCATTAATTATCCGAAGACACTGAGGGATCAGAGGCATCGGAAGATTCAATTGTCCCCGCAGAGGGCTCAATCTGCCTGTGTGTACGACTCTGCTCTTTAGGGGGTCCACCGGCTCTGGTAAGGGTTCCCACTTACAGAACTTTCCCTTCAGGTTGAGACCTGTTTCCCCATTAGTCTTACCTTCAGTGAATGGTGACGGGTACTGGAGAATTCATATTTTGCAGTGGACTTTGCTGTTCATCTACACTCATCCCTCCACACATCCATCAATATCGTGCACCTGTTTCTTCATGATTATTGTTTTTTTCACATTTTTTTGTATCACATTCCTTATATGGACTTTTATTTGTATGATCACAATTGAATATTTGTCATTTTTAATTTATCCATTTATTTTGTGTCACTTAAGTGTGATTGTTCAGGTTTAGCGCAAATTATTTTTACATTTTCTAAATGTAGAACAGGACATCGTCTGCATATACCGCTATTTTATGTTCCCCATCTCCAATTCTAATACCTCTTATATCTACATTGTTTCTAATGGTTGCTATTGCTAATAAAGGTTCTAATGACAGAACAAACAACAGAGGTGAAAGAGGACATCCCTGTCTTGCTCCGTTAAACATTTCAAATGGCGAGGATAGAGTCCTGTTAATCTTTACAGACGCTGTGGGGTGATTATATAGTGTTTGATCCATTGAGCCATCCTTGTACCTATCCCTAGAACTTCCAGTGTGGTCATCATAAATCCCCTGTCTACCCTGTCAAATGCCTTTTCAGCATTTATTGACAGGAATAGAACTGGAGATCTTACTCCATTAAGTTTATGTAGCAGGAGTAGTGTTCTCACTCCATTGTCTCTTCCCTCTCTTCCAGGGATGAACCCGACCTGATCTGGGGGTACCCATTCTGGCATCAGATCCTTCATCCTGGTAGCCAGTAATTTTACAAATAACTTTGTGTCTGTGTTTAACAATGCTATTGATCTATAGCTCGAACAGAGGGTTGCATCTTTCCCCTCCGTGGGTATAACTGTTATGCCCCGTACACACGGTCGGACTTTGTTCGGACATTCCGACAACAAAATCCTAGGATTTTTTCCGAAGGATGTTGGCTCAAACTTGTTTTGCATACACACGGTCACACAAAGTTGTCGGAAAATCCGATCATTCTGAACGCGGTGACGTAAAACACGGACGTGGCCAATAGCTTTCATCTCTTTATTTATTCTGAGCATGCGTGGCACTTTGTCCGTCGGATTTGTGTACACACGATCGGAATTTCCGACAACGGATTTTGTTTTCTGAAAATTTTATAGCCTGCTCTCAAACTTTGTGTGTCGGAAAATCCGATGGAAAATGTGTGATGGAGCCTACACACGGTCGGAATTTCCGACAACAAGGTCCTATCACACATTTTCCATCTGAAAATCCAACCCTTTGTACGAGACATAATAGATGTTAATAGGGCTTCCTCATTTCGAAGCTTGATCCTAACCCATTCATATATCAACATAATTTTGGTATTAACAGTTCTTTAAACTTTTTAAAGTAGTGGATTGTAAACCGGTCTGGGCTTGGGCTCTTCCCTGTTGCTGAATCTTTTAGGGCTACATTTATCTCATCTTCCGTTATTGGTTCACTAAAGCTGACAATTTTCCCTCCGATAACTTAGGTAATCTAGCTTCTTTTAAATATTCTTTCATCTTTTTAGTTCTTTCTAACTAAGTTTCTTGTTGTAAAATATGGGAAAAATAAGAAGAAATTGCCCTCGGGATTGTATGTGTGAGGGGTTAAGTTCATATAAAACAGGTAAAGAGAGTAGAAAGATAGTAAAAAAATATATAAACTTTATTCAAAAATTACATGAGATACATGATTAAAAGACAAAATAGTAAACAGTTCACACAGTTCACTGTATGACAGTTAATCATGCAGTTAATCTCCTGCACCATGTCAGAAGGATTATGAAAGAACACAATTGAACATGATAATCAGGATACCCAACATGTTTCGGAATATTGTTAGTACAGTTCCTTCTTCAGGGAATTGTGAGGATATACTGTATGGTCTATAATAAAAAGTACATAGATAGAAAGTAGTAATCACCATTCGAAAATAAGATAAAATGCAAATAGTGGGGATAGGAGCTTGGGAAATGCCAAAAAAAGGGAAAACAAAAATAAAAGGACTTACTAGTTCAAAGACAGTAACCGTGCCCTAGACAGATGGTAACTTGATGGTTTAACAGATGACACTCCAAGTTTTGGTCTCCATAGTGCCGATCAATAATACACTTTTAGGAAAGTAGAGCAGTGCATGAGCCCATGTATTGATGGCTAAAGACTGGGAGGTATGTAGAGCTTCCCCAGTATATCTGGCAAAGCATAGCATCAAAGTAGGGACCAGTTGGACGTGCCAGGCTAAGGAGTCCACAAGGAACAGCAAAAAGGAGGGTGCAGGCCCCTAAACATGAATATATAATAATATAAGTATAATGCAGAGATGTTTAATGTAGATGTATACAATCTATATTAAAAATAGTGACAATGTATAAATGTATATGTATGTATATAAAAAAATGTATAAAAAAAAGGAAAGGGCCAGATGCCTAGTAAAGCAGCCAAGAGGTGCAGGCAGTTTCAAAAAGTGTCACAAGCTTGCATGCAGACACTGGCTAAAGAATCCATAGAATGGTCATGAGGTAATAAAGTAACCAAAGAGTGGAATATACCAAGGGGATAAGGTGGCAAGTAGCTTAAATAAACTGCTATATAGAGAAGGGTAATAGTGAGGTAAAGAATCACAGTACAGCTAAAAACGATATTTAAAAATTCAGCTGTATAGATGCCTAGATGAATACCCTATGGTACAAATAGCTAGTTATGAAAGCTGAAGATAAATAGTCAGGAGGTCGGTATACATAGCAAACACTTACTTAATAACTGGGACTCCTTGTTCCTAGATGTGGAGTCTAGGTATACAGCAGAAAAGTGTTGCTATTTAGAAGTTTAAATAGCAGCTGAAAGGGGAAGGCACCGCCCAAAGGGGCGGAAGGTACTAGTCATGATAATGGGCTGGGGGCCGGACTGGATTCGGCAACGCATCTCACTGCAGCTGACGATGGTGTCAACAAGGAGGTATACGTCGCCAAATGCTGTTCCCGCGGCGTCCAGCATCACCGTGTCAAAGGCACAAAGATGTCAGATGTCGGAGCGCCGCCGACATGAGAAGAAGGGGCTGGATTGGATCCGACAAAGAAGACGGCCGGATCGCGCATGTGCGATTGACGGCCGAGGCAGGAACCCATGAAGCCCATGGCAAGGCCCCGAGCGGGGCCTACCCGTGCCGGGGGACACCAGAAAGCCACAGACATCGACCCAACAGGGTCCCAAACAATTAATGCCTGCTAACAGGGAAACAAAAGTGTACCATAATAAAAGGAGGGGACCGAAGATTGGAGTGAAACTGAAAAATATAAAATGTATATTCAATTACGTGCATACAATGATACATCAAATACCATAAAATTGAATTATACAATGTGAATAATATAAATAAAACTAGTATAACATAAATAGTGTAACATGGTAAACGCAGAGCGAACATCAAGGGAGAATACAGAACAGCAGGCTAATAGTCATTAATAAATAGATATACATCACTATAAATCACCTTCATAGCCACTTGATGTGAAGCCTTGTAGAAAAGGTTTAAAGCTTAATACTTCATTGAGGCCTGGGGGTGAGGTAGCATTGAGGTTTGAAATCCACCTCATTTCCCGTTGGAGGAGTATCTTATTAGGATACGCATGAGCTTACCCCTGGCTGCAGGCGTGCCCGGAACGCTGGAGCCGGAAGAGGAGCAGCGGGGGTCAACATCAGAGCAGCGGAGCACGGCAGGCTCGGAGCTGGGGGATCTAGATCTAAGGGCGATCCTTCAGGCATTGCTGACACGCAATGAGATGGAGGCAATGGTGTCCTGCTTGAAATAAGGGCACCGCAGGGAACTGCAGCTGGTCTGGATGGAGATACAAGTGTTGTCGGTTAGATGCACTGCAGAGGAGACGGCGGTGGTAAGGTTAGAAGACCGGATATCTAAATTGGAAAAGGACAAGATCTCCCAGACGGACCATACATCCTCTATACAACTTAGATTACAGGAATTTGAAGATCGGAGCCGACGTAATAATCTAAGGTTTAGAGGTATCCCAGAAGACATAAGGGAGGAAGCACTACATACGGTGGTGCTAACCATATGCCAGAAACTGGGAATCTCAATGGCCCCACAAGATATAGAGTTTGATAGACTGCATAGAGCCCTAGGGCCATGCTCCACATATCCGGCCAGACCAGGGGTGTGAAGGGACGTTTACACAGCTATATGTAAGGAGTGGTTGGGAAAAATTGGCACTGCCCTATTAACAATATTTAATTAATTAAAGATGTGGAAAACATTAAATCAAGCAATGTCTAAGTGAGATATACAGATAAGAAACTGTATGCTATATCCATACGTGAAAATGACTAAGATCTATTAAAGAGCTACCATATGTGTAAAGGTCAAATTAAATGAAGATAAAAATAAAAATAAGAATAAAAAAATTTTTTGTGTACAATCCTTGTGTATTATAAAAAGTGAAAGTAAATGCCGTATATTATTAGAAATATATAAAAAAATATGTAAAAAATGTGTATGGAAGGTAATAACCCCAAAGATCTAAAGTATTGTGACAGTGTAACGCCCCCTGTGGGGCTAACACCAACAATAGTGAACAACTCTAGTTGATATTAAGTACCAATACAGTATCATGTGTGTGACCTCCCATATATAAAATGATCAGTAAAACTGACCTCTGTGCTACCATTAAATCGCAGTGAGACTCATGTGATATAACAACAAAATCTATACAAACAGCTGTGTACGTAAGTAAGCAATTGTTAATAAGGTTCTAGCATATAACCATATATGTTAAACAATCTCCGAGAGTCTCTATGGGGAATACAGATAAAGAACAAAGTTCAGTCAATGTGCAGTTCATTGATGCCAGGGACAATAAACAGTGACTTCCGTACTCATATCAGCTGGTGACTTGAAGTGCTCCCCCCCGTGCTCCCCCACTCACCATAGTCAATCACCCCCACAGGGGTACCGAGCAAAGGAGTGGGTGTCTTGGGGTGGATGTTTCCGACGAAATACTGCTTGCGTTCCTCTGCTCCGTGGGATCACTCCAGTGATTCAGTTTAAAATTTCAACCATGCGTTCCAGGGCTGTGTTCCTCCACAACTCCCCACCACCAATCTGTTTTATCCTCCACCGTAAAGAAAGAAAGAAACAGGGGGCTTCCGTGGTGAAGTATGTCCAGTCTATTGAAAATATACAAATGTTTAAAACCGTAGATCCAGTGCAAACACAGCTGCAGACAAGGATGAGACTGGGAAACTAATACAAGCATGCGTCCCACCTTGCGTTCCAGCCTGTTCTTCCGGGTATGACGTGTGAGCGTGACTCCGCCTTATGCGTTTCATCATAGGACGCTCTCAAAGACCGTCTTTGAGAACGTCCTATGATGAAACGCGTAAGTCGGGTATGACGTGTGAGCGTGACTCCGCCTTACGCGTTTCGTCATAGGACGTTCTCAAAGACCGTCTTTGAGAACGTCCTATGACGAAACGCGTAAGTTGGAGTCACGCTCACACGTCATACCCGGAAGAACAGGCTGGAACGCAAGGTGGGACGCATGCTCGGATTAGTTTCCTAGTCTCATCCTTGTCTTCAGCCGTGTTTGCACTGGATCTACGGTTTTAAACATTTGTATATTTTCAATAAACTGGACATACTTCACCACGGAAGCCCCCTGTTTCTTTCTTTCTTTACGGTGGAGGATAAAACAGATTGGTGGTGGGAAGTTGTGGAGGTACTCAGCCCTGGAACGCATGGTTGAAATGTTAAACTGAATCACTGGAGTGATCCCACGGAGCAGAGGAACGCAAGCAGTATTTCGACGGAAACATCCACCCCAAGACACCCACTCCTTCGCTCGGTACCCCTGTGGGGGTGATTGACTCTGGTGAGTGGGGGAGCACGGGGGGGAGCACTTCAAGTCACCAGCTGATATGAGCACGGAAGTCACTGTTTATTGTCCCTGGCATCCATGAACTGCACATTGACTGAACTTTGTTCTTTATCTATATTCCCCATAGAGACTCTCGGAGATTGTTTAACATATATGGTTATATGCTGGAACCTTATTAACAATTGCTTACTTACGTACACAGCTGTTTGTATAGATTTTGTTGTTATATCACATGAGTCTCACTGCGATTTAATGGTAGCACAGAGGTCAGTTTTACTGATCATTTTATATATGGGAGGTCACACACATGATACTGTATTGGTACTTAATATCAACTAGAGTTGTTCACTATTGTTGGTGTTAGCCCCACAGGGGGCGTTACACTGTCACAATACTTTAAATCTTTGGGGTTATTACCATCCATACACATTTTTTACATATTTTTTTATATATTTCTAATAATATGTAGAGCTTCTCCAGTATATCTGGCAAAGCATAGCATCAAAGTAGGGACCAGTTGGACGTGCCAGGCTAAGGAGTCCACAAGGAACAGCAAAAAGGAGGGTGCAGGCCCCTAAACATGAATATATAATAATATAAGTATAATGCAGAGATGTTTAATGTAGATGTATACAATCTATATTAAAAATAGTGACAATGTATAAATGTATATGTATGTATATAAAAAAATGTATAAAAAAAAGGAAAGGGCCAGATGCCTAGTAAAGCAGCCAAGAGGTGCAGGCAGTTTCAAAAAGTGTCACAAGCACAAGCATTTACTTTCACTTTTTCTAATACACAAGGATTGTACACAAAATACATTTTTATTCTTATTTTTATTTTTATCTTCATTTAATTTGACCTTTACACATATGGTAGCTCTTTTATAGATCTTAGTCATTTTCACGTATGGATATAGCATACAGTTTCTTATCTGTATATCTCACTTAGACATTGCTTGATTTAATGTTTTCCACATCTTTAATTAATTAAATATTGTTAATAGGGCAGCGCCAATTTTTCCCACACACTCCTTACATATATCAATTAGCCCTCTTAGGGAACTAATTAGGGAAAGGCAGCAGTCCTTTTACTGTCCAGAGCGCAGATTTCTTAACCTGTTTACACAGCTATGCCCACAAAGAACTGATAAGCCGTAAAGCCTGGGAGGTGGGTCCGATTAATTATGAAGGAACATTGGTCAAAATCTTCCCAGACCTATCTCGGGCTACACTTTAGTGGAGGGTGCAATTGCGCCCGCTCTTTAAGAAAATCAAGCTCTCAGGGGGCTCATAGCGATGGGGATACCCTATATCCTTAATGAAAAAGAAAGGATCGTGCTCCTTTTCCATATTTCAGCCGTCGGATCTTCCTGCCTTGTTCTCGTTTTTGGGGGTGGAGCAGTGTGCGGTACCAGATTGGCTGCAGCCAATGACGAGGAGACAGCGATGGGTGGAACAACTGTGGAAACCCCCTTACAGACTGTGGAAGGGCGGCAAGAACTAGGAGCAGAGTGTCAGACTGAAAACTGTGAGTCCTAAGGGGATGGATACCTCGTTGTTGCCTTTTTTCCTTTCCCCCTTATTCCCTCCCTAAACCATGCCTTTTTTTCCCCGCTCCCCTTCCTGGTCCCCCAGTCTCCTAAAAACATGATCAGTTAGATCAATCTCACCCAAGATAATTAGGAACAGTGCTTGGAACGGTTGAGTGAACTGAGAGACAGTATATCAAGACAGGCTGGGAGGACCCCCCCTGCTAAGTGGGATGCCCGCTAAAGGAAAAAAACAAAAAAAATCTTTCTTTCACCCCCCCTCCTCTTTTTAGGTATTGTCCCTGCCGCCCCTGGTTGTTATCCCACCTCCCCTCCTTAAAGTGGATGTAAACCCAATGTCATCCTTTCTAAACTACTGCCATAGGTTATCTATAAGGATATACATGACTCCTGCATGTATCCTTACCTGTTAAACGTCTCCCCTCTCTCTGTTATTAGCCCCAAAAAACTGCATATTCTGTGGGTGGGTCTGTTGTCTGGAGCTCGGTGGGTGGAGTCGTGATGTCAGCAGACTCCCCGCCCACCTCTACACTCCCCTTGTCAACATGCATGTTCTCCTGTGTATTTCTAACAATGAACTTCTGCTGAACTTCTGCTATGATGTCTAACATCCAGTGAAAAGACAGGAAAGTAACCACATGACTTCAGCATGCCAAATCATGCTGAGGTGTGGAACAGCCAATCCTTGCAGAGCTGCTGAAGAAAGGAGTGGGGGAGGGAATTAAAAAATACTGCATGTCTCTTAGGCTAGTGCACGAGATGTAAATCACCTGTCACTCACAGCAAGGGGGAGGATTTGACAAAGTTTTTGTCAGTTTGTCAAGAATTGTCTCACTGAACAATAAAAGAGGATTGCTCAGAGATGGATTAACTCTGTGTGGCAAGACTGGGCTCAATCAAATGATAGGAAATCTTATACTCTACAGTATGATAAAAAAAATAAAGAATTCGGGTTTACATCCACTTTAATGGAATAACGGAGTAAGACCAAAAAGAGGTAAACTCGGATTTGATGATGAAGAAACAAGTCAGACAGAGATTCCATAAAGTTGAGATGAAAATGTATAAATGCTTTTAAATATGAATTTCACTGATATATCACGGATTGATAACACTGAATTGCACTATTATATTTGCACTGCATGATATATGGTAGAAGGTTTTAGAAATGACTTTATTTCACTTATTTTTATTGTTATCTAGAAATTCACGGGCTTGAATGCCCCCCCCCCTTTTTTTAATTTTTTTTATTTGTTTATTTTTTGGGGGGAGGGAGAGGGGATTGGGGGAAGGTGGGGGTTGGGGAAAGGGTTTAGACACTATGGGAAGACACCTTAAGCACTTTATAAATTACACAGGGCACACAAAAGGGAAATTATTTTTTGTTGAATAGGTGAAGGAAGGAAATGTATATAGGCTCATAGAAGTTGGGTGGGTTGAGGACCTGAAGGGGAGGGAGGAATCTCTTTTGAGGAGGAGCACAAGTGGAGAGAAAGGAGAGTTGACACTATTAAAGGCACATTGTGGCGGCATGCATACACATACAGTATCTCACAAAAGTTAGTACACCCCTCACATTTTTGTAAATATTTTATCATATCTTTTCATGTGACAACACTGAAGAAATTACACTTTACTAAAGAAAGTAGTGAGTGTACATCTTGTATAAAAGTGTAAGTTTGCTGTCCCCTCAAAACAACTCAACACACAGCCATTAATGTCTAAACTGCTGGAAACAAAAGTGAGTACACCCCTAAGTGAAAATGTCCATATTGGGCCCAAAGTGTCAATATTTTGTGTGGCCACCATTATTTTCCAGCACTACCTTAACCCGCTTGAGCATGGTGTTTACCAGAGCTTCACAGGTTGCCACTGGAGTCCTCTTCTACTCCTCCAAAATGACATCACGGAGCTGGTGGATGTTAGACACCTTGCGCTCCGCCACCTTCCGTTTGAGGATGCCCCACAGATGTTCGATAGGGTTTAGATCTGGAGACATGCTTGGCCAGTCCATCACCTTTACCCTCAGCTTCTTTAGCAAGGCAGTGGTCGTCTTGGAGGTGTGTTTGGGGTCCTTATCATGTTGGAATGATGCCCTGCGGCCCAGTCTCCGAAGGGAGGGGATCATGTTCTGCTTCAGTATGTCACAGTACATGTTGGCATTCATGGTTCCCTCAATGAACTGTAGCTACCCAGTGCTGGCAGCACTCATTCAGCCCCAGACCATGACACTCCCACCACCATGCTTGACTGAAGGCAAGACACATTTGTCTTTGTACTCCTCACCTGGTTTCTGCCACACACACTTGACACCATCTGAACCAAATAAGTTTATCTTGGTCTCATCAGACCACAGGACACAGTTCTAGTAATCCATGTCCTTAGTCTTTTTGTCCTCAGCAAACTTTTCTTTCTCGTACATCACGGGACACTGATGGGTTATGTAGTATCACAAGGTGATTGGACACTGGTCACACCCTTGACAGGAAGTTCAACCCCCTATATAACCCCTCCCCTTACTGGGGATACCTCAGTTTTTTCACCAGTGTCTTAGGTGTTGGTCACGAATAAGATATGCTGTGCTTAGCTCCAAAGGGATATCCTATACTGGGGCAAGCCATGCAACCGGATCCATTCAAAGTGCTTTTTTAGGCCAAATTGGATGGTACCCGGGCCTTGTGTCTGAAGAAACAAGGTTTTACCTGTAACGCTTCTCTTTTTAGAGAGCTGGACCCTGGGACCCAGTATTTGGTTTTTTAAGCCATATCCCTGGCAGGGTGCTTTATGGGGCCAGAACTGCGAATCCTCCTATTCAAGGGGGCCCCAGTCTCTGAAAGTTTCTCAAACTGAGCCCACCGTGAGAGGTGAACATTGGGTCTGTATAAACAGAACCCTGCAGGATTTTTTAATTCTAGTAGGTTTTCTCCTTTAAGTAAATGTATGCTATGCCTATTGTCGCCACCAGGGGCTGCCAAGAGCACATACCTTGTCATGCTTGTTCTATCTGTCTCAGTGTCCACACTGCACGCTTCTCCAGCCAGACTCCAGGTAGGATGGGTTGGGGGGCTCTCTCCTTAGGGATGATTCCCCCCATTATTTAGGGGGGCCGGGTGGTCTGAATAGATAGCGGTAATTACTGATTCACCGCCACCGCTGCCGCGCTACCGGCTTTTTCAGCAGACTCCCCATCCACCGGCCCTTCTCTCTCCTCCACCCCAGCCTCCCCTCCACGCTTGGCCCGAGGATCGGAGCCTCGGCTCGCGCGGGAAACGCACGTTTTTTGAAAAAAACGAGGGGGGCGGGAGGGGTGGTCGGAGGAGGGGGGCGGAGCATTAGCGAGACGTTCGGCGTGATTAAACGCCCACATCGCTGGCTATACAGGCTATAAAGTGCACTCTTTTTCAGGTGCACACAGCCTATGGAGGGACACAGAGCTGACGGTCGCATGTGAGGTGGGACACAGGTATTCTCCCAGGCAGCATTTACTTTAAAACACCAGACTGGGCATTGGTAGCAGCGGCAGTTGCTGAACTACATCACTCAGCAGTCAGTGTTTTGGTGATACCCCCACCTTGTTGCTTTCCACTATGGGTAGAAGAGGTACAGGTACCCCGAAAACCAGAGGCTCTAGGGGATCTCCCTCAGGCTCTGAGGACCCCCCGTCTGCAGCACCTTCCCCCCCTGTGGAACCTGGGATGGCTGGCCAGGGTGAGCCGTCGGGTCAGAGGCTGCATCTGCTTCTGGCACTTCAGCCCCTGTATACATTACGCAGGAGGTTTTTTTCTCAACCATTAATGGACTAGAGGAAAGACTAATGGCCTTAATTGCGTCTTCACTCTGTAGAAGAAAACGCACTAGGTCTCCCTCTGTTACCCAGGACCCTCAAGCTGAGGAACTCTGGGGAAAAAGGAGAGGAATTCCTCTCAGAGGATCGGGATAGGACTGATGATTCCTCTTCTGAGGAATCAAGTGGAGAAGGGCCCTCTTCAGCTTCTCAGGATGAGAAGGTGCTAGTTCAGATCCTTGCTGGATTGGTCCGCTCCACATTTAAGTTGCCTGTATCTGAGTGAGTTAAAGAACCCTCCTCTTCTTTGGGTTCACTGAAGCCTCCTCAAACAACACATGCTTTTCCTGTTCATAATTTACTGGAAAAACTCATTTATTCTGAGTGGGATCACCCAGATAAACATTTTTTTCCGCCTAAAAAGTTTTCAACACTTTATCCTATGGGGGAAAAATTTAGAAAAATGTGGGGTATACCGGCAGTTTCCTCCGTAAATTAAAGTCTGACTTGTACTGTTGATAACGCTCAGATGCTTAGGGATCCAACTGATAAAAAAATGGAATTCCTGTTAAAAAATATATTTTCCTTGGCAGGTTCAGTAGCTCAACCTGCAGTGGGAGCAATTGGAATCTGTCAATACTTAAGAGACCATGTTAAACAGGTCCTCAAAGTTTTACCTGAACAGCAAGCCCAGGGGTTGGCCAACCTTCCAGCGGCTTTATGTTTTGCTGTTGACGCAATCAGAGATTCTATCATCTAAACCTCTCACCTTTCGCTTGGGTTGCTGCATATGCGTAGAATCTTATGGTTGAAAAATTGGTCAGCCGAATCACCATGTAAGAAGCTTCTGGCTGGATTTCCATTTCGTGGTGCAAGGCTGTTTGGAGAGGATTTGGACAATTATATCCAAAAGATCTCTAGTGGGAAAAGCACACTCTTACCAGTTAAGAAAAGGAGCAAACGTCTCTCTTTTAAACGGGCGCTTTCCCCGGTGCCAGGAGCATCAGCCTCCAGGCAGTCGCGATGGCCTCCCCTGTCAGACTCAAGAAATAAATTTCAGAGTCGATCCCAGGGACAAAAGAAGTCCTGGGGGAAGAAGCCTACTAGACAAGATGCTAAAGCCTCTTTATGAAGGAGCGCCCCCGCTCGCTCGGGTGGGGGGAAGACTGCTACAGTTCTCAAAGCTCTGGCAGGAAGATTTCCAGGACAAAAGAGTAATCTCCATGGAAACCCTAGGTTACAAACTGAAGTTCTGAGTATTCCCCTCTCCTCGATTCCTCAGATCAAATGTCCCCAGAGATCCAGAGAAAAAGTCTCTCCTTCTAGCGTTAGAGCGACTATTGCCGCAACAAGTAATCGTGGTGGTTCCCACGGAGGAGCAGGGATTGGGGGTTTTATTCAAACCTTTTCACGGTTCAAAAACCAAATGGAGATGTCAGACCTATTCTGGATCTAAAGGATCTAAACCGATTCCTAAAGATTCGATCCTTTCGCATGGAATCAATTCGATCAGTAGTCTCCATCCTACAAGGAGGAGAATTTCTTGCATCGATAGACATCAGAGATGCGTACCTGCATGTACCCATTTTCCCTGCTCATCAAAACTACTTGCGTTTCGAAGTAGAAAAACGCCACTTTCAGTTTATAGCCCTGCCTTTCGGGCTAGCCACTGCACCTCAGGTGTTTACAAAGATCTTGGCTCCTCCTCTAGTCAGATTAAGGGCCCAAGGTATAACTGTCATAGCCTACCTAGACGACCTGCTCTTGATAGACTGGTCGGTAGCCTGCCTGGACCAGAACTTGTTAACCACAGTCAACTACTTGGAATACCTAGGTTGGATTCTCAACTTAGAAAAGTCTTTCTTAAAACCAGTAAGAAGACTAGAGTATTTGGGCCTGGTCATAGACACAAACCAAGAGAAGGTATTTTTACCTCAGGCAAAGATCAGTGCCTTAAAAGAACTGATTCAGGTGGTCAGGACAAAAAAGAGTCCTTCTGTTCGCCTTTGTATGAGGCTGCTGGGAAAGATGGTGGCTTCATTCGAAGCAGTTCCCTATGCTCAGTTTCATTCAAGACTGCTGCAACACAGTATTCTGTCTGCCTGGAACAAGAAGGTGCAGGCATTGGATTTTCTGATGCGTCTGTCTCCTACAGTGCGTCAGAGCCTCAGTTGGTGGTTAATACCCAAAAACCTGAAAAAAGGGAAATCCTTTTTACTGGTTACCTGGACAATGGTAACAACGGATGCCAGTCTTTTGGGTTGGGGAGCAGTTCTGGAACAGTCTGCGGTCCAGGGGGAATGGTCCAAAAACGAGAAGACCTTACCCATCAACATTCTGGAGATCCGTGCGGCGTATCTAGCTCTAAAGGCCTGGACTCTCAGGCTACAGGGATTCCCTGTCAGGATCCAGTCTGACAATGCCATAGCAGTGGCTTATATCAATCATCAAGGAGGCACCAGGAGTCGTGCAGCTCAGGACAAAGAAAACCAGATTTTAGTCTGGGCAGAAAAACATGTGCCATGCATATCGGCAGTTTTCATTCCGGGGATAGAGAACTGGCAGGCGGACTATTTGAGTCGCCAGCGGTTATTCCCAGGGGAATGGTCTCTTCACCCCAACGGCTTTTGGGCCATATGCCAAAAATGGGGGATTCCAGATGTAGATCTCTTTGCATCCAGGTTCAACAAGAAGATCGACAAGTTTGTGGCAAGAACAAGGGATCCTCTTGCATGCGGGACAGATGTATTGGTGATTTTGTGGCATCGGTTTTCACTGATTTATGCATTCCTCCTATTCTGCTACTGCCACAACTCCTTCGCAGGATCAGGCAGGAAAAGAAGCCGGTACTTCTGGTGGCCCCAGCTTGGCCCAGAAGAGCTTGGTATGCAGAAATGGTAAGGATGACAGTGGGTTGCCTGTGGACCCTACCGTCACGTCCAGACCTGTTATCTCAAGGTCCAGTATTCCATCCTGCTTTACAAACGCTAAATTTGACGGTTTGGCTATTGAAACCCAGGTTCTGAAGAATCGTGGGCTTTCAGGTCCTGTGATCTCTACATTGATCAATGCAAGGAAGCCAGCTTCCAGAGTAATTTATCATAGAGTCTGGAAGACTTATGTATCCTGGTGTGAAGCCAGGGGTTGGCATCCCAGGAAATATGTCATAGGTAGAATTCTTCACTTTCTACAAATGGGATTAGAAATGAAGCTGGCCTTGAGTACCATCAAGGGCCAGGTCTCGGCCTTATCAGTATTATTTTAACGGCCACTTGCTTCACATTCTTTGGTCCGAAGCTTTATGCAGGGGGTGATGCATCTTAATCCCCCGGTTAAGGCGCCCCTAAACCCCTGGGACTTGAATTTGATTCTGTCAGTCTTACAAAGACAGCCTTTTGAACCAATACGTCAAATTCCCTTGGTCTTGTTGACAAGAAAGTTAATTTTTCTGGTAGCCATTTCTTCTGCTAGAAGAGTTTCAGAATTAGCAGCTCTTTCCTGTGAAGAGCCTTATTTAATCTTGCATAAGGATAGAGTGGTATTGCGCCCTCATCCTAGCTTTTTACCGAAGGTGGTTTCAGATTTCCATCTAAACCAAGATATTGTTCTGCCTTCCTTTTTCCCAGATCCTTGTTCTACGGAAGAAAGGTCACTACATTCCTTGGATGTAGTAAGAGCAGTCAAGGCCTATCTGGAGGCAACTGCTCAAATTCGCAAAATGTTTTGTTCGTACTGCCGGAAGGTCCCAATAAAAGGACAGGCAGTGTCAAAGTCTACCATTTCAAAATGGATTCGACAAATGATTATTCAAGCTTACGATTTGAAACAGAAAATTCCACCTTTTCAAATCAAGGCACACTTCACAAGGGCTATTAGTGCTTCTTGGGCGGTGCATCACCGGGCCTCTATGTCTCAAATCTGCAAGGCCGCAACCTGGTCTTCAGTCCATACATTCACCAGATTTTATCAGGTGGATGTGGGAAGGCATGAGGATATCGCCTTTGGGCGTAGTGTGCTGCAGGCAGCGGTACGAGGTCCTCAGGTCTGATTACACCCTACGTTGTGTGGTCCCCTCCCCTCAAATAGCATTGCTCTGGGACATCCCATCAGTAATTACTGAGGCTCTGTGTCCCATGATGTACAAGAAACAAAATAGAATTTTTATAACAGCTTACCTGTAAAATCCTTTTCTTTTGAGGTACATCATGGGACACAGAGGTCCCGCCCCTCTTCTAATACACTTATATTGCTTTGCTACAAAACTGAGGTATCCCCAGTAAGGGGAGGGGTTATATAGGGGGTTGAACTTCCTGTCAAGGGTGTGACCAGTGTCCAATCACCTTGTGATACTACATAACCCATCAGTAATTACTGAGGCTCTGTGTCCCATGATGTACCTCAAAAGAAAAGGATTTTACAGGTAAGCTGTTATAAAAATCCTATTTTTGTGGGCTTCCTTGTGAATCATCTTTAGAAGAGGCTTCCTTCTGGGATGACAGCTATGGAGACCAATTTGATGCAGTGTGTGGCGTATGGTCTAAGCACTGACAGGCTGACCCCCTCACCCCTTTAACCTCTGCAGCAATGCTGGTAGCACTCATACGTCTATTTCCCAAAGACAACCTCTGGATATGTAGCGGAGCACGTGCACTCAACTTCTTTGGTTGACCATGGTGAGACCTGTTCTGAGTGGAACCTGTCCTGTTAAACCGCGGTCTTGGCCACCATGCTGCAGCTCAGTTTCAGGATCTTGGAAATCTTCTTATAGCCTAGGCCATCTTTATGTAGAGCAACAATTCTTTTTTTCAGATCCTCAGAGAATTCTTTGCCATAAGGTGCCATGTTGAACTTTCAGTGACCAGTATGAGAGAGTGAGAGCAATAACACCAAATTTAACCTGCTCCCATGAGACCTTGTAACACTAATGAGTCACATGACACTGGGGAGGGAAAATGGCTAATTGGGCCCCATTTGGACATTTTCACTTAGGAGTGTACTCCCTTTTCTTGCCAGCGGTTTAGACATTAATGGCAGTGTGTTGAGTTATTTTGAAGGTACAGCAAATTTACACTGTTATACAAGCTGTACACTCACTACTTTACATTGCAGCAAAGTGTCATTTCTTCAGTGTTGTCACATGAAAAGATAGGATAAAATATTTACAAAAATGTGAGGGGTGTACTCACTTTTGTCAGATACTGTATATAAAATATCCCTTAACAGGGATTCTGGATATATAAAGTAAAGGGGAGGTTTGGGGTATCTAGGTAGGTAATGGGGTACTGGGGAGTAGGGTAAATTCAAGCCCCCACTCCCTAGTATCCCAGATTTTAAGAGGGGAGGAGAGGGGAGGGTGGACCAGGGTAATGGTAGGGGGATGACCTTGGGAAGGGCAATTTTGAAGTAACAGAGAGGTGGGAATCAGGAAACTGCCAGGGGAGGGGCCCCCCTCCCCATAAACGCGGTTAAGATTAAGGTATAGGATTGAGGGGTATTTAAAAGGGGCCTCTATTCAATGGTAATATCTCACCTGGTGATATCACTAAGACTTGCCCCTTTGGGTGGCAGATGGTAGCTCAGAGATAATTCTATCAAGATTTGACCCCTATTTTGTTTTCTGGGGGCGGGAGAGGGCTGCATGCGGGGGGTCTTATATCCTCTTACTATAGTAGGTCATTTGCAGGTTGCAGAAGACGGTAGTCTTGTACTGTTTGTTTATATTATGCCAAGATGTTGAGGGACAGACCGCCTGACTGTGGACCACCTCGTGGGCCCTTTTTCTCATCTGAAATCCCCTTTGGGATTTGGGAGGTGGGTGACCGGGAGGGGTTCCACGGTGCGGGTGGATGTCCTCTAAAAATTACATTTTCTGAACTGCTTTTGCGTTGTTAAGCTATAAGGTGGCAGTATTTTATGTTGATGTCGATAACGCAGAATGTCGGTTCTATTCAGAAAATTACATTTTCTGAACTGCTTTTGCGTTGTTAAGCTATAAGGTGTCAGTATTTTATGTTGATGTCGATAATGCAGAATGTCGGTTCTATTGTTAATATTACTTTTTTGTAGCTGGAGAGGGGAAGGAGCCTGGAGCTCTGCTCCCTGCCACTTCTAACCACACCCTCACATAGGATGTCGCTCGAATACCGGTTTATACCGGTGAGCGTTCTAGCAGTGTTTTGCTGCTTTTTTTTTTCCCCTTTTTTTTACTTTTTTTTTTTCTCTCTTTTCCTTTCCCTTTTTTCCTAACCCTTCCTTTCCCGAGACCTTGGTATGGAGGTCCTCAATGTGACCTCGCTTAATGCTAAGGGGCTAAATACGCCAGAGAATAGGCAGGTGCTCCTGCATGACTTGCAACGTCTTAAGTCCGATATTGCTTTCATACAGGAGACACCTTTTAGGGATGATAAATTACCCATCCTACAGAGTGGGTCATTCCCGACGGTATACCACTCTACCAATTAGCAAAGTCGAGGGGGGTTTCTATTCTCATCTTGGGCAGGGTACCATGGTTCTATATAGATTCAATTAAGGACCCAGGAGGATGTTTCTTGTTTTTGAAAGGCACGATAGGTGCTGTTGAGGATACTCTGGCAACATTATATGCCCCTAATGACCGTCAAGAGACCTTTATAAGTATGATGCTAGGAAGACTGACTGAGGTCACAACGGGACATTTGATTGTAGGAGGAGACCTAAATATTTCATTAGTCTCAATAGAGGACACAGCTTCTGGTGGGTCATCTATTTCTTTTAAGGCACGCAAACGCATTGTCCAATCCTTGCATAGAAGTCAATTGATTGATGTATGGTGTCTATTTCATCCTAGGAGAAAGGATTATACCTTTTATTCTACCCCTTATAAATCATATTCTTGTATTGACTACTTTTTTGTCCCACATGCTCAACTTCACGCAGTTCGAACTGCTACTATAGGTCCTATTACCTGGTCACATCACGCACCTATTTCTTGACATATGCCTTACAAGACTCTCTTTCGATTAGATCTACTCATTGGAGACTGAATGAAAGTGTCATAAACCAGATGTGACCAGAACTGTGTGACTGCGACAGAGTAAACCAAACATAAGTAGGTGAAAGTAAGTGATTTTATTAAGATAAATGCATATAATGTGAATACATCACCAATACCAAACAGAGTGAGAAAACCAAATAAACAGTGACAACAAACCAACCAGTATATATAACAAAAGAGAATACCAGAATCGTAGTCAAGCCAGGCCAGGGTCATAAACAGGAGGTCAGCAGATGGGGGGACAAGGAGAAAGGGATCAGGTTGCAGGACAAGGTTACAGGGATGCAGGAATAGACAGGATCAGGTACAACAGGTTCAGGATGCAAGAATCAAGGTTCAGGATCAGGATAACAGGTAACAGGATGCAGGTCAGGCCTCAAGGATAATACCAGGGCAAGGTGTGTGTGCACTTGCCGGGTATTTATACTACAGCTGCTAATAAAGTCAGGTGATGCCTATCTGCAGAAGGTAATACCTGCTCCATACTGTCAGGATACCTCCGCTGGTGGACGCCAGTACTGCGGCCCAAAGATGACAAAATACCAGCAGTAAAAAGCTCTTCTGACAGCTCCAAACTGCCAGGAGACACCTGCTGGTGGACCTCAGTACTGCATGCCAAAAGATCGATATTACCAGCGGAGGGGACCTTTCCTGACAGTACCCCCCCTAGAAGGAGCGACCTCCAGACGCTCCAACTAGCCATTGCTGGGCAAAGTCCATGGCGTCAAGCCGGGCAGCAGGCAAAGTCACATCAGGTTGGGCAATAAGTCCGTCAAGCTGAATAGCAGGCACATGAAACTCAAGCTGAGTGGCAGGCACAGCGAGCTGGGCGGCAGGCACCTCGAACTGGGCAACAGGCACATAAGGCTGGGCAGCCGGGCAGCAGGCACATCAAGCGGGGCAGCAGGCATGGGTAAATCAAGCTGGGCAGCAGGCGCGGGCACATCAAGTTGGGCAGCAGGCACAGGCACATAGAGTGGGGCAGCAGGCACATCAAATGGGACAACAGATATATCAAGCTGGGCAGCGGGCACTTCAAGCTGGGCAGCAGGCACTGCAAGCTGGGGAGCAGGCACTGCAAACTGGGCAGCGGGCACTTCAAGCTGGGCAGCGGGCACTTCAAGCTGGGCAGCAGACACTTCAAGCTGGGCAGCAGACACTTCAAGCTGGGCAGCAAGCACGGGCACTTCAAGCTGGGCAGCAGGCAGCAGGCACGGGCACTTCAAGCTGGGCAGTGGATAGAGCCTCATCAGGCTGGGCAACAGACAGTGGCACATCAGGCTGGGCAGCAGACAGGAACACATCAGGCTGGGCAGCAGACAGAAACACATCAGACTGGGCAGCAGACAGAAACACATCAGGCTGGGCAGCAGACAGGAACACATTAGGCTGGGCAGCAAACAGAAACATATCAGGCTGGGCAGCAGACAGGAACACATCAGGCTGGGCAGCAGACAGAAACACATCAGGCTGGGCAGCGGAGAGTGGCACATCAGGCTGGGCAGCGGACAGGAACACATCATGTAGGGCAGCATATAGGAACACATCAGGCTGGGCAGCAGACAGTGGCACATCAGGCTGGGCAGTGGACAGTGGCACATCAGGCTGGGCAGCGGACAGTGGCACATCAGGCTGGGCAGCGGACAGTGGCACATCAGGCTGGGCAGCAGACAGTGGCACATCAGGCTGGGCAGCGGACAGTGGCACATCAGGCTGGGCAGCAGACAGTGGCACATCAGGCTGGGCAGCAGACATGGGCTCATTAGGCTGGGCAGCAGACAGTGGCACATCAGGCTGGGCAGCAGATAGTGGCATATCAGGCTGGGCAGCAGACAAGAACACATCAGGCTGGGCAGAAGACAGTGGCACATCAGGCTGGGCAGAAGACAGTGGCACATCAGGCTGGGCAGCAGACAGGAGCACACCAGTCTGGGCAGCAGACAGAGGCATGTCAGGCTGGGCAGCAGATAGAGGCTCAGCAGGCTGGGCAGCAGACAGAGGGTCATCAGGCTGGACAGCAGGCAGGAACACATCAGGCTGGGAAAAAGACAGAGTCTCATCAGGCTGGGCAGCAGGCTCCAGGTCATCGAACTGGGCAGCAGGCAACGAGACTTCAGACTGGAAAGCAGGCATATCAGACTGGAAAGCAGGCACATCAGACTGGAAAGTAGGCGCTGGCTCTTCAGGCTGGAATGCTGGCTCTGGCTCTTCAGGCTGGTATGCTGGCTCTTCAGGCTGGAACACTGGCTCTGGCTCTTCAGGCTGGTATGCTGGCTCTTCAGGCTGGAACACTGGCTCTAGCTCTTCAGGATGAAACGCTGGCTCTGGCTCTTCTGGCTGAAACACTGGCACCTCCTGCTGGAACACTGGCACCTGCGGCTGGAACACTGGCACCTGCGGCTGGAACACTGGCACCTGCGGCTGAAACACTGACACCTGCGGCTGGAACACTGACACCTGCGGCTGGAACACTGGCACTTGCGGCTGGAACACTGGCGCCTCCGGCTAGTACACTGGCGCCTCCGGCTGGAACTTTGGCGCTTCAGGCTGGAACTCTGGCGCTTCAGGCTGGAACTCTGGCGCTTCAGGCTGGAACTTTGGTGCTTCAGGCTGGATATCTGGCACTTCAGGCTGGGACAGATTGGTGGGTGTGGAGGCAGGTTGGCACATCAGCCTGGGCAGCAGACAGTGGCACATCAGCCTGGGCAGCAGACAGTGGCACATCAGGCTGGGCAGCAGACAGGGGCTAATCAGGCTGGGCAGCAGACAGTGGCACATCAGGCCTTCGCCACAGGCAGAGGCACATCAGGCTGGGAAGTGGATAGTGGCATATCAGGCTGGGCAGCGGACAAGAACACATCAGGCTGGGCAGCAGACAGTGGCACATCAGGCTGGGCAGCAGACAGGAACACACCAGGCTGGGCAGCAGACGGTGGTATGTCAGGCTGGGCAGCAGACAGAGGCTCAGCAGGCTGGGCAGCAGACAGAGGCTCATCAGGCTGGGCAGCAGGCAGGAACACATCAGGCTGGGCAGAAGACAGAGTCTCATCAGGCTGGGCAGCAGGCTCCAGGTCGTCAAACTGGGCAGCAGGCAACGAGACTTCAGACTGGAAAGCAGGCATATCAGACTGGAAAGCGAGCACATCACACTGGCTCTTCAGGCTGGAACGCTGGCGCCTCCGGCTGGAACACTGCCGCCTCCGGCTGGAACACTGGCGCTTCAGGCTGGAACACTGGCGCTTCAGGCTGGAACTCTGGCGCTTCAGGCTGGAACTCTGGCGCTTCAGGCTGGAACTCTGGCGCTTCAGGCTGGGACAGATTGGTGGGTGTGGAGGCAGGTTGGGTTAATGGCAGGATCATTTTGGTTGGGAAAAACTTTCATTTTTTCTTTCACTTAGTCACTGAAGCTCTGTAGGTGGGGGGTGCAGCAGACTGGAAAGGAGATGTCAGGGGCATATCAGTGGCCGTCGGGCAAATGTGCGTGCACACAGGTGCACAAGAAGCTCTTCCAGGACAATTCTGCTCAATTCCCCACCAGGGGGCGCCGGAGCGCTCCCGCGTGTGCCCGTACGCGCGTTCGCGCGTTCGCCCGTGCGCGCGCCCGTTCGCGCTAGCGTTGTTTGGCGCCAAGGCCCCTTTAAAAGGATGACAGGTGCTTCTGTCAGATGCTGTTTGTCTGCAGCTCTGTACCTGCGTTCCTGTTTCCGCCTGATTTGTACTTACCTGTGACCCGGCTACGTCTGACCATTCTCCAGTCTCCAATTCGACCCGGCTTGCCTGACCTTGTTTATCTGATTACCTGTTGCCGAACCTCTGCCTGCCTGACTATTCTTGGATCCCCCCTTTGCCATACCTGCCTGATCTCCTGCTGAAACGGACTGTCTGACTTGCTTCTGCCTGTGTCCTGGGACGCTGCTTCCAGCCTGCCTGTCAAGCACCCTGCCGCTGCCTTCTCAGCTACCTGCCTGTCTACCGGCCTGCATCCGCATACCTGCATCCGCAGCTCAGCCATCCCTGAGGGGCATCCTTCCAGATCATCATCTGCTTCTGCTGGAACCGCATCAGGCCCTCCTACCCACTGTGCTCAAGAGACCACTGTTCCCACTTCCAGTGGCTCCTGAACCAGCGCTTAAGAGAGGTCTCCTTCTACCAGTCAGGCTCAACTACCAGGTACCTTACAGGAGAATTGGGATATGTCAGAGAAGAGGTAACAGTAGCTGGGGAAGTTCTTGTGGATTAGTAAGCAGCTGAGAAGAGGCAGGTGGGTTGAATGCAGGATAGGTACAGGGAGCAGAGACCGGATATGAGTATTTGGTTGGGAGCAATGTATACTGGGCTGCAACTGAGTTTGGCATGGGTGATGGGGAAACAGACTTGTCGGTTCGATATTACCAGCGGAGGGGACCTTTCCTGACAGTACCCCCCCTCAAAGGAGCGACCTCCGGACTCTTCAACTAGCCTGGGCAGGCTGGGCAGAAGACAGAGTCTCATCAGTCTGGGCAGCAGGCTCCAGGTCGTTGAACTGGGCAGCAGGTAACGAGACTTCAGACTGGAAAGCAGGCATATAAAGGCTGGTTTAAATACAACTTTTTCTTTTTCTAGATGTTGACGCAGGAGAGAGCAGACATCTGAGTCAGCAGCTCCAGCCATCCAGCAGCTCCAGCCATCCGGCTCCAGCCATCCAAGGACTCATCCCAGACTCCCCAGCGGAACTTACCGGGACCCCCACCTATACACCGTGCATCCACTACCATCTGGAAGCTGAGTTCCAGCCTGCCAGCCGCATAGGCCCTTCCCGCAGGACACTCTGCGGTCGGCCTAGCACCCTCAGGAAACTCTGCGGCTTCGGCCTAGCGCTGGGCCAGGGCCAACCTGCCGCTTCACCTCCCACAGCCCGATCGGCAGTCCGACCAGCAGGCCCGAGTATCACCTCTGACAGAATCGAACCGACTCCATCGCCATCCTTGGATGGACCGGTAGTCGCACCATGATCTGAACAGCCGGACAGCCCACGGCTCGGGCCTAGCCGGCGGCCATCTTGGTCCTCCCTCCTGAGGCCACAGCACTCCACCGCCCCCCCGAAGATCATCCCCAGACATCCCAGCAAGACCCACTGGGACCTCGGCCCCAGCGGACCCCCCCAGCCCAGCTCACCAGCACACCCACCGCTGCAGCACACCCACCGCGGCTCAGGCCTAGCCCATTGGCCATTTTGGTCCACCCACTCGGCAGCTATTACCACCTCCACCCGGAGCTCATCCCCGGACCCCCCTAGCAGGTAGTACTAGGACCTACCACCACAGGACCTTGCCACCTCCGGAGCTCGAGCACCAGGACACCCCGTGGCTCGGACCCAGCCTGTCAGCCATCTTGGTCCACCCAGTGCGGCCACAACCACCACCTCCACCCGGAGCTCATCCCGGACCCCCCCCAGCAGGTTAGTACCGGGACCCGCCCCCCCAGGCCTGCACCGGCCCATCTCCAGGCAGGACCACCATCCCTCCTACCCCCCTCCCTCCACAGCCAACCCTTGGGGCACCACCACAGCCTCCGTCCAATCACCCCGCTCTCTAGCTGTTATGCCGCGTACACACGGTCGGACTTTTCTCCTGCAAAAGTCCGACGGACGCCGCCGGACCAAGTCCGGCGGAAAATCCGACCGTGTGTGGTCTCCATCGGACTTCCGACGGACCGTTTCGGGCGGAAATCCGACGTACTTTAGATTTGAAGCCTGCTTCAAATCTTTACGTCGTACCTCCGCCGGACTCAGTTCCTGACGGAAAGCCCGTTCGTCTGTATGCTGGTCCAAAGGACCAGATACGACGGAGGAGCAGGTTACTGCATCTCGCGCTCGCTGCAATAGGAAAAACAAATTTTCCCATTGCGGCGAGCGCGGGGGCATCCCAGGCCCTTAGGTCTGGTATGGAACTTTGAGAACCTCCCTACGCCGAAAAACCGGCGTGGGGGTCCCCCCAAAATCCATACCAGACCCCGATCCGAGCACGCAGCCCGGCCGGTCAGGAAAGGGGGTGGGGACGAGCGAGCGCCCCCCCCCCCTCCTGAACCGTACCAGGCCGCATGCCCTCAACATGGGGGGGTGCTTTGGGGGAGGGGGCGCCTTACGGTGCCCCCCCACCACAAAGCACCTTGTCCCCATGTTGATGAGGACAAGGGCCTCTTCCCGACAACCCTGGCCGTTGGTTGTCGGGGTCTGCGGGCGGGGGGCTTATCGGAATCCGGGAGCCCCCTATAATAAGAGGGGCCCCCAGATCCCGGCCCCCCCACCCTATGTGAATGAATATGGGGTACATGGTACCCCTACCCATTCACCTAGGTAAAAAGTGTTAATAATAAAACACAACACAGGTTTTTAAAATAATTTATTAAACTGCTCCGGGGCGGGGTCTTCTTCCGTCTTCGGGGGTCCCTCCGCTTCATCTTCTCCCGGCGTCCGGTTGGTTCTTCTCCGCTCTCTTCACTCAGTGTTCCAGTTCTTCGGCCGGCTCCTCTGCTGTGTTCAGGTAGCTCTCTTGCCAGCAGAGGTCCGGACTTCTGAGCTGCTGGGCTTCTTGTCTTCTCTTCTCTTCTCTTCCCCCAGATGTTGACACGACGCTCTCTCCGGCTGGACTGGTCTCCGAGGGCTGCGTTGTGACTTATATAGGCGGAGACCCCGCCCCCTTTTGATGTCACAGTCCCTGGGCATGCTGGGACTGTGACGTTTTAGGGGGCGTGGTCGACCACGCCCCCTAAAACGTCACAGTCCCAGCATGCCCAGGGACTGTGACATCAAAAGGGGGCGGGGTCTCCGCCTATATAAGTCACAACGCAGCCCTCGGAGACCAGTCCAGCCGGAGAGAGCGTCGTGTCAACATCTGGTGGAAGAGAAGAGAAGAGAAGACAAGAAGCCCAGCAGCTCAGAAGTCCGGACCTCTGCTGGCAAGAGAGCTACCTGAACACAGCAGAGGAGCCGGCCGAAGAACTGGAACACTGAGTGAAGAGAGCGGAGAAGAACCAACCGGACGCCGGGAGAAGATGAAGCGGAGGGACCCCCGAAGACGGAAGAAGACCCCCCCCCGGAGCAGTTTAATAAATTATTTTAAAAACCTGTGTTGTGTTTTATTATTAACACTTTTTACCTAGGTGAATGGGTAGGGGTACCATGTACCCCATATTCATTCACATAGGGTGGGGGGGCCGGGATCTGGGGGCCCCTCTTATTATAGGGGGCTCCCGGATTCCGATAAGCCCCCCGCCCGCAGACCCCGACAACCAACGGCCAGGGTTGTCGGGAAGAGGCCCTTGTCCTCATCAACATGGGGACAAGGTGCTTTGTGGTGGGGGGGCACCGTAAGGCGCCCCCTCCCCCAAAGCACCCCCCCATGTTGAGGGCATGCGGCCTGGTACGGTTCAGGAGGGGGGGGGGGCGCTCGCTCGTCCCCACCCCCTTTCCTGACCGGCCGGGCTGCGTGCTCGGATCGGGGTCTGGTATGGATTTTGGGGGGGACCCCCACGCCGGTTTTTCGGCGTAGGGGGTTCCCCTTAAAGTTCCATACCAGACCTAAGGGCCTGCGACGGGGCTCGCAAGGTTTCAATCTCGCCAAAAAAAGCGGCGAGATTGAATTCCTTTTCTAGTCCCGTCGTACCCGAGTCACGTTCAAAATGAACGGACTTGTCCGTGTGTGGGAAAGTCCGTTCATTCTGAAAGTCCGTCGGGAAGACCGGATTCCGGAAAGTCCGGCCGTGTGTAGGCAAGTCCGGCCGTTCAGAAAGTCCGGCGGTAGTCCGCCGGAAGTCTGGCGGCAAGTACGTCGGACCTAGCTTTCTAGAAAGTCCGACCGTGTGTACGCGGCATTAGACTTGGGGGACAGACCACGGCTGCGGCCTAGCTCCAGCCACCCAGCACCCACACCTGTTCCAGCGTGCCCCTATGCCCCTACACCTGGAACACCCCCTCCTCTACACTGGACCTCACTGCGTGGGCACAAGTTGCCACTGGAGACTCTGGACCAGACCAGCATCCATCTTAGATCTGCCTAAACCCAGCCGCAGCATCACTCCAACCAGTAAGTAGCGGCCAGACCCCCTCTACCCCTCACCCCCACCGTCATCCTCTGGACCATCCTGTACAGGTAAGCCCACCGGGGTACCTTAGCAGTTGATCCAGGGTCCTTGAATCCGATTGCCCCTTGGGGGGTCAGGAAGGAATTTTTCCTCTGCTGCAGCAATTGGCCAGCTCAGCTAGGGTTTTTTTCGTCTTCCTCTGGATCAACGGGAGGGTGGTAGGTAGCCCTCCATCACCTCCATCAGCCTCCTTCAGCAACTTTCTTGCTTCATCATGTGCAATTTCAAGTACACAGCGGACGCCCTCCACAAGCTAAGAAACATTGGTTCAACTCTACCAACCGCCACTCAAAAAAGACTAAAAAAAAAAAAGAAAAATTACTAAAGACCAACCTACAAGCAACCATCAAATACAGGGAGACACCAATCCAACTACTAATATATCAATGGATCCGCGCTTCAGACTATTAAACAACTGCTGCCCCCCTATGCGAGTAGGGAACACCTCAGTGAAACCCCAAGAGGATAAGATCAAAATATAGGGAATGGCGCTGTGTTAAAAAGAGGGAGTATTGGTGTAAAATATTTCTAATTTCTAAAGTGACGAATACTCTAGTGCATGGTGCAATGCTTTCACGAATAAAAATAAAATAGTGTAATAATAAATAAAATTAAATAAACCAAAAAATAGTGTATATTATAGGTATAAGGTGATAAGTCCTTGGTTAATGACAAAGGGAATTATCAGCTGTATATACATCCAATAACGCAATAATAATCCCATATAATAAGCAAACACAAACCATACATTATCAACACTATAAACCATGTGTTGGCAAAACTTATATAGATCCACTGATTAAAAAATGCAAAGTGACAGGTGCCAAGTTGTGCTATATAAATACCGTGGTTTTCAAACCACTGTGCAATAATGTGCAAAAAAAAAACACTAGAGATTATAAATAATCATTTATGAACAAATCCTCAATTAACTGTATATAAAAAAGTCCATTATGATGTTCAGTGTAAAATGTTCATAAAAATAATAAAACGTGCAGTGAAAAAAT
Source organism: Lithobates septentrionalis (assembly GCA_037952835.1). Classification (NCBI taxonomy): domain Eukaryota; kingdom Metazoa; phylum Chordata; class Amphibia; order Anura; family Ranidae; genus Lithobates; species Lithobates septentrionalis. The sequence goes on from JBBDGP010002752.1 coordinate 151,814, forward strand.
TTTTTTTTTCCTAAAAATCATATAACGTGTCTCCCAGGAAATTTTTCCTTAATAGAAGAAAAAACGCGCAGTAGTTATTGGCAATCTCCCCCCGATGTGATTGCACTCACCGGAGCGCTCTGCCCCTGCTGGGGTATGAGCGTGTAATGTTAATCCTCAGATGTTAATCTCCTTCCGATTCCACAGGTGACGGTGTCCTTCCACGTAACCCGATCCGGATTGTCCACTCACAGAGGGGGAGGAGGGTGGACTCACTGTCTCTTGTTGTAATACAATTCCCAGCCGGACATCCACACTGCAATCCACAGGTGGCCTGGAGCAGACCAAAAAAAAAAGAACCTTTTTAACAGCCACACCAGAGACTCCACCTGATCAGCACTGAAAGGGGGAGAAAAATCATCACCGGTCTTTGGAACACAGGACAGGGCTAGCTCAGCACATATTTGGATCAAAGGCTGCACATCCCCAAACAACATACAGCCCTGGTCAACCAGAGAGTTGGCCATGATCTCAAGCAGCTGGTCATTGGTCCACTCTTTCAGTGTTTGGCGGAGATACTCGCCACTCTCTGACGCCAGCAGAGCATAATAAGAAATCACATTAGGATTCATTCCAGCAAAACCAACAGAACCAAGATGGTTCCTCTGTGCAGCCACTTCTGGTCAGGGATGGCCCTGGTATTCTGTCATAAACCAGATGTGACCAGAACTGTGTGACTGCGACAGAGTAAACCAAACATAAGTAGGTGCAAGTAAGTGATTTTATTAAGATAAATGCATATAATGTGAATACACCACCAATATCAGAGTGAGAAAACCAAATAACTAAAACATTGACAACAAACCAACCAGTATATATAACAAAAGGGGATACCAGAATCGTAGTCAAGCCAGGCCAGGATCATAAACAGGAGGTCAGCAGATGGGGGGACAGAGATAAAGGGATCAGGTTGCAGGACAAGGTTCCACGGATGCAGGAATAGACAGGATCAGGTACAACAGGTTCAGGATATAGGAATCAAGGTTCAGGATCAGGATAACAGGTAACAGGTCAGGCCTCAAGGACAATACCAGGGCAAGGTATATGTGCACTTGCCGGGTATTTATACTACAGCTGCTAATAAAGTCAGGTGATGCCTATCTGCAGAAGGTTATACCTGCTCCATACTGCCATGATCCCTCCGCTGGTGGACGCCAGTACTGCGGCCCAAAGATGACAAAATACCAGCAGTAAAAAGCTCTTCTGACAGCTCCAAACTGCCAGGAGACACCTGCTGGTGGACCTCAGTACTGCACGCCAAAAGATCGATATTACCAGCGGAGCGGACCTTTCCTGACAGAAAGCCTCCTGCAAGAAACAGATGTTCTAGAGAATGTAATTAAGGAGCTGGGTTTTTACTTTAGCATTAATGACACTCCAGATTGTGACCCTGGAATTGTCTGGGAGGCACACAAAGTGGTTATCCGAGGTGTGCTGATTAAACGCAGAGCCAGGATTAAGCGAAAATGCTCTAAACAACTTAAGTTGGCCTCACCCAACAGGCCCAAGGTCACAAAACCACATGATATAGCGCAGGAATTCCAAGAATTCTATGAATCTTTATATAACCTGCAGGTTAAGCCCTCTACCCAAGCCCAGATAGATTTGTATCTTTCCTCGTCATTAATGCCCCAATTATCGGATCTAGATAGAGACAATCTTGAAGATCCCCTAACAATAGAAGAACTTCAAGGTGCAGTAGGTGCTACTAAACTGGATAAAGCACCCGGCCCAGATGGGCTGACAGTCCAATACTATAAGACCTTGTTCCCATCTCTCACTCAATATATGCTCAAACTATTTAATGCGTTGGGCTCTTCTGCAACTTTTACAACTGATACTTTGCTAGCTCATATTTCAGTGATACCTAAAGAGGGAAAAAATCTGACCTCCTGTGAAAATTATCGGCCGATTTCTTTGCTTAATTTAGATCTCAAGATTTTTACTAAAATATTGGCAAACAGGATTCAACATTTTATCCCAAAATTGATCCATTTAGACTAAGTGGGATTTGTTCCCACACAAGAAGCAAGGGATAATACTACGAAGGCTCTGAACTTGTTACAGGCAGTTAACGTATCCCAGACGCAATGCCTGTTTTTGAACACAGATGCAGAGAAGGCCTTTGACAGGGTGAATTGGAGTTTTATTTTAGCAGTCTTATGCTATGGAGATTTTGGCAATAAAATGTTAGAGTGGATCACCTCCATTTACTCCCGTCCAACGGCCTGGGTACGGGCCAACGGAGTATTGCACTATTCAAATTACAAATGGGACACGACGGGGGTGCCCCCTCTCGCCTCTCATTTTCGCCCTGTCACTGAAACCATTTCTCTGCACTGTCCGTTCAAACCGGGATATCACAGGAGTACAGATAGGAGATACCCAACATAAAATTTCGGCCTATGCCGATGATATGTTATTCTCTCTCACAAACCCTCTGATTATGCTTCCAAATTTGATGAGGGAACTTGAGAAATATGGCTCGCTTTCTAATCTTCTGATTAATTTTACTAAGTCGGAAGCAATGGGGGTTAACTTTCCTCAAAAATCAATTACGCAACTCAAGCAAAATTGTAAGTTTAAAGGGGCTGACAAAGCGTTAACGTACCTGGGTACTTTGTTCCCACCTAAGATAGCAAAAATTTTTGAGTTAAATTTTCCCCCATTGCTGCAAAAAGTTAAGATACTATTGGATAGATGGAATATAGGTTTACATTCTTGGCTGGGGCGGTGTAATATAATCAAAATGAATATTCTTCCTAAATTTCTTTACCTATTACAGGCACTGCCGATCCGTATTCTGCTTACCTATTTTTTTTTTTTTCATTTGAAAAGTTTTTTATTGAGTTTTTCAATATCATACAGAGACAGGGGTAAACAAAATATAAACAAGGATAAGTAACATTAGGAAGCACAGAGCCAGAGTGGTCGCATTCAGAATTTCAGTGGATTGTACATACAGATGGTTATGCATTTTTGTACTTGCTAGTCCATATTACCCAACATTTGTCGAATTTATCACATTTAAGCGAGTTATTTGCTAAGAGGCGTTCAAATGTTTAGTTTTGTTGAACTTTTCTGATCACATCAGTAATATTAGCTGTTAGGGTGCTTTTCCAGTTTTAAAGTACCAGGGACCTAGCAACTAATAGTATATGCGCGACTACGTGCCTCATGGTGTGGGGGGAGTTTTCTAGACCTATTAATAGAATAGCCAATGTGGAGTTTGGGGGTGTGAATATTCTTGTAATGAACAAGATAAGTTTAAATGTTTGGTTCCAGAAGCTAGTGACGCTGGGGCATTACCAGAGTGTGTGGAGAAGGTGGCCTTTGCGTCCGCATTCTCTCAAACATAGTGGTGAAGTGTTGGGAAACATTTTTGCAATTCTGCATGGGCTGTATTGCCAAAGGTTAATCACCTTTATTGAAGATTCCCAGTGGCTAATGCAGTGTGAGGTGTGTTGTATAGTTTGAAACGCAAACTTCCATTGTTCTTCAGTAAGCATTTTTCCTATGTCAATGTCCCACTTCATATGTGCTGCGGATTTTTTAAACACTTTTTTGTTCTGTAGTATATTATAATACAGTGATATGCGCTTATTGTGTATTGAGCCTCGAGTGAGGTGTTGCCATATGAAGGTGGGGAGATTGATGGTATGTAGTGGGTTGCCTTTCATGAAGTGAGATACTCGTATGCACGTAAAGAGCATATGGTTTGGCATATTGTGTTCTTTCATTAAGTATTCCGCTGATTTTGGACATTTGTTTATGAGTAGGTCACGTACATGTGATATCCCATGAGAGGGGAATGTCTTCAAAGATAACATTGGAGTATTAGCTTCAACCATGCTTAGAGGAAGGGTGAAATCTATGGCTTTGTTGTTACTGAGTGGGCGTGTTAGGAGAAATCTCCAGGCTTGTAGTGATATGGTGATAGTTGGGGGTAGAGTTCTGAGATTCCAAGGTATCCAAATGTCTCCCATTAGGACCGTCAGTAGGTCTGGTATAGGAGCTAGTGATTTTTCTATGTCCACCCATAACGGAATATCAGTGGTTGAAAACCAATATTTGATTTGGTCAAGTCTAGTTGCCACATGTAATCATGTATATCTATTAGGCCTGCCCCCCCTGCAGTTTTATGGGGTATTAGATTAAGTCATGAGCATCTTGCTTTTTTGGGTCCCCATAGGAGTTTGCATTGGAGGTTAGAGAGGAACCTGAGGTAGTGCACCGGAATGGCTAGTTGAAGCACTCTGAATGTATATAGTATTTGAGGGAGAATCAGCATTTTAAATGCTGCTAGCCTACCCAGCCAAGATATTTCTCGTTTGGCTATATTACTAGTTTGGGTTTCTATGTTGGATATTAGGGATTTCATGTTAGTGTCCACTAGTGAGATAGTGTCGTGAGTTAGGGTAATGCCGAGGTATGTTATGCCTTTATTGCTCCATGCATACGGGAGGGATTGCTGTAATTTAAAATGGTCTATAGTCGGTGCACCCAAATTTAGTGTGAGGGATTTTGAGAAGTTCACCTTGTAATATGAAACATCACCAAAAGATTTCAGTATTTCGTGTGCTATAGGGAGGGATTTAGGTGGGTTTGTTATCATCAGAATCACATCATCTGCGAATATATTTATGACATGGTGGGTGGAACCAAAATGAAATCCAGTTATATCGGTATGAGTTTGAATGGCCTCCGCCAGGGGTTCAATTAAAAGGTTAAAGATCGTTGGGGATAAAAGGGCATCCCTGGTGGGTACCATTAGTTATCTGAAATGGTATAGAGAGCATACTGGATGTGTACACCTGCGCAGAAGGGTAAGAGTACAAGGCCAGCACTGCATTCAGTATGTGACCACAGAAACCGAACTTAGACAAAGTCATTGACATGTACGTCCAGTGTACCCTATCAAACGCCTTCTCTGCGTCAATAGAGAGCAGCAGAGAAGGCGATTGATTTTTCATAGCATGGTGGATTATATTAACCATTCTTCTTGTAGCATCTGAGGTTTGTCTCCCCTTCACGAAGCCCATCTGGTCGCGTTGAATAAGGGATGGAACGTACTCTGCTAGTCTTTGGGATAGAAGTTTAGCGTATATCTTTATGTCTGTGTTTAGTAGGGAAATTGGACGGAAATTAGGTGGTGTGGTAGGTTCTTTGCCTGGTTTGGGCAGAGTGACTATGCAGGCCTTTAGCATCTCTGGAGGAAAGGATGCTGTTTCTGCTGCTTTTGTAAAGACCTGTTGCATATGAGCTGCAAGGTGTGACTTAAATATTTTGAAGTATTCATTGGAGAACCCGTCAGGCCCTGGCGATTTGCCATTAGGTAGCGTGGCTATTGCAGTTTCTATTTCATGTAAAGTGAATAGGGAGTTCAATAAGCTAAGTTGGGAGTCCGATAAGGAAGGCAAATTCAGGTTGTGAAGGAAGTTCTGTATGTTTGTTTGTGTAGGTTGGTGTGTGGAGGAATCGTCTTTGGCGGCGTAGGTGATAGTCATATTGTTGGGACAATAGTTCTCTCAGATTATTTCTCAATGTAGAGAGTCTTTTGGTTGAGAGTAAGGTCAGGTGCTTGTTTGTTTAGTGATTCCAAGGAATGTATATCAGTTAGGATAGAGTGGATATGGACTGTGTGTTGCTTCTTTTCCCTAGCACCAAGCTGAATTATTATGCCACTCATATATGCCTTATGGGCATTCCAAAGAGTGAAAGGGTTTTCTACCGAATTCCATGTTGTTGAGAAAAAAATTGTTAAGGTGTTGGGACATGATTGTGGATGTGCGGGGTTCTTGTAGTAATTTGCTGTTGCTGCGCCAGATGGGTGGGGAAGAGGAGACAACCTGGTCATTGATGGCAATAGTAACATGATCAGACCACGTGATATCGTGGATCTGTGCAGAAGAGACTTTCTGTAGTAGCTACTTGTCAGTTAGGAATAAGTCAATACGTGAATAAGAGCAATGCCTGTGGGAGAAAAAAGTGTAATCTCTAGCATTCGCATTTAGGCAATGCCAAACATCAAAGAGTTCTGCACTGTGAATTACTTTGCTCAGATATGAGGAGCTGTTCATTTTTATATTAGTGGTATCTAGTTTCGGGTCCACAATGGGGTTGAAGTCACCGCATACTATGTGATATCCCATGAGAGGGGAATGTCTTCAAAGATAACATTGGAGTATTAGCTTCAATCATGCTTAGAGGAAGGGTGAAATCTATGGCTTTGTTGTTACTGAGTGGGCGTGTTAGGAGAAATCTCCAGGCTTGTAGTGATATGGTGATAGTTGGGGGTAGAGTTCTGAGATTCCAAGGTATCCAAATGTCTCCCATTAGGACCGTCAGTAGGTCTGGTATAGGAGCTAGTGATTTTTCTATGTCCACCCATAACGGAATATCAGTGGTTGAAAACCAATATTTGATTTGGTCAAGTCTAGTTGCCACATGTAATCATGTATATCTATTAGGCCTGCCCCCCCTGCAGTTTTATGTGGTATTAGATTAAGTCATGAGCATCTTGCTTTTTTGGGTCCCCATAGGAGTTTGCATTGGAGGTTAGAGAGGAACCTGAGGTAGTGCACCGGAATGGCTAGTTGAAGCACTCTGAATGTATATAGTATTTGAGGGAGAATCAGCATTTTAAATGCTGCTAGCCTACCCAGCCAAGATATTTCTCGTTTGGCTATATTACTAGTTTGGGTTTCTATGTTGGATATTAGGGATTTCATGTTAGTGTCCACTAGTGAGATAGTGTCGTGAGTTAGGGTAATGCCCAGGTATGTTATGCCTTTATTGCTCCATGCATACGGGAGGGATTGCTGTAATTTAAAATGGTCTATAGTCGGTGCACCCAAATTTAGTGTGAGGGATTTTGAGAAGTTCACCTTGTAATATGAAACATCACCAAAAGATTTCAGTATTTCGTGTGCTATAGGGAGGGATTTAGGTGGGTTTGTTATCATCAGAATCACATCATCTGCAAATATATTTATGACATGGTGGGTGGAACCAAAATGAAATCCAGTTATATCGGTATGAGTTTGAATGGCCTCCGCCAGGGGTTCAATTAAAAGGTTAAAGATCGTTGGGGATAAAGGGCATCCCTGGTGGGTACCATTAGTTATCTGAAATGGTATAGAGAGCATACTGGATGTGTACACCTGCGCAGAAGGGTAAGAGTACAAGGCCAGCACTGCATTCAGTATGTGACCACAGAAACTGAACTTAGACAAAGTCATTGACATGTACGTCCAGTGTACCCTATCAAACGCCTTCTCTGCGTCAATAGAGAGCAGCAGAGAAGGCGATTGATTTTTCATAGCATGGTGGATTATATTAACCATTCTTCTTGTAGCATCTGAGGTTTGTCTCCCCTTCACGAAGCCCATCTGGTCGCGTTGAATAAGGGATGGAACGTATTCTGCTAGTCTTTGGGATAGAAGTTTAGCGTATATCTTTATGTCTGTGTTTAGTAGGGAAATTGGACGGAAATTAGGTGGTGTGGTAGGTTCTTTGCCTGGTTTGGGCAGAGTGACTATGCAGCCCTTTAGCATCTCTGGAGGAAAGGATGCTGTTTCTGCTGCTTTTGTAAAGACCTGTTGCATATGAGCTGCAAGGTGTGACTTAAATATTTTGAAGTATTCATTGGAGAACCCGTCAGGCCCTGGCGATTTGCCATTAGGTAGCGTGGCTATTGCAGTTTCTATTTCATGTAAAGTGAATAGGGAGTTCAATAAGCTAAGTTGGGAGTCCGATAAGGAAGGCAAATTCAGGTTGTGAAGGAAGTTCTGTATGTTTGTTTGTGTAGGTTGGTGTGTGGAGGAATCGTCTTTGGCGGCGTAGGTGATAGTCATATTGTTGGGACAATAGTTCTCTCAGATTATTTCTCAATGTAGAGAGTCTTTTGGTTGAGAGTAAGGTCAGGTGCTTGTTTGTTTAGTGATTCCAAGGAATGTATATCAGTTAGGATAGAGTGGATATGGACTGTGTGTTGCTTCTTTTCCCTAGCACCAAGCTGAATTATTATGCCACTCATATATGCCTTATGGGCATTCCAAAGAGTGAAAGGGTTTTCTACCGAATTCCATGTTGTTGAGAAAAAAATTGTTAAGGTGTTGGGATATGATTGTGGATGTGCGGGGTTCTTGTAGTAATTTGCTGTTGCTGCGCCAGATGGGTGGGGAAGAGGAGACAACCTGGTCATTGATGGCAATAGTAACATGATCAGACCACGTGATATCGTGGATCTGTGCAGAAGAGACTTTCTGTAGTAGCTACTTGTCAGTTAGGAATAAGTCAATACGTGAATAAGAGCAATGCCTGTGGGAGAAAAAAGTGTAATCTCTAGCATTCGCATTTAGGCAACGCCAAACATCAAAGAGTTCTGCACTGTGAATTACTTTGCTCAGATATGAGGAGCTGTTCATTTTTATATTAGTGGTATCTAGTTTCGGGTCCACAATAGGGTTGAAGTCACCGCATACTATGAGATTGCCATAAAGTTGAGACTTTGTTTTCTTAAGAAGCCTGCTGAGAGAACGGATCTGGTGTGAATTTGGTGCATATAGGGATACCACCGTATATGGGAGTGAGTTGAAATCTCCCTTGAGGATGATATATCTACCGTTAGCATCCAGAATGGTTTCCTTGTTTTGAAAGGATAATGTGTTCCTCAGTGCGATTAAAACTCCTCCTTTCCTATGGCCTGGCATGCACGCCAAAAACACATGGGGGTAGTCCTTGTTAGTGCATGTTGGGGCTTTGGATTCCTGAAAATGAGTCTCCAGAACACATAGTATGTCTGCCTTGTGTTTTTTGGCCTCTGCCCACATGGAGCGCCTTTTAGCAGGGTGGTTTAGGCGCCTGGCGTTGATAGACAAGCAGTTAATGGGCATGGAGGTAGTTGTGGGGAGTGTGCGGTATCATTGTATAATGAATATACTCACTGTGGCCAAGGTTAGTGTCCGGCAAGGCATTGTTGGCTCTGGCTGCGTCCGGATCATAAAAGGAGCCCACTGCTCGTCGGCGTGCTTCCATTATAAAGTTAATGAGACAAAATTAACGAACTTGGTAAGAAAGGGATCCATAAACAGATCCATTTGCAGGCGTAACTGCTACGTAGGTGCTGGAGGGGAGAAAACAGGGATTTGAGCTTGGAACCCCTGTGTCCGGAGAGAATGGGGTATCATATGTCGTGTTTCACTTATGTGCTTCCACCGGCATTTTTCTTAGAGGTTTGCATGAAACTACTTGCCAATCGTCTTGTATTGGAGTAGGTGTAGGAGCAGGAACAGTTGGCAGAGTATGGGCTGGTAGACGTAGTATACCGCATTGCCGCAGGGCTGCAATGCCTTCATCCAGTGTGGAAATCAGGACTGATGTGCCGTTATGGGTAACGGACAGCTTAGTGGGATACTTCCATTTATGGATGATGTTGCCGTTAGGTTGCGACGTAGCTGGAGAGTGTGTCTGGACAAGTCTGGAAGCAGCTGCAGTTCTGCGTATTGTGGGTGTCTGTTGTCAGGTCTGTGTGATACTGTCAGGAGTTGTTCCATAATATGGTAGTAGTGTACCCTGAGCAGCACATCCCTAGGAGTGTTTTCTGGAAGGAAGGAAGGTTTGGGGATACGGTGAATGCGATCCACAATGAGGTCCTGTGGGGACAGGGATGGAGTTAGGGTTGAGAAGAGTGCCTGGGTGTATGACAGTAGTTGTGCAGCAGGAATAGATTCAGGTATCCCCCTGATCTTGATGTTGTTCCTTCTGGAATGGTCTTCTAAATCTGCTACTTTGTTTTTCAGACATGCGATTTCTTCTGAGTGGTTGCTATGAGCATCTACCATAGTATTGAAGGATGAGGTAAAGTCACTCATGCGTTGCTCAATATGGCCTACTCTACTGCCCAAGGCCTGCACTTCCCTCTGACAGTGGTTGTTTCCTGCTGTCATATCAGCATGTAGTGAAGCTTTCAGTGACAGTAACATGTGCTTGAGAACTGTATCTGAGACCGGTCTGTCAGATGTGGGGAAAGCTGCTATAGGGTCTGGTGTGTTTGAAGCTGCTGGCACATCAGTGTTGTGAGACCTGCTTACCTCCATGTCAGGGTCCATCAGCCGTCTGTCTGGGGAAGCAATCCTTTGCTTCTGCTTTTCTGGGCTCCTGGTGGACGGACTAGTGTTAAGGAAATGATTAAGAGCTCCAATCGAGCCCAAGGTTATCTGCTGCTGTCTCTAATTGGAAAGTGTGGATATGCATGCATATAAAAGTAAACACTCTGAGACACGCTCAGCTCTGTTACTTCTTACACTTCTAATTTATTCAAGGCGGTGCTAATGTTTTATACACAAAAATACGTCATTGCTATGTTAGTCTAATAGGTACATCTCATTGGTTAAGATAGAAAAGAAGATGGAGAATCTTCATAACGAGGTTTGGCTGTCCTTGGTTTTATCTTCGGTTCCGCGTTCTTCTGATGTGTGGGATGTAGGGGGTACCCGCCATCTTGAGAAAATATAGGAACAGAGCAAACCTGTATACTTATATAATGAGTAAGGTAGAAAAATATGTATGCACATAAGAAAATAGACATTTTCAGATTATTATTATCTACATCACATTCCGTCACAGTCCCCCCTAAAATGACTATTTTCTCTTTTCTGTCCCTAATACTAAAGGTCCCACTTTGGCCTGGCCCTTCTCCTCAACAACTCTTTTAGGCTGTATATAGAATTGGGCAGCAACTGTTCACTACCCTCCTCAATACAGCTGGAGAGGTGCAGTCAGGCGCTATCTATCCCTATAACCCTATAGGATTGTGAGATTATGTACAGGGAGTGACTGTAGAGGAGTGAAGGGTTTGTCATCTTCCATCGTAAGGGGGTCCTCTTCTTCTTGGTGGAGAAAAGTAGGTGTGCTATTGTCTACAGCCTTGCTCATTAACTTTTTACGAAAGGTAGAATACCGCATACAATCAGGGCTAAAAGAACCAGGATTATTAATACCATTACTCCTATCTGGGCGAGCACCTTCTGCCACCCACTCATCCAGCTAAAGTATTGATCCCATGGGTCTGTGATACCTGAGTTCTTCTTCAACTCCAATGACAGATCTTCTAATTTTTTTATAGCTAAAGTAACCTTACCATTTGGGCCAGTATTATCAGGAATGTTTGTACAACAGGTTCCCGTTTTTTCCTATGATTTTACAAAACACCTCCTTTCCCAGCTAGCACCATGTCTAAGGCCGTCCGGTCCTGGAATGTCATGTAGGAAGTGGGGGATAACTGGTCAGCGATTCCCTGGAGGGCATCTTTAGTGTAATTTACAAATCTCTGTTGGTTATAATATGTGTAGTATCAGGTCACCTAGAGGCTGGGTGACAGATGCACACCGTTGGGATCAGGAGTGCACCACAAGGTAGTGGACCCTACGGCTGACTGCTGCGGATTGAACCCTGGGAGGTTCAGGAAGCAGGTCTACTGGATCACTGACACAGATCCCACTGGGAGCTAGAGCATAGATTCCCCAGGGCACGGAGTCTAAGAGCCAGCAGGTGTTCACCAGAGCCTTTAATGGTAAGGATGGACTGCGCTGCAGTCTGGCTCCAGGTCGCGGCCCCCAGGGTCTCACAGCTCACAGTAGACTACAGGAGAAGAGGAAGGAGGCAGCAGGCTGGAACATCAGGGTCACAGGCAAACAGGAATGGTCGGGAACACGCCAAAGTCGGTAACAGGAATCAGATGTAGGAAACACAGCAAGTACACATAGAGGCTAACACACAATGGTTGATCAGCACTGCTGGCTTGCAGTGCACAGGTTAATATAGGGTTCCCTGATAGGGCCTGGGGTGGAGCCATGCTTAGAGGAGAGGTTACAAAAGCAGTCAGGTGAGGGTCAACTGGTCTCTAGAGATGATCACATGGAGACAGGTATGCTGATCGACAAACTCTATTGCATAACCATGACATGTAGTTAATCCAATCTACATTCTTGTTGACAGTTGTTATGGGGATCAAAGACTCAAAACCAGCTTTTACCTGGTCCCTGGCTTTAAACTCTTCAGGGACCCCCCTTGGAACCCCTATGACATCTATGTATACATGAGGGTCAAAGCTTCCGGAGAGAGCTACTCGCTTCCTCCTCTGACTGTGTGCTGGGTCAGTGTATGTATCAGGGTTAGGAGATGGGGCTTTCTATTTTCATCTTTTTTGTCTAATGCACTCTGTGGTCGCCCAGTCTGGCCCTGTGTTCCAACCCACTGTCCCCCACAGAAACCACAACTCTGTCCCCAGTAACTGTCTGTGCGGCATTTTATATATATATATATATATATATATATATATATATATATATATACACACACACACATATATATATCCTTACCGTCAGGGATATCACTGTACCAATGGCATCACCATGAAGGGTCAAACGGACAAGGTACTATGTTACAGTAATCTAAAGTAAAGGTGGTCACATGCGTACCTGAAGAGTTATACCAAAACGTAATTATGTTATCATTTTTGTGATGGCCACCTCCTGGGCCCCTCGCCCCTAGATCAAACAGAAAAAAAAGAATATGCAGCACCCGAAAACACGCTCTCCTGCAGTGATAAGCGTGCATTCAGGTGTTCTTCCTGGCCAACTTGACTGAGGTGGCTGTGGTCAGCAAAACTTGGAATGGACCATCATAACTTGGCTCAAGTATCTCCAGACAGTAGTTGGTGTGTTCCTGTATCTAATTCAGGATCTGGAATGGAAGAAAACATCTGGACATGCATTCAGGTTAATTCTTGGGAAAAGTGGTTACATAATTAGTCAACACATAGGACTGCAAATGTAACTGTTGTGGAAAGTAACAACCAAGTCTGGGAGCTGAACCAAACAAAATTTCATTAGGGGATAGGGCATGTTTCCCCCGGGGGTGTGTCTGACACTGAACAGGGCAATGGGCTAACTGTCTGGCCAACTCATGTTAGTCTCTTGGGCCATCTTTAACATCCTGTTTTTTTAGTGTCCCATTCATCCTTTCTACCTTCCCGCTACTTTGAGGGTGGTATGGGGTGTGTAGTGCCAACTGAACCCCCAGTGCTGCCCAAATCTCTTTAGTAAGGGTTGCTGTTAAGGCTGGGCCCTGATCTCTCAATATCACCTCTGGGACCCCAAATCTACATACTATCTCAGTCAGTAGTTTCTTAGCTGTGGTCCTGGCAGTCATGACCACTTCCACTAGGGCGTATTCAAATCTGCCACTTCTTGGCACTTGAGAATGATCAATTTGCATCCTCTGGAATGTGGTGTAGGGCTTTTGCCAGGTGCTTCTTCTGTGTTTTTTTCTGTGCGTCCTGGGTTACATTTGGTGCAGATAATGCATTATTTGCAGAAGTTGTCGGTCAGTGCAGTAACTCTTGGTGCAACACTTGTTGATAAGAGAGTTCATAAAAGTCTTTGTCAAGTGGGCAGCTCCATGTGCCCATTGCACCACGGCTGGGTACATACTCCTGGGTAGACAAGGCTTCTTGTTGCACTCGAATAGTCCATTTCTGAGAGTTGCTCCTCTCCGTTTCCAGCTTTTCTTCTTATCCAGACTTGTTGTTTCTTTTAGATACAGTTCTTTTAGATAAACTCTGTCCACTGGGAGAGTCTGTAAGGTAAGCACAGAGTGGTCTTCTTCTACCACCCTGCTGTCCACTTCCCGTGGACCACCAGCTGTCTGTTTGGCAGCTGAATTGGCTAGATGATTGCCTTGAGCTTCCTTTGAGTTCAGTTTGTCGTGTGCTTTTACTCATAATAGTCACTTGGGTTGTGAGAAGCAAGGCATCAATCAAGTTTTCACAGGTGTTCCTGCAGCCGTCAGGAATCCTCTGTCCTAGATAACACCATAATCATGGGCAATGCTGAAAGCATATCTTGAGTCCATATGAATGTTGGCTCTTTTTCCCTCTGCCAATTTACATGCTGTAGTAAGTGCTTACAGCTCTGCCTCCTGTGCAGACATCACCAGTGGTAAGGCTTCAGCTTGTAGAACAGTGTATTCAGTGGTGGCTGCGTGTCCTGTGTGGTCATGGGGTGACAAGTCAAGACTCTACTCCTCCTCCTCCTTTCCCCCTCGAGAAGTGGAAGAAGGGTGGTAGTGTTCAGTGTTTGACAACTTAATAGAGTAATGCTGTCCAGTAGGAGGGAACACAGGAGTCTCAAGTGTCTGGTAGTGGACAGGTGTTTCGGCTGGATCTTGGTTGAATATGGCAACAACGTCATGGGGAGCAAGCAGAACGAAGCAGTGTCCGAGGACCAAGTTCAAAGTTTTGTCAAGCAAGGCTTGTGTAGCAAAGCCAGCTCGCAGACACAATAGGCCTTCTCTTGCTACCGCATCCAGCCAACAGGAATAATATCCTAAGGGGAGTAGGCTGATGCCGTAGGATTGGGTGAGTACACCTGCAGCATGTCCCAGACGTTCGGATACAAAGATCTTGAGCGTTTTGTCGTAGTCTGGGAGCCCTAGCGCCCAAGATGGCACACTTGAGGGCCTCAAACTTAGAGATTTCTTCAGGAGACATCTGAAAGGGTCTGATTGCAGAGCATCAGTAGGAAGGCTTCTGGAATCCATGCTCTGCACTAGGAAATTAGTCCAAGGAAGGCATGAAGGGATTTCTGACCTTGTGGCAGTGGGATGTCAGAGATTACTTGCACCCTGTCTTCAGTGGGGTGTCTTGTCCCATGGGACAAACAGTGTCCAAGGAAAATGACAGGTGTTGAGCACCACTGCAATTTGGGTTTTGAGGCTCTGCACCCCTGGTTGGCAAGATAGCACGACAGGCTTTCTGAGGTGACTTCAACAGGGGGTAAGTCAGCTGCACAAAGGAGAAGGTCATCAACATGTTGGAAGAGAATCACTTCCGGGTGTTCCTCTTGTCATGTGTCAAGGATGATAGCCAAAGCTTTTGCAAACTGGCTTGGAAAGTTCTGTGCCCCTTGTGGCACAACTGTTTAGGTATGTTGCCGTTTCTTTCCGTGGATGTATGCAAAAAGGTACCATCAGGAGGGCTGTGTGTGGACACTGAAGAAAGTGTTTGTAAGGTCCACCTCTGTGAGGTACTTTGCAGTCAAAAGGCATCCACCGCAGGTACCTGGTTCTCTTTTAGGGGTTATTGTGGTTTCCAGGGCAATGATGCGCCCTCTTTTAGCTTGACTGAAACTGGTGGCACATTTAAATGACCGTTGTCTTCCGGTCCTGTGGACCATAGGCACGCAGGGATTCTGTCAAGTACCTCCTGCAGTATTGAACTTGAAGTTTTTGCTTCATGAAGTGTCATCAGGTGAGGCAGAGAACACAAAGCAGATGAGTCTTCTAAAGATAGGGGAGTATGTAACTTCATCCTCCCTTCAGGCGTGTCCTGATTGAGGCCTGTAGTCCGGACAACACATCAGCTCCTAGTAGATTCAAGGGACATGTAAAGGAAACCACGAATCTGGCAAGCAAATCAGGAAATGTCCCCCTTGGGGTGGCTCAACAAATGGACTGAAGTGGGGCACCCCATCCACTCACACGCAGGAAACGTGTGTGTCTCTTTTCATAGTGGGAGAAACTCAGATCATCAAAGGCCTGTACGAGTCTAGCGTGATCCTTCTCCAGACTCCCCTTTATCTTGGGTAATATCTTGGATTGTGGTGGTCTGATCCATCAATTTCTCCTTTGCCCAGTCATGGAGTTGTGCACAGAACTCCACGCCTGAGGTGTAGGAAGTGGCACTTGTCAGGCAGGCATCATTGAAGGCCGTCTGCATGACTGGCCAAAAGACATGTCCTGCTTTGATTTGGCATAGGCTGATCAAGTCTCTCCAGGCAGCTGAGTAAGTTTCTTGTATCTGCACTATTCTGTGGTATAAGGGAATTGGCTGCTTCTCTAGGTCAGGCAGACTTGTCACTAAGGCCTCTGCTTGTGATGGAGTAAAAGCGACATACATCACTGGTGCCCCTTCTGGTAACTGAGACTGTTGTTGGGGCGGGGGCTGGCAAGGGGCACTGTTCTTTACGGTTGCCAGCATGTGTTTGAGATCCTCTCGGAATTGTGAGTCCGGAGCCAGATTGGGGGTTAAATCAGCGGGTGGCCTTGCTGCCTGCTGTTGGGCTTCCCACTCAGACGCTTCTTCATCATTAACATATCTGGCCTGGGAATGTGATGCTCCCGTATTGGGGAAGACAGGTGTGTGGTATGAACCATCCTGGTTTAAAACAGGGAGTTCTGGGTACAGGCTGTTTAAGCTTACTGGGTGTACCAAGATGGCCGCCGGCAGGAAGTGCACTGGGCTGGGTAGAAAGTGAAGGCATGGGTGCACTAAGATGGCCGCCGGGCTGAGTTGTCAGAGTGGGTTGTGCTTGGGTGGTGAGAAAGGAGTGGTTGTTAGACGGAGGACAGTGCTGTCCCTCCCCTCCTTTTGTTTTAAGTTCCAACATAGCGTGGTAATTTCACATATCATAAGCTCTATGATACACATGCATAATACAATCGCCATCTTTCTTAACTTTCTTTATCCAATTTTCTTTATCACACAGGATTTTTCTCCCTGTTTCTTTAGCAACATAACTTTCGCCACTTCCTTCAACTTTGTTAACTATTTCAACATCTTCTCTCCTCTTCACAATATCACATTCTTCACAATATCACATTCTTTTCTCTCTCTGTTTCTCGGCTAACGGCTTGAGAGGAGAATACGTACAACTAAGGGGTTAATATTCTTCTCACTGCTCCTTATCAACAAATTCCTTGGGTGGGGGCACATAAGGCTGCGCTCCTAGCTGCTACTGTCTGCTATAACCCTGTAATGTACAGTTAATCTCAGAACAAGAACAAACACATCAGGGGTAATGGGGAGCAACGGCCCGCGACCCAACAGATCCCCCGGGCAGCCCCCCCTCCGACCTTAACCAGTCCCCACCCCAACCCCTCTCGTGTATAGCAAACAGTAAACCACAAATACACTCACAACAGGACATTACACCTGCCACTCTTCGAACCGCAAAGCTTCAGCAGGCTAAGATAACCACAAGGGCAGACCACCCTGCAAAAATTAACCCGTTTATAGCCGTCTGTTACACCTCTCCCTCCAGGGGACGACAGCTCGTCTGGGGGTGAGACTTCTGTAACACTTTGAAACTGCGGGGGGCTCCAGCAGCTGAGATAACCCTCAAAGGTCTGACAAACCTTGAGTAACCCGTCTATAAATGTCTGCTACAAGGAAAAACCTCATCCCAGAGGCCGACAGCTCATCTGGAGATGAGAACACACATACACACATGTAGCACTTTTAGACTGCTGAGTTTTGTAGCCCAAAGAATGGCAGACAGTGAACAAATACAGACAGCAGAAACCCATTGGCAGGTTCGTTAAAACAGCCTCAGGCGAGGAAATACCTGCCTCTAAGACAGTCTCAGCATACCGACAGAATCCAGCCGTTAACCAAAAGATAAGAAAGTCGTACAGTGGTAAGAATATAAATACCTTACCATACAGTTAGGGCTGCGCAAACCCCCTCTTATCAATCAATTAACACTCAAATCCTTATATGGCTTCGACTGTAGCCTGAAGCTCCCGGGTTTCGGCACCAGCTGTTAAGGAAATGATTAAGAGCTCCAATCGAGCCCAAGGTTATCTGCTGCTGTCTCTAATTGGAAAGTGTGGATATGCATGCATATAAAAGTAAACACTCTGAGACACGCTCAGCACCGTTACTTTTTACACTTCTAATTTATTCAAGGCGGTGCTAATGTTTTATACACAAAAATACGTCATTGCTATGTTAGTCTAATAGGTACATCTCATTGGTTAAGATAGAAAAGAAGATGGAGAATCTTCATAACGAGGTTTGGCTGTCCTTGGTTTTATCTTCAGTTCCGCGTTCTTCTGATGTGTGGGATGTAGGGGGTACCCGCCCTCTTGAGAAAATATAGGAACAGAGAAAACCTGTATACTTATATAATGAGTAAGGTAGAAAAATATGTATGCACATAAGAATATAGACATTTTCAGATTATTATTATCTACATCACATTCCTTCACACTAGAAGTCTCAGAGGAAGACCCATTATCCGAACGGGAGTCTGGCGGCTTGTGCAGAGGGCTGGATCGGCCGTTATGAGTAGTCGCGGCCCGCTGTTCTGTCTGGCTCACCCTCATGCCGGCGCCATTTTGGTGATAATCGCGTGCATTGAAGAAGTCCTGTAACTTCTGCGGGTTTTTCCTCTGTCTGGGCATATCGGCGGGTGCAGCGGGTCCCAGGGAGTTCGTGAATGATTTGTGGGAGCTCGGTCACCACGCCCCCCCGCTTACCTATTTTAAGCAGAGCCAGAAGTTAATATTTGACTTCATTTTGGCGCACAAACATCCTAGGATACAACGTAAACAATTAATGTTTCCCAAAGAATACGGAGGACTGGCAGTGCTGGATATACGTAAGTACTACCAAGCAATACACTTGAGTAGAGTAATTGATTGGAAAAGACATAAAGATATTAAACTATGGGTGCAGATTGAACACGCCCAATCCCCTGTATCTTGGTGCTATACCTCCCTCCCAAAAGAGGTAACCAATCACCCTTTAATAGGGAATACTGTAAAACTTTGATCGGACTAGCTACCCTTTATGGGTATAGAACCTAACACTTCTCCTCTATACCCGATACTTGGGAATCCTCTTTTTCCACTGGTGATCGAAGATGCTGCCTTTCGGCACTTATTAAGCGTGGGTTATACACAAGCGTCCTGTTATGTAAAAGAGGGGAAGTGTCTGACAATCTCAGAGCTGATGGCACAATCAGGTGTGCTTAAATTAAGATTTTGGAGTGCTCTTCAGATCACACACTTTTTCAACACTCTTCCGGCTTTGGGATTGTTCCAGACCCCCTACCACTTTTGAGAAATATTGTTCGGACACAGAAGCAATGCCTCACACATTATCGGCTAATTATGAACTACTAACTAGGCCTGCGGGAAACCACTCCCCAGAATTTTTTCGGGGATGGGAACAGGACTTAGGCAAATCCTTTAATACAATACAGCGACAGCGTATTTTTAGGCTTATGCACAAATCATCGATTTGTGCAAAAACACAAGAGACCAATTTTAAGATTCTTTCCCGCTCATATAGAACACCAGAGAGATTGAAGAGAATCTTCCCTGAATGTTCTGACCTGTGTTGGAGATGCCAGGGAAGTAAAAGCACCATCCTACATGTATTTTTGAACTGTCCCAAACTAAAACATTTCTGGACAGAGGTTGGACGTACTCTTCAAAATTTTACAAACTATACTTTACCGGAGGACCCGGCCTTTTTCCTCCTTCATGAGTCTCATATACCAGAAAAAGTATATAAGGAGTCCATTATTTGTCATCTTTTAGATGCAGCCAAGGCCTACATCCCTCTGATGTGGAAATAGTCACTACCACCGACAGTTGGGATGTGGCTACGCAAAGTAAAAGAGATTAGTAGATTAGAAGACCTGGTACTCTCTGCACGACATCAGCAGGAACTATATGCTAAGACTTGGTTACCTTGGAATGTCTTCTTGTCCTCAGATGAGGGAATAACCCACCTTGACAGTAATTTGAATAGTTAGGGAGACATCCAAGGGTGTCATCCTACTTTTCCCTGCGCTTTACGAGCTCACATGAGACCACCTCCAGATACTCCCCTTTTTTTTGTTTTTTTGTTTTTTGTTTGTTGTTGTTTTTGTGTTTTAGGTTTTGCTAGAAAAAGGATTAGGACGGGTTTTGTAATGTGGAGAGGGCAGTATATGTGGGATACTGCTTTTTACATTTCGAGGGTGCCAAGAGTATTTTTTTTTTCTCCTAGAATTAATGATGTGAAATGGAGATGATATTCTGGATGACGAGTTAATAAGTGTTTTTTTTTCTTAGGTTATGATATGTTCTAAATATGGGATGTTTAATTGCAATGTTGTGCTTTCTAGAACGACAGTTGTATATCTTGGATTATGTACTATGATTAAAAAAAATATTACAATTGAAAACTGGCTACAAGGGCAAGTTCAGAGGGTGGTGATAAATGGGGAATACTCGGCATGGTCAGGGGTGGGTAGTGGGGTTCCCCAGGGTTCTGTGCTGGGACCAATCCTATTTATTTTGTTCATAAATGACCTGGAGGATGTTCAAACTCTGTATTTGCAGATGATACTAAGCTAAGCAGGGCAAAAACTTCTCCACAGGATGTGGAAACCTTGCGAAAAGATCTGAACAAATTAATGCGGTGGGCAATTACATGGCAAATGAAGTTTAATGTAGAAAAATGTAAAATAATGCATTTGGGTGGCAAACATATGAATGCAATCTATACACTGGGGGGAGATTCTCTGGGGGAATCTAGGATAGAAAAGGACCTGGGGGTTCTAGTAGATGATAGGCTCAGCAATGGCATGCAATGCCAAGCTGCTGCTAACAAAGTAAACAGAATATTGGCATTAAAAAAGGGATCAACTCCAGAGATAAAGCAAGAATTCTCCCACTCTACAAGACTCTGGTCCGGCCGCACCTAGAGTATGCTGTCCAGTTCTGGGTACAAATCCTCAGGAAGGATGTACTGGAAATGAAGTGAGAACAAAGAAGGGCAACAAAGCTAATAAAGGGTCTGGAGGATATTAGTTATGATGAAAGGTTGCAAGCACTGAACGTATTCTCTCTGGAGAAGAGACGCTTGAGAGGGGATATGATTTCAATTTATAAATACCGTACTGGTGACCCCACAATAGGGATAAAACTTTTTTGTGGAAGGGAGTTTAACAAGAGACGTTGCCATTATTAAAATTAGAAGAAAAGAGGTTTAACCTTAAACTACGTAGAGGGTTCTTTACTGTAAGAGTGGCAAGGATGTGGAATTCCCTTCCACAGTCGGTGGTCTCAGCGAGGAGCATCGATAATTAAAAAAAACTATTAGATAAGCACCTGAATGACCGCAAGATACAGGGATATAAAAAATAAAAATAATTACCGCGCTAAGTGAACAAACAAAGCAAATAAAACAAAATAACACAGCAGCAGCTCAATATGGGATACACATATAAGCAAACAAAATTAGGAGATGGAGCTGTGCTAAGGCCCCTTGCACACTGCATCGGCATCGGTGGTAAAACGGCGCTATTTATAGGGCCGCTTCACCATCGTTTTAGCGGTGGAATTCAGGAATTGCTCTTTTAATCCCCCCCGCTAGCGGACGAGAAAGGGTTAAAACCCGGCCGCGAGAGGGTTAAAGCCACACCAGCGCTATGCCGGCGGCATAGCCGCGCTGCCCCATTGAATTCAATGGGCAGGAGCGGTGAAGGAGCGGTGTATACACCGCTCCTTCACCGCTCCGAAGATGCTGCTAGCAGGACATTTTTCCCGTCCTGCTAGCGCACCGCTCCAGTGTGCAAGCCCTCGGGGCTTTCACATTGGAGAGACAGCAGCGGCTGTTTCAGGGCGCTTTGCAGGCGCTATTTTTAGCGCTGTAGTACCTGCAAAGCACCCCAGTGCGAAAGGAGCCTAAAAACTATCAAACAAAAAATGAAACTAGTGCACATATAAGTTGAAATTGCTCCCAACACCAAAGAAATAGAAAAATAGTCCATAAACATATGTGCTCTTCATATGACTTGTGACAACACCACAAAAATCGTGTTCCTCCACCACATAGATTGTGTGTTTACCAGAGGCAAGCTATTATAAGCTTGCGGCTATTAACCCTGCCAGGGCCTTGTTCCAAAGGAATGGCGATAACAGCACTTAAATACTTGATGCGACCGGATCACACAGCAAACAACCACAGGGATTCGGTCATTCAATGGTCTCAATTGAAAGCCGGAAGGTAACCCAAAATGAAAAGGAAGTCACCATAGTGTAAATCGTATTAAAAAAACATTTATTTAAAATTAAAGGTTGCACTTACACATAGTTAAGAAGTAAAACTTGCAAAGATAGAAGCCAGCCGGCAAGCGAATACCCGTCCACTACAGTTCACAGTGCGATGATGTCAGCAGGTCACTCCTCCCGATGCACGTTTTGTCACACTCTGACGTCGTCCTGGGGCATGAGCGACGCACTGACTCATCGTACTATATACTGAACAGATGGAACCACGCCTCGATCTGAGACCCAAGTAGCGGGACCTAAAAAACACCATATTGGAAGCTGGAAAAAGCATTGCTTACCAATATGGTAAGTTATCAAGTAAAAAGATTCTAAATTCTTAGGAAGAGGACAAAGGAAGAACAATAATCTAAGGACGTATTTAAACATGACTAAAGATGCAAAAAAGATTTTTTTCAAAAGAATAAAGGTCATTCATATAAAAAAACCTAGCACATTCAGAACGGACGTCGGGTGCCACTACATAGCATTTCCCGATCGACCTGTCAAACCAACCCAATCATGGTATTGTGTTAGACACTCTAAGCTATACAATGTAATACTGACATATAATCACACACATAGGTTGGACTTGATGGACTTGTGTCTTTTTTAACCACTTGCCGACCGCCTCACGACGATATACGTCGGCAGAATGGCACGGGTAGGCAAAGTAACGTACGGGCCCCCCGGACCCCCCCCCCCAGGTGCCCGAGGCGGTCGGCTTCTGTCCCCGAGCGATCAGAGGTGAGAGGAAGGCCATCCATTCGTGGCCACCCCCTCGCGATCGCTCCCAGCCAATGAGATTCTTTCTCTGCTGCTGTAGAGTAAACAGTGGCAGAGGAAGTGATGTCATCTCTCCTCGGCTCGGTATTTTCGGTTCCATCGCCGAGGAGAGAAGACATCGATGTGAGTGCACAAACACTACACACACAGTAAAACACACCAGGCACACTTTACAGCCCCCAATCACCCCCTAATCACCCCCCCCCCCCCCCCCCCCGTCACAGTGACACTAAGCAGTTTTTTTTTTCTGATTATTGCATTGGTGTCAGTTTGTGACAGTTAGAAGTGGTAGGGCAGTTAGTGGTAGCCCCCTTTAGGTCTAGGATACCCCCCTAACCCCCATAATAAAGTTTTAACCTCTTGATCACCCCCCGTCGCCAGTGTCACTGGTGACGCTAGTTAGGGAGGTAAATATATAGGTTCACCGTCAGCGTTTTATAGCGTCAGGGACCCCCATATACTACCTAATAAAGGTTTTAACCCCTTGATTGACCCCTAATTGACCCCTAATTAAGCCTTTCACCAGTGATCACCGTATAACTGTTATGGGTGACCCTGGTTAGTTAGTTTATTTTTTATAGTGTCAGGGCACCCGCCGTTTATTACCTAATAAAGGTTTAGCCCCCTGATCGCCCGGCGATGATATAAGTTAGGTTTTAGGGTCAGATAGGGTCTGTGTCGCCCCAGGCAGCGTCAGGTTAGCGCCAGTACCGCTAACACCCACGCACGCAGCATACACCTCCCTTAGTGGTATAGTATCTGAACGGATCAATATCTGATCCGATCAGATCTATACTAGCGTCCCCAGCAGTTTAGGGTTCCCAAAAATGCAGCGTTAGCGGGATCAGCCCAGATACCTGCGAGCACCTGCGTTTTTCCCCTCCGCCCGGCCCAGCCCAGCCCACCCAAGTGCAGTATCGATCGATCACTGTCACTTACAAAACACTAAATGCATAACTGCAGTGTTCGCAGAGTCAGGCTTGATCCCTGCGATCACTAACAGTTTTTTTGGTAGCGTTTTGGTGAACTGGCAAGCACCAGCGGCCTAGTACACCCCGATCGTAGTCAAACCAGCACTGCAGTCACACTTGGTGACGTGGCGAGTCCCATAAGTGCAGTTCAAGCTAGTGAGGTGGCAAGCACAAGTAGTGTCCCACTGCCACCAAGAAGACAAACACAGGCCCGTTGTGCCCATAGTGCCCTTCCTGCTGCATTCGCCAATCCTAATTGGGAACCCACCACTTCTGCAGCGCCCGTACTTCCCCCATTCACATCCCCAACCAAATGCAGTCGGCTGCATGAGAGGCATTTTCTTTATGTCCTCCCGAGTACCCCTACCCAACGAACCCCCCAAAAAAGATGTTGTGTCTGCAGCAAGCGCGGATATAGGCGTGACACCCGCTATTATTGTCCCTCCTGTCCTGATAATCCTGGTTTTTGCATTGGTGAATGTTTTGAATGCTACCATTCACTAGTTGAGTATTAGCGTAGGGTACAGCATTGCACAGACTAGGCACACTTTCACAGGGTCTCCCAAGATGCCATCGCATTTTGAGAGACCCGAACCTGGAACCGGTTACAGTTATAAAAGTTAGTTACAAAAAAAAGTGTAAAATAAAAAAAAAATAGTTGTCGTTTTATTGTTCTCTCTCTCTCTATTCTCTCTCTATTGTTCTGCTCTTTTTTACTGTATTCTATTCTGCAATGTTTTATTGTTATTATGTTTTATCATGTTTGCTTTTCAGGTATGCAATTTTTTATACTTTACTGTTTACTGTGTTTTATTGTTAACCATTTTTTTGTTTTCAAGTACGCCATTCAGCTGCAGCGCGGATTTATTTATCTTGACAGCAACAGTGTTTGCTCCCACGATACATAAAGCCGTGACTCCAGCGGAGGTGATATGAGCCGAAGCATGGGGGCAGCAGGGGCGGAGGAGCGATTTGCTCCTACCTTTTGCGGGAGGATGCCCCCATGCTTCGGCATATATAAATGGTGCATGTATGCCCATCATTAGAAGTGGGTGGATGAAGGGAGGTATTCTAATGGTGGGCATACCCACCAGTCAATCTCTTTTTTTCAATCAGCCCACAGGCTGCATGAAAAAAAAAAGATTACAATATATGCCCAACAAGACCAGCAACGTACTGGTATGTTGCTGGACTTTGAGTGGTTATACCAGAATGATGCCTGCAGGTTTAGGTATCATCTTGGTATCATTCTTTTTAGCCAGCGGTCGGCTTTCATGTAAAAGCAATCCTAGCAGCTAATTAGCCTCTAGACTGCTTTTACAAGCAGTGGGACGGAATGCCCCCCCCCCACCGTCTTCCATGTTTTTCTCTGGCTCTCCTGTCCCAACAGGGAACCTGAGAATGCAGCCGGTGATTCCGCCAGCTGACCATAGAGCTGATCAGAGACCAGAGTGGCTCCAAACATCTCTATGGCCTAGGAAACCGGAAGCTACGAGCATTTCATGACTTAGATTTCACCGGATATAAACAGCGCCATTGGGAAATTGGGAAAGCATTTTATTACACCGATCTTGGTGTGGTCAGATGCTTTGAGGGCAGAGGAGAGATCTAGGGTCTAATAGACCCCATTTTTTTCAAAAAAAGAGTACCTGTCATTACCTATTGCTATCATAGGGGATATTTACATTCCCTGAGATAACAATAAAAATGATTTAAAAAAAAAAATGAACGAAACAGTTTAAAAATAAGATAAAAAAAGAAAAAAAATAAGAAAAAAAAATTAAATAAAAAAAAAAAGCACCCCTTTCCCCCCCTGCTCTCGCGCAAAGGCGAATGCAAGCGTCGGTCTGGCGTCAAATGTAAACAGCAATTGCACCATGCATGTGAGGTATCACCGCGAAGGTCAGATCGAGAGCAGTAATTTTAGTAGTAGACCTCCTCTGTAAATCTAAAGTGGTAACCTGTAAAGGTTTTTACAAATGTAGTTAGTTTGTCGACACTGCACGTTTGTGCGCAATTTTAAAGCATGTCATGTTTGGTATCCATGTACTCGGCCTAAGATCATCTTTTTTATTTCATCAAACATTTGGGCAATATAGTGTGCTTTAGTGCATTAAAATTTTAAAAAGTGTTTTTTCCCAAAAAAAAGAAACACCCACCATTTTAATCTGTAGGGCATTTGCTTAAAAAAATATATAATGTTTGGGGGTTCAAAGTAATTTTCTTGCAAAAACAAAATATTTTTTTCATGTAAACAAAAAGTGTCAGAAAGGGCTTTGTCTTCAAGTGGTTGGAAGAGTGGGTGATGTGTGACATAAGCTTCTAAATGTGCATAAAATGCCAGGACAGTTCAAACCCCCCCCAAATGACCCAATTTTGGAAAGTAGACACCCCAAGCTATCTGCTGAGAGGCATGTTGAGTCCATGGATTATTTTATATTGTGACACAAGTTGCGGGAAAAAGACAATTTTTTTTTTTTTTGCACAAAGTTGTCACTAAATGATATATTGCTCAAACATGCCATGGGCATATGTGAAATTACACCCTAAAATACATTCTGTTGCTTCTCCTGAGTACAGGGATACCACATGTGTGAGACTTTTTGGGAGCCTAGCCGTGTACGGGACCCCGAAAACCAAGCACCGCCTTCAGGCTTTCTAAGGGCATACATTTTTGATTTCACTCTTCACTGCCTATCACAGTTTCGGGGGCCATGGAATGCCCAGGTGGCACAAACCCCCCCCCCCAAATGAACCTATTTTGGAAAGTAGACACCCCAAGATATTTGCTGAGAGGTATGGTGAGTATTTTGCAGACCTCACTTTTTGTCACAAAGTTTTGAAAATTGAAAAAAAAAAAATTCTTCATTTTTAAAAACAAATGAGAGCTGCAAAATACTCAAAATACCTGAAGGCAGTGATTGGTTTTCAGGGTCCCGTACGCGGCTAGGCTCCCAAAAAGTCTCACACATGTGGTATCCCCATACTCAGGAGAAGCAACAGAATGTATTTTGGGGTGCAATTCCACATATGCCCGTGTGAGCAATATATCATTTAGTGACAACTTTGAGCAAAAAATAAATAAAAAAATCGTCACTTTCCCGCAACTTGTGTCAAAATATAAAAAATATTCCATGGACTCAACATGCCTCTCAGCAAATAGCTTGGGGTGTTTACTTTCCAAAATGGGGGTAATTTGGGGGGGTTTGTGCCATCTGGGCATTTTATGGCCTTCAAAACTGCGATAGGTAGTGAGGAGGAGTGAAATCAAAAATTTACACCCTAATGCCGCGTACACACGGTCGTACTTTTCGTCTACAAAAGTCCAACGGACGCTGACGGACTAAAGCTGGCTGGTAATCCGATCGTGTGTGGGCTTCTCCGGACTTTCAACTGACTTTTTTAGCCTCAAATCCGACGTACTTTAGATTTGAAACATGCTTTAAAACTTTACTTCGTAACTACGACGGACCCCGAAATCCGCTCGTCTGTGTGCTAGTCCGACGGACAAAAAGCCACGCTAGGGCACCTATTGGCTACTGGCTATGAACTTCCTTATTTTAGTCCGGTGTACGTCATCACGTACGAATCCGACCGACTTTTGTGTGGTCGTGTGTAGGCAAGTCCGTTCGTTAGAAAGTAGGCCGCAAGTCCGCCGCAAGTCCACCGAAAGTCTGCCGGAAGTCTGTCGGACAGGCTGTCTGACTTTTGTAGACGAAAAGTACGACCGTGTGTACGCGGCATTAGAAATCCTGAAGGCGGTGATTGGTTTTCGGGGTCCTGTACGCGGCTAGGCTCCCAAAAAGTCCCACACATGTGATATCCCCGTACTCAGGAGAAGCAGCTAAATGTATTTTGGGGTGCAATTCCACATATGCCCATGGCCTGTGTGAGCAATATATCATTTAGTGACAACTTTTTGTAAAAATTTTTTTTTTGTCATTATTCAATCACTTGGGACAAAAAAATAATATTCAATAGGCTCAACATGCCTCTCAGCAATTTCCTTGGGGTGTCTAGTTTCCAAAATGGGGTCATTTGGGGGGGTCTTGTACTGCCCTGCCATTTTAGCACCTCAAGAAATGACATAGGCAGTCATAAACTAAAAGCTGTGTAAATTCCAGAAAATGTACCTTAGTTTGTAGACAATATAACTTTTGCGCAAACCAATAAATATACGCTTATTGACATTTTTTTTTACCAAAGACATGTGGCCAAAAACATTTTGGTCTAAATGTATGAATAAATATAACAAAAAGTAGAAAATATCATTTTTTTTCAAAATTTTCGTTTTTTTTCCGTTTATAGCGCAAAAAATAAAAACCGCAGAGGTGATCAAATACCATCAAAAGAAAGCTCTATTTGTGGGAAGAAAAGGACGCAAATTTCATTTGGGTACAGCATTGCATGACCGTGCAATTACCAGTTAAAGTGACGCAGTGCCAAATTGGAAAAAGTGCTCTGGTCAGGAAGGGGGTAAATCCTTCCGGGGCTGAAGTGGTTAAACCTCACCTACTATGTAACTATGTAACATCAAATTGGTCTGCATGGCTGTCGTCCCACGAGGAAGCCTCTTCTAAAGATGATGTACAGCAAATTTACACTGTTATACAAGGTGTACACTCACTACTTTACATTGTAGCAAAGTGTCATTTCTTCACTGTTGTCACATGAAAAGATAGAATAAAATATTTACAAAAATGTGAGGGATGTACTCACTTTCATGAGATACTGTATGTGTGTGTATATATATATATCTATATATATATATATATATATATATATAAATATATATATATATATATATATATATATATATATATATATATATATATATATATATATATATATAGCTAGCAATAACTCACGGTGGAGCTGCTGGTTTAAAGCGGGCTGTTACCGCCACCTTAGTTACCTCAATTTCACCAGAACCGGGTCTAGGGTCCCGTTGAGCTTAATACCAGACAGTGTAAGAACCAGTCACTTGAGTATCTTTTCCAATGCTTTAATAAAGAGTAACGGACGGAAGTAGCAGGAAAGAGGTAGAAGAGAAGTTGCAGGGAAGTTCAAATACCTTTTGCTGATTGTTAGTATTAGGAATTGGAATCTGGTAGATGAATATACTTTCTTTATGGAGTTAAATCTTTGCCCGTCCGGATAGGTTTTCTCTCACTAACTTAGAAGCCGGTACGCAGCATGAACAAAAGTCTTTGCCACAGACTTGAATGAATTAGAAACCCGTACGATCCTCTGCCACAGGATGTAATGGTTTATGGTAGACAGCAAACAGCACTAGAACCTTTAAGCCGACCCGGCAGTACTATGTGGTAGGTTAACTTTAGGATGCGTCCTTCAACCGAGTCACCAGGCCCCTCTCCAGACCAGCACTCTGGATGATCCTTCCATGACGGGTCCTCCCCTGGGTTCTTCTCAGTTGTCCAGCTTCTTCCCGCAGGACAGACAGCACAGGACCATTCCCAACGCCGCTGTGGTAGGCCCCAGAGAGGCTTCTGGGCCCACCCACACGCTGCAGCAACGTGATCCTCCCGGCCGGAGGACCACGCGGTAGCACTCCTAACACATACCTGTCGGCCAGGAGGGCCAGCAGGTGGAACGAAAGACCCTTAGAACATGGCATCTGTCCCATAAATACCCTCTCCCAGAATGCAACTCGGAGGACCACCTCCACCGAGTTATCTCTGGGACAGAAGAGCACTCAATATGGAGTCTGTACCTATCATTGGCACGTCGCAAGGACTCTTGGACCTGTACCCATGTGGAACGAAGACCACGGAGATGCTCCTCCAATGCAGGAATACTCTGAGGAACAAATGAGTCAGGCAACATGGAAGGTTGGAAACCATAATTCACCATGAATGGAGAAAATCGGGAAGAGGTATTGGAGGCACTATTGTGAGCAATCTCCACCCAAGGTAAGAGGTCTGACCAGTTGTTATGGTGGTCAGAAATGTAGCAACATAAAAAACTGCTCCAAGGACTGGTTGGCTCGTTCTGCGCCCCCCTTGGACTGCGGGTGATATGCAGAGGAGAAGGAAAGCTGAATTCCCAACTGTGCACAAAAGGCCTGCAAAACCTGGACACAAACTGGCTATCCCCATCCGAGATGATAACCTTGGGTAGCCCATGTAAGCGAAAGATCTCCTGAGCAAAAATGGAAGCCAGTTCTTTGAATGTGGTCAACTACTTAAGTGGAATACAATGAGACATTTTTGAAAACCGGTCAACCACCATAAGGATAACTGTGTTGC
The DNA here is from genome assembly GCA_037952835.1 of Lithobates septentrionalis. Taxonomy (NCBI): domain Eukaryota; kingdom Metazoa; phylum Chordata; class Amphibia; order Anura; family Ranidae; genus Lithobates; species Lithobates septentrionalis. The sequence continues at coordinate 181,770 of JBBDGP010002752.1, forward strand.
CCTGAGCGTTGGCTAACTCCACAATAAAATCCATAGACAGGTGGGTCCAAGGCCTCTCTCCATTGGGTATGGGTTGTAGGAGGCCCACTGGAAGGTGTCATGGTGTCTTACTCTAAGCACACACTGAACAAGCAGCTATGAAAGCGGCTACATCAGCACGTAGACTAGGCCACCAGAATTGTTGGGTGTGACGGGAGGGCCCATGGAACCCAGAATCCCTTGGAGAGGTTGGGAAACTCTTGTTTCAGCTCCCCATGTACCTCCTATGTCTAAGTTACCCTGTGTCTATTAGGGGCACAGGGTGAAAGACAAAAATTATGGACAGCTATTTAAATGGACAATGGGAAGGTGGTTACTTAAATGTAACAACAATATTTATCCACAATATCAACCAGGATATATATAAAGAGCTGTTTACAGGCCTCTAGAACTTGGTAGGAGCCGGACAATCTACTCCTACTATAGTCTGTTGCCTACTATGCTGAGGAGGGGGGAGATCACTGTTTGTATTGTTAACTGTAATTAGCTTCTGCTATAGTGAGAAGGTTTGCTGTGTTTATATATATGATAATGTTGATTGTGTCTTCTGAGCTAAAAGACAGCAAGTCTGTCCTGAAAGGTCATGCCTCTGAGTCACCTAGGCTGTCTAAACGATTAGTTAATTAGCTTGTGTTAATTAGGTTTCTGGTTACAGTTTATAGTGTCATTCTGGTGTATATATTTGTATATTTTGTGTGAGATCTCAAAATAAACAGTCCATGTTCAATCTGTGTAACTGAGCTAGTCTCGTCTGGATCATGGTTACAATATTCGGCTGTAAAATCTGATATCTGAAGGTCCTGATTGTTGGAAGCAGTGTACTGACGAAAGTACTCAAGCGGAGTCTGGCGGGAATCTGTTACATTGGGAGATAGCCCAAATGAGTTGATTCTTCCCTGGGTGGCCAGCAGCCTTGGGAGAACTGTAAGTCTGGAGCATGGCAGTGTGGAGACTCTCAGGGACAAAGCACAGGTCACAAGGTTTCTCAGGAGGAGAATGGATCTGAGCGGCAAGAATTCTGTCACCCAAAAGGTGAAGTGAGACTGGTACGAACCGTAGCCAGAATACGATCGGGAGGTATCACAGGAACAGGAACCAACATCTTGGAAGCAGAGGAAAACTGTCACGACAAAGCATCTGCCCTTACATTCTTTTTTTTTTTTAACAGAAAAGTTTTTATTTGTCTCCAACCGGAGAGTATTCAACATACAAAGATATTTACAAAGAATATAAAGAATATATCGTTGCTGCACATTTCCAGCTATATTTCTATATACAGTTGCATAGTTTCTAGTAATACATTACAGAGTCATAATATACAGTTTGTTGTGTTATTATTGCCTATGTATCCTCCTTTCCAGAGGAAGGAGTTCTTATGTCATTTATACCAATATTCCCACTTTTCCTTCTACGTTAGTTTAACTCACAGTGAACAATCAATATGTTATCCATTTGTCAATCATTTCCTCACTAAGTATTAATGTGTCTGTGATGAAGGATCAGACAAAAGGGGGAAGGGAGGGGGGGGGGGAAGGGGAGGGCCAAGGGAGGAAGGGGGGGGGGAAGGGGGGGGGGCGGAGGGAGAGAGGGGAGGGCAACATGAAATAGACGGATATTTTGATTGAGCTGGTCGTTACCAAACCCTACTACTGCTTAGCCCAGGCTCCCCAGATCTTGGAGAATTTCTTGGGGCATTTACGGTTGATATAGGTGGCTTTATAGAGTGGCAGAACAGAGTCTACTATACCCCTCCATTGGGTTACCGTAGGAGGGTCAGGTTGTTTCCATTTAAGGAGGATAGCCTTCCTGGCATAAAATGAGGCATAAAATACAAATAATCGTTTGTGCACACTAGGTATAACATTATCACATACCCCAAGGAGTAAAATAATCGGATTTCTCTGAATATTTAGATTACCTACTGCGTTAATCGTTTCCACCACCTCAGTCCAGAATTTTTGTATAAGCGGGCATTCCCATACTACATGGATAAACGTACCCAGCTCCCCCATACATTTCGGGCATCTATCTGTTTGCGTCGGGTATATTCTAGCTAACCTCTGTGGCGTGTAATATACTCTATGAATGAACTTCAACTGTATGAATCTATCCCTTGCCGATATCATAAGAGGAATGTATTGCTGTAGGCCCTCTTCCCAGTCATCTGGTGCCAAGTCCGGAACGTCCCCCTTCCACCTATCATACAGGCCCATCTCTCCAGTCTGCTCGTCAGTTAGAATTTGGTTGTATATGGATGACAGAGTTCGGTCTAGGTGTTTAGAAATAAGAAGCCTTTCTACCCCATGTGACCGTAGAGTAATACCGCCTGGGTATTGGGCCCTCACTGCATGTCTCAATTGTAAATATCGAAAAAACATTTTAGAGGGAAGTTGAAAATCAGTTTTAAGAGTGTCATATGGGGTAACTCCATCCCCAGACCATACCTGCTGTATTGTTTTTATTCCATATCCCGCCCATAAAGCTGGGTCTGGGACTGTTTGTAAATGTTTTAGTTTTGGGTTACCCCATAACGGCGTGTGAGGGGAAATAGTAGCAGGGTCTGCAATCTTTTTGGACATCTGTTCCCATACTGTTACTGTCGTACGCATCGGTGTTGGCATATCTTTACGTGTCTTGACCCCTCTGAAGACTAAATTACTCAGAGCCGAGTACGAACCCATTATTGCTGCCTCAAGATTAAGTGAGGGGTTAGATTTCGGCTGGGAGAACCACCACCGGACAGTAACTATGACTGCCGCCCAGTAGTATTTTCGAAAACAGGGGAGTGCGAGGCCTCCCATCGTTAAGGGAAGCTGAAGGGTGGTTCGCGCTACTCTAGGGGCAGATCCCCCCCATACAAATGAGCTAACAACCTGATCTAGCTTATCAAAAAAAGATTTGGGGATAGGGACCGGGGTATTACGGAATACATATAGGAATTTGGGGAGGAACCTCATCTTTAACAAGTTAACCCTACCTACTGGTGATAGCGGGAGGGACCTCCAGGCCTGACACCGGGCGATAAGCTGGTGGAGAATTGGATATACATTGTCTGTTAGATACATGTTTGGGTCTCTCTGAACCTCAATCCCCAGGTATCTGAACTTAGAGACCAGCACGAGAGGATTGGAAGGGTCAACATCCGGTATTCCCGGAGATAATGAAAATATGATGGATTTGGACCAATTGATCCGAATGCCCGAGAAAGATCCATATTGATTAATAATTTCCAGGGCTGACGACAGCGATGCCGACGCATCTGGAAGATACAGCAGCGCGTCATCAGCATATAGGGAAAGTCTTTCAGTCAACGGACCCACCTTTATACCCCCAAGCTTTGGGGACGTTCTAAGCAAAATAGCTAAAGGCTCGATGGCTAGGGCAAACAAGCCCGGGGACAATGGGCACCCCTGCCTGGTCCCTCTCTCTAGAGAAAATGGGGGAGAGAGCTGCCCATTTGTACGGACTCTAGCTGTGGGGTGTGAATAGAGCAATTTTATCCATGAAATGAACCGAGGGCCAAAATTGAATCGCTGCAGTACATTCCACAGGAACCTCCATTCAACTGAATCGAAGGCCTTCTCGGCATCTAAGGAGGCCACTACACCTCGGGACTGAGACCCCTCCGCGTGTGAGATATTAGTGTATAGCCTGCGTAGGTTTATGTCAGTGCCCTTACCTGGCATAAAACCTGTCTGATCGCCATGTATGATTGATAAAATAACTGAGTTAAGTCTGTTTGCTAGGATCTTGGTAGTTATTTTGGCATCCACATTTAAAAGTGATATGGGACGGTAGGACGAGCACAACGTGGGGTCTTTGTTGGGTTTAGCTATGACTACAATCACCGCCTCCGACATTGAGGGAGGGAGGGAGCCCTCTTTTAGCATTCTGAGGAGCAGTTTATGAAAGATAGGGTTAAGAAGGTCTTTATTTGCCTTGTAAAATTCTGCGGGTAGGCCGTCAGGGCCCGGGGTTTTTGCCGACTGGAGAGATGTCACTGCTAGCTGGACCTCTTTAAGAGTGATTGGTTCCTCTAATTTGTTTCTAGCCTCTGTGGTCAGTTGGGGAAAATCTATGTGATCTAAGAATGTACACAGATCTTCCTCATCAAAGGAGACCCTGGAGGTATATAATTGTTGATAATATTGTGTAAATTGCCTATTAATATCCCCGGAGTCTGAGTGGATCATGCCCTCGTCGTCCTTAATATGGGCTATATGCATGGAAGGTGAACGTTCCTTGGCCAACCAGGCTAGCATCCTACCCGTCTTCTCCCCCTGCTCGAAGATCCTCTGCGATTGAGCCATCAGCTGCTTTCTAGTGGTCTCAATCCGCAGAAGAGAGATCTCTCTATGTAAGGATTGCATAGTATCATATGTTAATACGTTTCTCGTGTGCACATATTCTTTTTCTAAAAGGAGTACTTTTTTTTCAGCTTCTTCTAGCGCCAGTCGGGTATCTTTCCTGACCCTCCCAATTGCCGTCTGATATTGCCCCCTAGTGTAGGCCTTGAAGGCATCCCAGAGCGTAGGGGGAGGGACTGTACCCTCATTAATCTTCCAGTAAATTTCCAATTCGCCCTCCACCAGGGGGACCACTCTCTCATCCGCAATCCAGAGCCCCGATAGTCGCCAAAGAATATTGGCAACGGGGGAGTCCGTCTGCATTTTTAATAGGAGGGGAGCGTGGTCTGAAATGCCCCGAGGCAGAATATCTACCTCAAGTATTTTGGGGAGGAGAGATCCAGAGGAGTATATCAGATCTATCCTAGAGAAGGAGGCATGCGCCGCAGAATGGCATGTGTATTGCCTCACATCCGGATGCCTCATTCTCCAGACATCTGTAAATCCGTAGTTGTCAGCCCACAGTGCTAAGGGGGTCACCCCGGATGGCCCCACACCCATTCTATCTAGGTCTGGATCTGGGGTCATGTTAAAGTCTCCTGCTATAATTATCCCAGCTGAAGGGTATTGAGCCAATATCGGAGTAATTTTTTTAAGGATCTCCACCGTGGCAGGGGGGGGGATATATATCCCTACTATGAGTAACTCCACTCTATCACACATTGCATGTATAGCTATATATCTGCCATCTGGATCTAGATGGAGATCCAACAATGTAAATCCCACCGACTTGTGAATTAGGACACTGACACCCCGGGAATATGAGGAATAAGTCGAATGGTAATACGCACCGACCCATGGTTTCCGCAGTGCCAGCGTCCTGCCCCCCACCAGGTGTGTCTCCTGTAGCAGACATATATGCGGGTTATATTTTTTCAGGAAATTAAAAACCAGGGATCGTTTAATTTTGGAGTTTAGCCCTCTAACATTCCATGACAGTACTGTCAATGGTGGCATTAAGTTACTGTAAATAATATAACAGCAGGTTGATAATCAACCCTTTTCAGGGTCATTGTAAGTTTAAGGAGGAGAAAAAAAGAAAAAAAAAGGGAAAGAAGAGATCAAAGACATCATACATGTTGTATATATAGAGCTAGACAATAGACCTCTCATGCCATCTAGTGGACACATATGCAAATAGCCTTGTTCTTCAATATAGTGCATAGTAACACAGCAGATTATGTATATGTAGCAACGACAAATAAAAGGAAGAGAAAAAAAAAATTCAAAAGTCTCAACTTGGAGCAAGAACTTGTGCTCCCCATCCGCCCCCCCCACCCCCACCCCGCACCACCCCCCAAAACCTCGGTGTGCTTCATTCCCAAAAACGTTCATGGCAACTGCCAATTGAGGTTGTGAACAAAAAAGGGGACCGAACCTCCCCCAGCTTGTGAAGGATAAATGTTCCCTGCAGAATAAAAGAGTCAACTTCACCCGGAGAGACAAACAAAGTCCTCCGGGGGCACTTATCTTGAACTTGTTTCCTCCCTCACTCGCAAGCCTCTTCGGTGATAACATCAGGGGGGGGAATCTCTTTGTTAAGGACGGACAATAGAAATGTTCTGTCTCTCCCCCTTTCTGCTTTTTTGATCTGTGCAATCTTGTAGCTAAAGCAGCTTATCAGTGTCTCTGAATGGTTTCCAGCCACTGTGATGCCTCCTCAGGGGAGGTAAAGAAGCGCACCCTCTCTCCATCCTGGACCCTCAGCCTCGCCGGGAATAGCATACTGTACTTTATTTTCTTGTTGCGTAGGTTCATTTTTACTTGGTCAAATGAACGTCTCTGCTTTTGTGTATCAATGGAGAAATCTGGGAAGATCATTAGTTTAGCTCCTTCGTAGCGTAGTTGCTCAATCTTTCTAGATTCACGGAGAACAAGGTCCCGATCTCTAAAGTTCAGCAATTTCAGAATAAACGTGCGTGGAGGAGCTCCCGGGGGCCCCCGGGTAGCAGGCATTCTATGTGCCCTCTCACCACAAAGACATCTGAAGAAAACCGCTTGTGGCAATAATTCACGCAGGAGTTTTTCCGTGAATGATGTGGGCTCAGCACCCTCAGAACCTTCTGGGAGACCCACTATACGGAGGTTGTTCCTCCTATTTCGGTTTTCGGCATCCTCTGCACGAGTTTCAAGGGCCTTAATTTTTGTCTGTAGCGTGCGAAGTGAGACCGTGTGATCTTGCAGTACATCCTCTGCATCTCCCACACGGCGTTCAGCCTCAGATAAGCGGTTTCTAAATGTGTCCATGTCCCTTCGGATGAGGCTAATATCCAGCTGCATTTGTTCAATTTTCCCTGTGAGGGTTGATTGGCAGTTAGTGATAGCCTGCATAAGTGCCTCAAAGTTAGATTGCTCCTGTTCCCTTTCTAGAGGAGCCTGTTCTATGTCCTCCTGTTGCGCCGCCATTTTAGAGCCCTTAGCAGAACGTGGGTTCCTTGTGGGGGTACCTGGGACACTGTCCTGGGGCTTGCGGGCTGGTATAGCACCCTTCCCCTTGGGCATACCTCCCTCCACCTCCACCTCAGCCTGTGGGGCCGCACACAGGGAGCGGGCTGTAGTGTAGTAAGGTCTGAGGCCTAGAGACAGGGGAGTCAGGTATATCAGCAGCGGGGCCAAGGCGACCTCTGCATGGGCCGCGGGCCGCGCCGCGGTGTCTCTCCTCACGTCCTACCTTCCCTAGTCTTGGGTCACCCGTTTCTCCTAAGCAGGCTGTGTCCGTCGGTCACCGGGACGGAGGAGTGCAGGCCGGGAGTGGGATTTCGGGCCTAGTAGCAGGCTCAGCTGCGGCGGGTCTCGGGCGCCTTCCGTGGGGTCCGCGGAGCGTGACCCAGCGTCTCCCCCAGGGTCCCACCGGTCTCCACCGCGGATCGGAACTCAGTATGGGCAGTCAGGGGTGATAATCTGCAGGGAAGCAGGTTTTTTGGCCGGGAAGGCAGCGGAGCTATCTTACTGCACGTCCGCTCCAGTCGCCATCTTGGACACGCCCCTGCCCTTACATTCTTAGTACCTGGCAAGAAAGACTACATAATTGAAGCTTGACCAGAGGGAGGGAGAGAGCTATTTAGCCTCAGACAAGAATGGTCAGTCAGAATAAGAACCGGCACAGTGGTACCTTTGAGGAGATGTCTCCATTCTTTAAGGGCTAAAATGTTTTCTAACAACTCTCTTTCCCCAATCTCATAATTGCATTCCGCTTGAGACAATTTCTTGGAACAGTAGCCACAAGGATGCATAGCGCTCTCAGAGGAAGGACGTTGAGACAGTAGGGCACCAACTCCAGTATCCGATGCATTAACCTTAAGGATGAAAGGTACCGTAGGATCAGTATGTACCAACACACGAGTAGAAACAAAGGCAGCCTTGAGACTCTCAAAGGCATTAATGGAAACCAGAGACCAATTCTGTGGGTTACCTTTCTTTCTGGTCATATCAGTCAGGGGTTTAACCAGAGACGAGAAGTTACAAATAAACTTCAGATAATAATTGGCAAAGCCAAGAAAACATTGCAATTGATGTAAACCCTAAGGGGCAGGGCCACTGTAAAAACTGCCCATGGAAAAACCAGCAGTGGAAATGACATAACCCAGGAATTTAACCTGTTCACGATGAAACTCGCACTTCTCCAATTTACAATAAAGGTTATTATCTCTCAGCCTCTGAAGCACATGGCAGACATCTGTGTGGTGGCTCTCTAGGGACTTGGAAAGTATGAGGATATCATTGAGGTAAACCACCTCACATAGCTGCAACAAATCTCGGAGGACATCGTCGATAGATTCCTGGAAAACTGCCGGGGCGTTGCAAAGACCAAACGGCATTACAAGGTATTCGTAATGGCCTGTTCTGGTATTAAATTCAGTTTTCCATTTGTCGCCGTCCTTGTTTCTCACAAGATTGTATGTCCCTCTCAGATCAAGCTTTGTGAAAACCGTTGCTCCCTTGAGGCGGCCAATTAACTCCGTAGTCAACGGAGTTGGATAAGCATTCTTAATCTGGAAGCAATTGAGACCCCTATAATCAATACGAGGTCTTTTCACCACTCTTCTTTTTCACAAAGAAGAAACCAGCACCAGCAGGAGACCAGGATTTACAGATGAATCGGCTTTGTCCTCCGAGACAGACAAAGGGTAAATCCGGCCACGAGGGGGATGGAACCAGGTTGAAGATCAATTGCGCAATCATACAACGAGTGTGGAGGTAAACTACCGACTTGACCTTTGTCAAAGCGATCGTTAAATTTGCGGTACTCCTCCGGCAGGGAGGAGAGTGAAGAGGTGCACAAGACCTTAGCCACTTTCTGAAAACATGTCTTTCTGCATTGTGGCGACCAGGAAAGAACCTCAGCACAAAGCCAATCAAAAGAGGGGCTGTGCCTCTGTAACCGAAGATAACCAATAACCACTGGGAAATGAGTTGAGAAAATGACTTGGAATTGGATTATCCCCTACGGCCATGGTCAACGGTGCAGTCTCATAAGTCACATGGGCAGGTTGTAGAGGTGCAGCGGAATCGAGTGCTTAGACACAAAGACACCATCTATGAACAGACCAGCAGCACCAGAGTCGATTAGAGCCAGTATCTCGATGGACAACTCAAACCAAGAAAGAATAACCGGAACCAGGGCTTATCCTTTTGGATAACTGGGGACATAACAATGCTACCTAAGGTCTGTCCCCTACAGGACCTCAGGTGCAAGCGTTCTCCCGGACGGGTAGGACAAGACTTCAGGAAGTGACCTGCTTGGCCACAATAAAGGCTCAATCTCTCCCTCCTCCTAAAGGCCCTCTCCTCTGCAGAGAGACCTGTGAATCCCAACTGTATGGGTTCTACTTCAAATTGGAAAAATTCTGTGAGCCACAATGATCTTATGCCTTGCTTGTGCTACCTCCAGCTGCATGCGCTAATCACGCTCCATATAACATGCATAAGATAAATTTACAAGTTATGCGCTGCGCTTGGGTGACCCCAAAAACAAAATTAATAATAACCAACTCTGTGCTTACTAGTGCGGATAATATTAAATACAAATAATATGAATGTTGAATAAATACATAGTTACATAGTTACATAGTAGGTGAGGTTGAAAAAAGACACACGTCCATCAAGTCCAACCTATGTGTGTGATTATGTGTCAGTATTACATTACATATCCCTGTATGTTGCGGTCATTCAGGTGATTATCTAATAGTTTCTTGAGGCTATCAATGCTCCCCGCTGAGACCACCGCCTGTGGAAGGGAATTCCACATCCTTGCTGCTCTTACAGTAAAGAACCCTCTACGTAGTTTAAGGTTAAACCTCTTTTCTTCTAATTGTAATGAGTGGCCCCGAGTCTTATTAAACTCTCTTCTGCGAAAAAGTTTTATCCCTATTGTGGGGTCACCAGTACAGTATTTGTAAATTGAAATCATATCCCCTCTCAAGCGTCTCTTCTCCAGAGAGAATAAGTTCAGCGCTCGCAACCTTTCCTCATAACTAAGATCCTCCAGACCCTTTATTAGCTTTGTTGCCCTTCTTTGTACTCGCTCCATTTCCAGTACATCCTTCCTGAGGACTGGTGCCCAGAACTGGACAGCATACTCCAGGTGCGGCCGGACCAGAGTCTTGTAGAGCGGGAGAATTATCGTTTTATCTCTGGAGTTGATCCCCCTTGTAATGCATGCCAATATTCTGTTTGCTTTATTAGCAGCAGCTTGGCATTGCATGCCATTGCTGAGCCTATCATCTACTAGGACCCCCAGGTCCTTTTCCATCCTAGATTCCCTCAGAGGTTCTCCCCCCAGTATATAGATTGCATTTATATTTTTGCCACCCAAATGCATTATTTTACATTTTTCTACATTGAACCTCATTTGCCATGTAGTCGCCCACCCCATTAATTTGTTCAGGTCTTTTTGCAAGGTTTCCACATCCTGTGGAGAAGTTATTGCCCTGCTTAGCTTAGTATCGTCTGCAAATACAGAGATTGAACTGTTTATCCCATCCTCCAGGTCGTTTATAAACAAATTAAATAGGATTGGTCCCAGCACAGAACCCTGGGGAACCCCACTACCCACCCCTGACCATTCTGAGTATTCCCCATTTATCACCACCCTCTGAACACACCCTTGTAGCCAGTTTTCAATCCATGTACTCACCCTATGGTCCATGCCAACGGACCTTATTTTGTACAGTAAACGTTTATGGGGAACTGTGTCAAATGCTTTTGCAAAATCCAGATACACCAAGACTACAGGCCTTCCTTTATCTAGATGGCAACTCACCTCCTCATAGAAGGTTAACAGATTGGTTTGGCAAGAACGATTCTTCATGAATCCATGCTGATTACTGCTAATGATACCGTTCTTATTACTAAAATCTTGTATATAGTCCCTTATCATCCCCTCAAAGAGTTTACATACTATTGATGTTAGGCTAACTGGTCTGTAATTCCCAGGGATGTATTTTGGGCCCTTTTTAAATATTGGTGCTACATTGGCTTTTCTCCAATCAGCTGGTACCATTCCAGTCAATAGACTGTCTGTAAAAATTAGGAACAACGGTCTGGCAATCACCTGACTGAGTTCCCTAAGTACCCTCGGATGCAAGCCATCTGGTCCCGGCGATTTATTAATGTTAAGTTTCTCAAGTCTAATTTTAATTCCGTCCTCTGTTAACCATGGAGGTGCTTGCTGTGTTGTGTCATGAGGATAAACACTGCAGTTTTGGTTACTGAAGCCCCCCGATTCACTCGTGAAGACTGAGGAGAAGAATAAATTCAATACCTTTGCCATCTCCCCATCCTTTGTAACCAGATGTCCTTCCTCATTCTTTATGGGGCCAATATGGTCTGTCCTCCCTTTTTTACTGTGTACATACTTAAAGAATTTCTTGGGATTTTTTTTGCTCTCCTCCGCTATGTGTCTTTCATGTTCTATCTTAGCCGTCCTAATTGCACCCTTACATTTCTTATTGCATTCTTTATAAAGTCTGAATGCTGAGGATGATCCCTCAACCTTGTATTTTTTGAAGGCCTTTTCCTTTGCTTTTATATGCATTTTTACATTGGAGTTAAACCATCCAGGATTTTTGTTCGCTCTTTTAAATTTATTACCCAATGGGATACATTGGCAAATGCCCTTATTTAATATGCTCTTAAAGCAAACCCATCTCTCCTCCGTATTCTTTGTTCCTAATGTTTTATCCCAATTTATGCCTTTTAGCAAGGTTTGTAGTTTAGGGAAGTTGGCTCTTTTGAAATTTAGTGTCTTTGTGTTCCCTTCATGTTTCCTATTTGTGTGATTTATACTGAAACTAATTGACCTGTGATCGCTGTTACCTAAATTGCCCCGTATTTCCACATCTGTGATCAGGTCTGTATTGTTGGTAATCAGTAGATCCAGTAATGTTTTAGTTCTAGTTGGTGCGTCTACCATCTGACCCATAAAATTGTCCTGCAAGACATTAAGGAACTGGCGAGCCTTAAATGAATGCGTGGTTCCCTCCGCCCATGCAATGTCTGGATAATTAAAATCCCCCATTATGATAACACTTCCCATCCTTGCTGCTAATCCAATTTGTGATAGGAGATCCGTCTCCACTTCCTCCCTCAGGTTAGGGGGCCTATAGCATACTCCCAGTATTATTTTCCCCTTAGCTTCATCCCTTTGGAGCTCTACCCATAAGGATTCCACCTCCTCTCTAGCTCCCTCAGTGATGTCATCTCTCACATTCGCTTGTACATTATTCTTGATATATAGGCATACCCCTCCCCCTTTTTTACCCTCTCTATCCTTGCGGTATAGGGTATACCCTTGAATGTTTGACAGCCAATCATGAGAGCTGTTGAACCAGGTCTCTGAAATTCCCACAAAATCCAAATCCTCCTTGTACAACAGTAACTCTAGTTCACCCATCTTGTCTGCCATGCTCCTGGCATTGGTGAACATGCCACATAGTTTAGACCGGTCGCATATTATCCTCGTATTGGGTGTTTCAAAATTGCAACTAGGACTTGCTACTATACTCACCTTGTGTTTTTGTGCTTTGGTTAACCTACCACTAATGCCCCCAATACTACCCTCTGTAATATCTTCCGCGCTGGCTATCACTGTCTCTGGACCCTCCCCCCCATTGCCTAGTTTAAAAACCCCTCTAACTTTTTGGCCATCTTCATTCCCAGCAGATCTGCATCCTCCTCATTTAGGTGCAGTCCGTCCCTTCTATAGTACCGGTTACCGACTGAGAAGTCGGCCCAGTCCTCCAGGAACCCAAACCCCTCCTTACTACACCAGCTCTTCAGTCACTTGTTTACTTCCCTAATCTCCCTCTGCCTTTCTGGTGTGGCTCGATGTACCGGTAGTATTCCTGAGAATACTACCTTGGAGGTCCTTTTCCTCAATTTAGCACCTAAGTCCCTAAAATCGTTCTTTAGGACACTCCATCTGCCTCTGACTTTGTCATTGGTGCAAACGTGCACCATGACAGCCAGGTCTTCCCCAGCCCCTCCCAGTAATCTGTCCACAAGATCCGTGATGTGCCGAACCTGAGCGCCCGGTAGACAACATACTGTTCGGCGCTTCAGGTCTTGGTTACAGATTGCCCTCTCTGTCCTTCTAAGAATTGAGTCCCCTACCACCAGAATCTGTCTTTCCTTTCCCTTTGATGCCCCCCACTCTCACTGGAGGAGTTCTTCCCCTGGCAGGTAGGAGAGTCCCTCATCTCCAGCAGTGCTGGTCCCTGACTGGTTTCACCAATGTCACTCAATGGAGTGTACTTATTGGGATGCTCCAGTCCTGGATCTGCCTCTCTGGCACTTCCCCCTCTACCCCTCCTGACTGTCACCCATCTACTCTTTGCTAGTGCCTGCACCTCTTTGTCTCCACCCGCCTCTATGCTGGCCCCTGCCAGTAAACAAGGTGTGAAAAAACAAGTGCTTGTTACACCATAAATTAGTGCTTAATAGTGCTTGTTACACCATACATAGTGTCTTAATCAACATAAAAAGTGCTTAGTGCTCAATATACAATATCCTGCTTTTTTAAATGAAAAAATTAATAATAAATAATGAAAAAAAAAAAATAATAGTTCTCTTTGGCACTCTAAATAGTGCATGCAAATAATGTCCAGCAGTGATAATAAAACAATGCGTGCAGGTGGTGTTCAGCTGTGACAACAATCCAACATCATGCCGAAGATACCCTGAGTGCTGCAAAACATGCTCCTGTGCTCCTTTGTGACCCCCTTAGGCTAATGTGCTCACCTCAGAGCGTGTGACTCAGCTTCTACCCTGAGTCCAAATATGCTTTGGAGCCACCCCTGGGCTCAGTCTCAGTGTCTGCTGCACGCCTCCAGCTGGAAACAACGTGGCTCCATACATAAAATGAAAAGGAATCTATATAGTGTAATATAGTCAAAATACTTTTATTAAAAGAAAACGCTCCCCACACCGGGGTACTCACATGGCACTGGTGCGTCAGTGCACCATACTATAACGGCTTTCTATGCAAAATCACTGGATGTTTGGTGCGGTATGCTGTGCTGAGACAGCGCTGGTGTAAAGTCCGTGTCAGTCTCTCCGCCCTGGCCCCTCCCCTACGCGTCTTCGACACAGGGATCACGTGTCATCATCAGGGGGTTCTACTTCACTGGCAGACTCGGTACCAGGAGGCAAGGGAGGTGAGGGAGGCAAGGGTGGGACTGCAAAGCTCGGACCCAAAACGTACAGGAGGCTTCCGCAAGCACTCCTTAAAAAGGAAGGTCTCTCTCTGAGTTTGGAGTCAATGAGAATTGCAAACGTTATCAACCTCTCCAGCTCAGTGAGTATGTCTCGGGCTGCTATCTCATCTTTGATGGTATCCGAGAGACTATGAGAAAAAACAGCCACAGGGGCCTCATTGTTCCAAGAAACCTCTGCTGCCAGAGCATGGAATTTAATGGCATAAGCGAACAACAATTCTTGTACTCTGATGGACATGAGGCTCTTGGCAGCAGAGGTGGAGCATGCAGGAAAGTCAAATACCCTTTTAAAGGAACTCTGGATAGCTCAGGGTGACAGGGTTTTGTGTCTCCCATAGAGGGTTTGCCCAGGCCAAGGCTCTCTCAGAAAGCAAAGAAATCACGAAGTCTACTTTGCTTCTCTCTGTGGGAAATGCCTGGGGCAGCATCTCAAAGTATATCCCAACCTGGTTGAGAAGCCCTCTGCATTGAACTAGATCGCCCCCAAATCGCTGGGGAAAAACCTGTAAAACTGATCCATGTGGTGATTCTGCTCATCCAATCCAGAAAAAATATTACCAATAAGTGGATTGCCTGCATCTTCTGAAATCATAGCCTTTGCCTACTGTCAGGAACCATGAATCAGACTGAGACAGAAGTGCAGTAAAAATCACACTTTTTATAAAAATGGTACAAACAGAGCAAACGTAGTCAAAACATAGCCAGGGTTCGGTAACCAGAGCAGGTATTCGCAACAAGCCAGTGAAACAGGAATGCAGAGATCAGCATAGTGGAGGCAGTAAACAGGATCAGGAACCAGAAGGGAAGTCAGCCAGGCAAAAGTCTTTAACATTAAAACACAGCAGAGAGTATACAGATATGTTGACCAGGCACAGGAGATCTGATCCAGGCAGTTTAAATAGTCAGCAGAACTAGCTGACGAGCAGGACATGAAGACCAGGTGAGTCACTGTGGAATGAAGAGTACTGGCAATTAACCAACAGCTTAGCACAGAGCTCTGAAAAGGAAGGGATAAGCCCAGCCCTGACATTGGGTATGTCCCTAACAGCTTTGCACATGTAGAGAGTAAAATTTTAGCCCATTCTTCTTTGCAAAAAAGCTTGAGCTCTGTCAGATTGGATGGAGAGTGTCTGTGAACAGCAATTTTCAAGTCTTGCCACAAATTCTGAATTAGATTTAGGTCTGGACTTAAGTGGGCCATTCTAATAAATGAATATGCTTTGATCTAAACCATTCCATTGTAGCTCTAGCTGTATGTTTAGGGTCGTTGTCCTGCTGGAAGGTGAACCTCAAGTCTTTTGCAGACTCTAACAGGGTTTTGTCTAAGATTACCCTGTATTTGGCTCCATCCATCTTCCCATCAACTCTGACCAGCTTCCCTGTTCTGTGCTCAGGTCTATGCTCCTCCTGAGAAACCTTGTGACCGCTGCTTTGTCCCAATGAGTCTCCGTACTGCTGTGCTCCAGACTTACCATTCTTCCAAGGCAGCTGGCAACCCTGGGAAGAATGAACTCGTTTGGGCCATTTCCCAACAATTCTGGTGGCCTAGTCTACGTGGTGATGTAACTGCCTTTGTAGCTGCCTGTTCTGTGTGTGCTCAGAGTAAGACTCCACAACATCTTCCAGTGGGCCTCCTACAACCAATACCCAATGGAGAGAGGCCCTGGACCCACCTGTCTATGGATTTCATTGTAGAGTTACCCAACTCCCAGGGAAACACAGTTATCCTTATGGTGGTTGTGTCATTGTCATTGTATTCCACTTAAAAAGTTGCCCACATCTAAGGAACTGGCTTCCATTTTGCTCAGATCTTTCGCTTACATGGGCTACCCAAGGTGATTGTCTCGGATAGGAGTAGTCAGTTTGTGTCCCGGTTCTGGCGAGCCTTTTGTGCACAGTTGGGAATTCAGCTTGCTTTTTCCTCTGCGTATTACCCGCAGTCTAATGGGGCTGCAGAACGAGCCAATCATTCCTTGGAGCAATTCCTATGTTGTTATATTTCTGACCATCATAACAACTGGTCAGATCTATTACCATGGGCAGAGTTTGCTCACAACAGTGCCTTGAATTCTGCTTCCCGATTGTCCCCGTTTTATGGCGAATTATGGTTTCCAACTTTCCATGTTGCCTGACTCGTTTGTTCTGCAGAGTATTCCTGCTTTAGAGGAGCATCTCCGTGGTCCTCTTTCCACTTGGGCACAAGTCCAGGAGGCTTTGCGTCATGCTAATGATAGGTACAGACTCCATGCTGGCCGCCTGCCTGCGCCTTCCTACCAGGTTGGGGACAGGGTCTGGCTGCCATCTTGCAATCTCCGACTTTGTGTACCCTCACTGAAGTTCGCACCTCGGTTTATTGGGCCTTTCCGTATTCTTCGCAGGATTAACCCAGTGGCTTACGCATTAGACCTTTCTTCTAATATGCGTATTTCGAATGTA
This sequence comes from Lithobates septentrionalis, assembly GCA_037952835.1. Lineage (NCBI taxonomy): Eukaryota > Metazoa > Chordata > Amphibia > Anura > Ranidae > Lithobates > Lithobates septentrionalis. Next base: position 198,367 of record JBBDGP010002752.1, read on the forward strand.
TTTCATGTCTCCTTATTAAAACCTTTGGTCTGCAACCGCTTTACCACCTCGGTGCCACGTCCTCACCCCGTACAGGTTGAGAACCATGAGGAGTATGAGGTACAGTCCGTTATTGACTCCCATAGGTGCATACAGTACCTGGTGCATTGGAAGGGGTACGGTCCAGAGGAACGCTCTTGGGTCTCATCCTCGGATGTATATGCCCCTGTCCTCCTCTGTGATTTCCATAGACGTTTTCACCTTCACACTTCCTTCTCTGAGTTGGACGCTCGGCTGTCGGTTAATTGCCAGCTCCCATCTCTCTCCACAGTTACTCAGCTGTTTATATCCTGCTCATCAGTCCTGACTACTTAAGTCGTTAAGTCCAGAGGAGCGCTGCCTTGGCCTTGGTCAACATCACAAGAAACATCTCCTGCGTTTCTGTTTATAGACTGGCTTTGCTGACATCCCTTCTGGCTCTGGATCCTGCTTGCTGTTCCACTACTTTGGTCCCTGACTTCTGGCTTGGCTGACTATCTGTTGCGGTTACTGAACTTTGGCTATGTTTTGACTACGTTTGTTCTTTTTACTTTTATTATTAAACAAGTGTGATTTAACTGTACTTCTGTCTCGGTCTGATTTCATGGTTTCTGACATATATGTCCCTCAGGGTGGGACCTGGGCCTCCCTACCCATTTTAAGGTCAATAACTAGAATATAAGCCAGACAAGTGGGGACACGAAAAATTAACAACTTGGTTTCCATATAAGCCAGACAAGTGGGGACTCGAAAAATTAACAAGTCGGTTTCCATAGACTGCAATGGTATTTGTTGTATAACTTTTGCCCTTGTTAGGCTCTTTGTTTGCCCCCCTGGACCGGGGGGTGTTTGTCCCATCTGTAATTTTGTAGCATGCTGGATGATGTACTTAATTTTGGACAGGGGGTGGCCTATTTTGTGCTAGCTGCATTTGGGTTGTTCTGGGCATGCTCAGGGACTGTTTTTTTTGGTGCTTTTTGTGTGTGAACAGCACTTGGATTTTTCTGGGCATGCTCAGAGAGTGTGTTTTTTGGGTTAGTAATTTAAGGACATTCTTAATAGGTATACCCACTTTGAAGTTCGGTCTCTACATTGGTTGAACTTGCATTTTGTGTGTTTCATGGACTGTGCATGTCTTTTCAATTGCCCCATTAGCACACAAACCTATGTTTTATAAAGCTTGCAGATAGCATTCTTAACCTTTCCCTGAAAAGAGGCAAGATTGCTTGATGGTGTGTGTGTGGGGCCGGCAAGAGCATACATTTGGGTGTTTTTATAGAGTTTGTAACATATGAATTTTCTCTTTGTATTTTGTGTGTTATGTCTTTGCAAAACAGATGTATTTTAGAGGAAGTATTTTTATTTTTTATTTTTCTGGGGGGACGGGGGGATATTTTTGGCTGAAATATTTTTGATGTTGTTAATCTGTGTTTGTAGGTTGTTAGTTTCACTTTGATTTAATTGTCTGTGCTGCATTATTTTGCAAAATCATCCTCAAGCTGTTGTAACTACTAAATGTTTAAATCATTCTGCACAAAGGTCAGACCTCAAAACTATATTCTGTTAGTGTCTCAAATTAACATCCATGTGTTTTTTGCTTTCCTTGCTCTTTTCCAAGTCCTGTTTTGTTGACCAATAAAAATTTTATGTCTTATATGTTTTGTTAATAATTTGTTTTGCAGATGCATGCTCAATCCAAGTAATGCATTTTACACTCTCCCCCCTCTAAATGAAGTTTCATGCAACAGATTTCCCAGCTGCAGCTTAACTAGGCTGATTGGCATGGCAAAATAAAAAAAAGGTGTGATTTGTCTAAAACCTTCTTTCCTGGTGCCTCCATGGTAGCATATGCATGGATTGTGTGTATGCTGCCATGGATAGGAACCAGGAAAGGAAAAATTACAGAGAGGTAAGTATTCAATTTTCCATTTTAGTGCAGTGGTTCTCAGCCTCATTCCTCAAGTACCCCCGACAGGACATGTTTTGGGAATTTATCTTAGCTAAATAGCTGCCCAAAATAACAGCCATTGACTGTGATTTAAAGCACCTGTGCAAGATGAAGGTAAACCTGCAAACATGGCCTGTTGGGGGTACTTGAGGACAGGGTTGAGAACCACTGATTTAGAGCACTGAGCTAAAATCGAGCTCAAGACGATCCTATTCTAATTGTGGGCATTTGAGAGAAACCAAGTTATTGTTAGAACTCCTGCTTGTCTTTTTTAGGTTGGGCTTTGTGTCCCTTTCCTAAAAATTGGCTTCACTTCCTGTGGCATAGCCAAACAGGAAGTGAGGGTAAAACCCTACCAATGTCTTTCCTTGGGGATGCACAGATCAATCTAACTAGTGTCCCCATTAGGCAAATTGCACTTTAGCACTTTGTTATGTACACCCCAAATTATTAGGTATTTTGGGGTTTATTAAAGGCAAATCCACTCTGCAATACAAATGTACTCGCTGTAAATCTGAGGGGAAGCACTGGTGATTTTATCATCCAATCATGTAGAAGCAAAGATGCTGTTTTTTTTTTATGTTCCTTGCATGTCCCCCTCAGATCGCCAGCAACTGCACTTCCAAGTGCACTTGTAGTGCAAAGTGGATTTGCCTTTAGTAAATAAACCCCAAAGTCCAAGATACCTAATAATTTGGGGTGTACACAGCAAAATGCTAGAGTGCAATTTACCCTAATGGGGAAACTATTTAGATTGACCTGTGTGTCCCCAAGGAAAGACATTGGTAGGGTTTTACCCTCACTTCCTGCTTGGCTATGTGACAGGAATTGAATAAATTTGAAGAAGAAACTGGCAAAATTTGGGAGGTGTCTTCACCCTATCAGGGGTGCAGACATCCCCAAAAACTGTCAAGTCTTCTAATCCCTCTGCACTCTATCTCCAAGCAAAAAAAAAGAAAGGATTTAATTTAGTTTAACTTTGCAAAGACATTCTTAAGCTCAACTGTGATGCATGTCAATGGCCCATTTAGACCTTGTTTAATAGAAAACACCAGTTGCCTTTCACTATAAACATTTGTTAGTCCAGTCCTGGAAATCTTCATCTGCTTTACTATTAATTTCCAAAAAAATTGGGTTCCTGCAGCTAGATGCACCAAATGCATCTAGATGCGTGACCGCTGTGTATGTGAGATGCGCAACTGCTGTGTGCGTGAAGGTATGCACCCGTGGCGCATATCTGGTTCCCGAAATCGGTGGCCAGCACACAGGAATGGCATCACGCCCCTCCAGGAAGTTGCTTGTACTGCTGCTAATTTCTTCCCATCACCATGTCCCGCTCACTGTTCTCTGAGGAAGAGATGATCCTTATTTGCAAATTCAAGATAATTTTTGATTTATTTTTACATGGGGTAGTGTTTGTGTGGGTCACGTGTGTATGTCTAAAAGGTTTGGCCTCAAAACACGCACCTACTTACTGTGTACAGATTCACTTCTGGGCGCGTGTGTGTGTGTGTATGTGTGTGTTATAGTAGCGGGGTGACTGACAGGAATGAAATGACAAGAAAAGTAATTGATGGGATATATGTTCCTCCAAGGATTCTTAGATTTCCAATCTAAGGTAATACCAGCAAAAACTTCAGGGTAAAGAAGGATAGTTCTTTAGTTCTTTACCCTGTGTTGGTAATGTCTGTTCCGGGGCTGGTTTTATTGGGAGTCTGATAGAGCTCTGGGTGGGACAGACTCCCAAGTCCGTGGACCGTTTAATGTTTTCCTTACAAGTCTTGATTAAGGCAGCTGGTCCTAGCTCTCAGAGAGAGAGTGTGTGTCTCCATGTGAGGAGGCATCTAGGAGCATGGCTGCAAAAACCCTGACTTTGGATACAAGTATTTTGCGTTTGTAAAGACCCTTACTACATAACTAAGGACTTGTCAGACTACGGACACAGTAAGGAACAGTAAGTTTATTTTTGTTTGATGGCAAGATGCCTTTTTCTTCTGTTTGGAACTATCCTGCTCATTAAACATGATGTTTTCCTAAAGAGACTGAGTTTGTCCCTGCATTGTGTCCACCAGCAGAGAGAAGTTGGGTAGATGTCACACTCCCAATTCTGGAGGCATAATAATGGTCTAGCACAGGGTCTTCAAACTACGGCACCCCAGTTGTTCAGAAACTACAATTTCCATCATGCATAGTCATGTCTATGAATTTCAAAGTTTTACAATGCCTCATGGGATGTATAGTTACACAACAGCTGGAGAGCCGTAGTTTGAAGATTCCGGATCACTCTAGCATGTCTTGAAAAAAGGTGGTTTTTCATGTGCCTTCTATAATGCCCAAGAAACATTGTTAGGAAAATACAAGTGGGTCATGGCACATCTACATTCCAAATTTGGCACTTAAGATGGTCATGCACTAAGCAATCTGATTGGCCAATCTCTGTACAACTCGATATTTAGGCAAAAAAGGTCATAGGAAGACGCACTTGAACAATTCAAAATATAGAGAAAAAAAAACAGGCTTTTGCACTAAATCTAGTTTATTTAAGATCTAACTGATTGCAGTGTATGTTCACCTTCAAAGATCAAGATCTGAAAATATTAATGTATTGGGTTTAGAAACACTTTTCTGTTCTTTATAATTTATTGATCGATTTGGGTAAAAATAGAAAAAAAAACACATTTCAAAGATATATATATTAGAAGTGATGGGAATGAGATTAGCATCAAAAGGGTTAATTAACTGAGTACACCTACTAATTGCCTAACAAGACACATCCAATGGGCAGCACAGTGGTATAGTGGTTAGCACTTTCACGTAGCAGCAATAGGATTGCTGGTTCAAACCCTGACCACGACACCATCTGCCTGGAGTTTGCATGTTCTCCCTGTGCCTGCGTGGGTTTCCTCCGGATACTCCAGTTTCCTCCCACACTCCAAAAGACATGCTGATAGATTAATTAGATCCTGTCGAAAAAATTGAGCGAATATGTGTATGTTGTATGTGTTTGTAAGCGTGTCGGGACCCCATGGGGTAAAGGACCGCGCTATACCGCAGATGGACACCAGCGGCAAAAAGCACCCTGAGGCGACTCAGTTCGCATAGGTAGCGCTATAAAAGTCATTCATTCAATGATATGAAATTAACCAATTGTATTGGGCGTGTGCTATTATCAAGGAGAAAACCGCAGTTACCCGAACACCAGTTGCAGTTTACATATGCGGGTATTTATTATCGTTATTTGTGCTTCAATGTGCGCCGGTTCGCATGCTCAATAAATAACTTTTCCAGCACATCAATTAATATATGAACTGGTGCAGTGCCGCCTTCTTAGTAAATCACTCCTTTTCCTTCCACTTCACAATTATGTGCCACTTTGTGTTGGTCTATCACATAAAATCCCAATAAAATACATTTACATTTTTGGTTGTAACATAACAAAATGTGTACAATTTCAAGAGGTATGAATACATTTTCAAGGCACTGTATCTGTCAAAAGAAGTGGACCTGTGTATTGGGTGTTGGGGATCAGGCAGGCTCCAATCTTCCACTACTATACCATTCCAGTGAATCACCGCACTCCCAAAAATGTCTTGCTCAACAGTTAAATTCATGGAAAATTCTAAGATGTTTTTCTAAATCCTCATGCATAACAGAAATGGATGTCTCCAGTCTATGATAACAAGGAATCGCTTGAATCTACTCACACTCCTACACCTCTTTCTAGGGGTACAAGTTCACAAACTTCTAATTTGTCCATCACAAATTTGCACATTTTTGACCTTGCTTGATTAGTGGCCCGCTGTCCCCAAGTCATCAGCAGCTTTTTAAGTGGATCAGATGCAGCAAAAAAAACACAGGAGAACATATTGGAAAATACAGTAAAATTTACCGTGTTTGGACAAATTCATAACCAATAAAACTAGTATATCAGGGGAGAATTGGAAGGTATTACTCTCACCTCAAATTCACTGACAACTGTTGTTGTCTCAGTTACCCCCTACTAGTAGAATTGACAAATCTGAACTTGTTTGGTAGATGGTTACATTTCAATCATGTGTTTGCGAATAAATTGTAAAACAAAAAACACCCTTATTGGGTGCTCTATCAGACTGGAAAGGCTTTTCTACTACCGATACTACAGACTATTGACATTAAACCCACTTCAAAATTACAACAGGAATATAAATAGAAATTCTATAAGTTTCCAACTCAGACCCAACCCAAGTGTAAAGTTATTTGTCAGATGAATGGTGGAGGAGATGGGGAATATGGCCTTAGGATCTATCCCATGAAAATTGACTGTTGAACAATATTAAGCATTTGAAGTCTAATGCCGCGTACACACGAGCGGACTTTTAGACCGGACTGGTCCGAAGGACCGAGTCTGGTGGACAATTCGACCGTGTGTGGGCTTCATCGGACCAGCAGCTGACTTTTTCGGTCGAAAATCTGACGGACTTTAGATTTGGAACATGTTTCGAAAAGTCCGCTCGTCTGTATGCTAGTCCGACGGACGAAAACCGACGCTAGGGCAGCTATTCTCTTCCTTATTTTAGTCCGGTCGTACAACATCACGTACGGATCCGTCGGACTTTGGTGTGATCGTGTGTAGGCAAGTCCGTTTGTTTGGAAGGTCCGTCACAAGTCCGCCAAAAGTCCGTCGGATAGACCGTCGGACCAGTCCGGTCGAAAAGTCCGCTCGTGTGTACGCGGCATAAAAGAGAGGGATGATCTAGCTATACAATCCTCAAAGAAGGTAACATTGTGTTAATGAGTGAACAATACATAAATGATGGGTTTTAAGATTCTTAATAACAATAAGCGCCAATCACTCCATATGAAGCCTTCTCTGTCCTCTGCTTATCTCCCTTCGAGTAATAACCTGAGAGTTATAGACAGAAAAATTTAAATTTTTAATATATAATGTGTGTATGTAGCAATAACTCTCAGTGGAGCTGCTGGTTTAAAGCGGGCTGTTACCTTCACTCTCGATACCTCTCTCTGTTTCACCGGCACCGGGTCTAGGGTTCTGTTGAGTTTACCTCTGGGCGATGCAAGCACTGAACACTCGAGTATATTTTCCAATGCTTTAATGAACAAATGAAGTAGCAGGAAAGAGGCAGAAGAAAAGCTGCAGGGAAGCTCAAATACCTTTCCGTAGTATTCTCCAGAATATTCTTTGCAATTGAACACTTGAAGTTGAATAGTCTCCCCCTTTGTAGGATTTAATCTTTGCCTACCTGGATAGACATCTCTCACTTGCCTAGCAGCCAGTATGTAGCACAAACAAAAGTCTCTGCCACAGACTGGTTTGGAATAAAACCCGTACGATCCTCTGCCACAGGATGTATTGGTTTGCGATGAATATCAGACACAGTACTTGAACCTTTAAGCCAACCCGGCAGTACTATGCAGTAAGACTATTTCAGGATACGTCCTCCAACCGAGTCACCAGGCCCCTCTCCAGACCAGCACTCTGCATGATCCTTCCATGATGGGTCCTCCCCTGGGATCTTCTCGGTTGTCCAGCTTCTTCACTCAGGATAGACAGCTCAGGACCGTTCCTCTGCTGCTGTGGTAGGCCCCAGACAGGCTTCTGGGCCCACCCACACACTGCAGCGACGTGGGCCTCCAGAACGGAGGACCACGAGGTGGTACTCTTAACACATACCTGTCGGCCAGGAGGTGGCTGAAAAAGGAACCCCAAAATATGGCGTCTGTCCCATAAATACCCTCTCCCAGAATACAACTCGGAGGACCACCTCCACCGAGTTATCTCCGGGACAGAGGAGCACTCATACGCTTCAACATGTTGCTTTTCCAACACTGGCCCATGGTGACGACACTCACCGGCGCAGTGTGGAACCACATGCAACTCAGCCAAGCTGGAACAGAGGCAAATCTAACTTTCCCTAACAAGTGACCCACTAGATTTACCTATCAGCGATAGATTAAAAATCTACCATCACTATATATATATATATATATATATATATATATATATATATATATATATATTGGGGCAAAGGATATAGAACATATATTGAGATGAACTTTTGATATTGACAAAATACTTATTTTCCACCATGATTTGCAAATTATTTCCAAATCAGACAATGTGATTGTCTGGATTTGTTTCCACATTTTGTCTCTCATAGTTGAGGTATACCTATGATGACAATTACAGGCCTCTCATCTTTTTAAGTGGGAGAACTTGCACAATTGGTGACTGACTAAATACTTTTTGCCCCACTGTATACACAAAATTATACAATCTGAATAATTTGGGTTGGAGGATTATTTTCATATCAGAGGTGTACATTGCAGGATAATTAAAAAAAAAAAAAAAGGATGTGTGATTCTCCCGATTCATTCATTTCTATTCACATTTATAGAATTGCCACCTAGTACATTGAATCTGACCACTTTGAACTTTATCTCAGACTTTGTATAACTGTATATGATAATGTGTGTATTTCTGTCTTCCATGAAAAGCTGCACAAATATGTGAGAAATTTTAATTCCACGGCCAAAGCCAAGATCCCCTTTAATCAGATGAAAGGGATTCCAACTTCTCTTATATTAGAAATTCTTACTGTGCGAGGAAATCCTATAATTTGGTCTTTCCATGTTTCAGTTTTTCAAAGCCCAGGCTTTGTGTCTAAAAAATTTTACGATATGAGTAATCCCCGCTTCTGGAAAACCGGAAAAGTAAGTTATTATTTGGTGTTTTCTGTTTATATTGTTTCCTGAGGAGGTTCATAATTTGGATTTATTGGGATCTTTTAGCCTTGTTTTAGGATATACTAGCAAATGTGCATGTCCATGAAAGGGGTCATTTTTGGAGTCGGTGAAGATTGTCGATTGAGGTAATTTTTTGGAAATTTTGTAGAACATTTCTTACTAAAATATTTAGATTCTATTTTGTGTATAGATGTGTTATGGAATAAAGTTGACATAGAAGGTAACGGGGGCCATAAATCTTTGGAATATGTGACAGGAGATATAATTAAAGAGAAACGGCAGCACCGAAATCAAGAGATTGTCAGTAATGCATCCTATGGGGTCTTCAAGAAGTTTAGAATGTCCTTACATGTTCTTAGCACTTCTTGAAATATAAAATGTTAAGAAAATATTTCTGACTGGGTGCCTCATTGTGTTTCTCGTGTTAGTCCCCTTGATAAATGGTCCCTGATATAAATGTGACCATACAAGAATACTTCTGCTAGTTGGTGACAGATTATATACAGTGACATTAGTAGTTGTGACAGTTGTGAGATAGATTATTAGGTGTGAAAGTAACACATTGAATTCAGTGACATCAGTCATTATGACAGTTTATGGGAGATTCTGAGCAGTGACTGATGTCATTATGGGTTAGATTTAGATACAGTGACCCCAGACACTTGTGCGGACCAACCTGTCATGAACCTAGTGCCACCAACAGTGGACTATGAGCAGAATATGGCTCTAGGAAGATCAGTGACACAACAGGTGAAGAGAAGATCGAGCTGGACAATCCCAGAGAGGAGGGCTACACATTTGCCACCCTCCCTTTCGTGGTGGCCCAGGGTGAATGCAAGGATAAGAGTCTATTTTGATTTTTTTTTTTTTAGGAAGACCCCATGCCATTTTTTTCTTGTTTTACAAAAATGTGTACTGTCCCATTTAAGAAAAAAAAATGGCAAGGGCCCTCCTTAAAATATATCCCAGACTCTTATCTAGTATTGCAGCCTGGGTGCCCAGGAAAGGGGAAGCATGAAGTATTCAGCCCCCTTTCTTAACTATAAAAGACCGCATCTCCCACCGCTTACAATGTACCCTGTGCCCATGTTGGGAGGCAAGGAATTCATCTCACATCCTGCGCCCCAAATGGGATGTGGGGGTTTGCAGTTGCACTTATCAGAATCTGGTAGCCCACTTTAGAATACCAGGACTCCGAAACATTCCAGCCCCTGTGGGTGAATGACTACGGGGTACATAATATCACTTATTACTCAATGACAAAGAAATACAAATGCCCACATCATGAAAAAGTCTGTTATGAACCATTTCACCTCCAGAAGGTTTTACCCCCTTCATGACTAGATGATTTTTTGCTATTCAGCACTTCTCTACTTTAACTGCCGATTTCTCAGTCATGCAACACTGTACACAAATGAAACTTATATCATTTATTTCACACAAACAGAGCTTTATTTTGGTCGCATTTGATCACCACTGGGTTAATTATTATTATTATTATTATTAATAACCAAAACAGACCAAAAAAATCAAATTTCTAAATACATTTAGGCCAAGATGTATTCTGCAACATGTTTTTGGTTAAAAAAAAAAAAAGATATCTATTGGAATTTACACAGCTTTTACTTTCTGACTGCCTACCACTAGAGATAGGCGAACAGTTTGAATCGAGCAAAAGTTTGGTCCACACTTCGCCAGCCCACTCGGCGAATATCCGAATGTGCGGGTAGCTCGGTGGGCTGTTTGCCCCCCCCCCCGAGCACCCCACAATGCACTGCGAGCTTCATGGTGCATTCTAGGGCCCTAATTGGATGAAGCACCTGACCGCTGGTCAGATGCAAAGCTTCGCCAATTTGCACTGTCAGAGCCCCAATTGGACAAAGTGATAATGACTTTATCCAATCACGGCTTAGTACTCATAGTTCCAGCCCACATTATAAAAGGTTCCTTCCCATAGGAAGCGTTTGCAGTGTGAATTTAGAGATAGGAAACTGAGCCCTGCTCAAACTACTAGCAGTTATTGTTTTTCACTTATTGTGACTCTGAGTGTAGAGTGTTAGTGTAGTGTTAGTATAGTGTGTGAGAATAGTGTGTCAGTGTTAGTGTAGTGTAAGGATGAGCTGATCTTTGAGTCGAACGTAAGTTTGACTCGAACATCGGGTGTTTGCCTGTTCGCCAAACAGCGAACATTATAGGGCGTTCACATGAAATTTGAGGTGCCGCGGAATGCCCCATAATGGACTGCGACATCGCAGTGCATTGCTGTATGATGATTGGCCAAAGCATGCACCTGACCTGCATTCTTTGGCCATTTGCAGCGCGCTCTGCTGAGAGAGCCATGATGGGCCAACGGCAGGGTGCCTTTGGCCAATCATTGCTCAGGGGAACTAAGTCCATGCCCCACATTATAAAAGGCTGCTTACATAGCCGTCGCGTGTAGTGTTGTTGGCATGGACTGAGAGATAGCTTGAGTTAGATTAAGCAGGCAGATTATTTAGTTAGTGGCAGTATATATATATATATATATATATATATATATATATATATATATATATATATATATATATATATATATATATATATATATATATATACTGCCACTAACTAAATAATCTGCCTGCTTAATCTAACTCAAACTTTTTCTTTTTTTTAATAAACCTGCACAAATGTCAACAATTCTGTGGCATGGACTGAGAGATAGCTTGAGTTAGATTAAGCAGGCAGATTATTTAGTTAGTGGCAGTATATGTGTATATATATATATATATATATATATATATATATATATATATATATATATATATATATATATATACTGCCACTAACTAAATAATCTGCCTGCTTAATCTAACTCAAGCTATCTCTCAGTCCATGCCACAGAATTGTTGACATTTGTGCAGGTTTATTAAAAAAAAGAAAAACTGCAGTATTACATGGTCCTAAGTATTCAGACCCTTTGCTCAGTATTTAGTAGAAGCACCCTTTTGATCTAATATGCCATGAGTCTTTTTGGGAAAGATGCAACAAGTTTTTCACACCTGGATTTGGGGATCCTCTGCCACTCCTCCTTGCAGATCCTCTCCAGTTCTGTCAGGTTGGATGGTAAACGTTGGTGTACAGCCATTTTTAGGTCTCTCCAGAGATGCTCAATTGGGTTTAAGTCAGGGCTCTGGCTGGGCCATTTAAGAACAGTCACGGGGTTGTTGTGAAGCCACTCCGTTATTTTAGCTTAGGGTCATTGTCTTGTTGGAAGGTAAACCTTCGGCCCAGTCTGAGGTCCTGAGCACTCTGGAGAAGGTTTTCATCCAGGATATCCCTGTAGTTGGCCGCATTCATCTTTCCCTCGATTGCAACCAGTCGTCCTGTCCCTGCAGCTGAAAAAAATCCCCACAACATGGTACTGCCACCACATGCTTCACTGTTGGGACTGTAATGGACAGGTGATGAGCAGTGCCTGGTTTTCTCCACACATACCGCTTAGAATTAAGGCCAAAAAGTTCTATCTTGGTCTCATCAGACCAAAGAATCTTATTTCTCACCATTTTGGAGTCCTTCAGGTGTTTTTTAGCAAACTCCATGTGGGCTTTCATGTGTCTTGCACTGAGGAGAGGCTTCCGTTGGGCCACTCTGCCATAAAGCCCCGACTGGTGGAGGGCTGCAGTGATGGTTGACTTTCTACAACTTTCTTCCATCTCCCAACTGCATCTCTGGAGCTCAGCCACAGTGATCTTTGGGTTCTTCTTTACCCCTCTCACCAAGGCTCTTCTCCCCCGATAGCTCAGTTTGGCCGGACGGCCAGCTCTAGGAAGGGTTCTGGTCGTCCCAAATGTCTTCCATTTAAGGATTATAGAGACCACTGTGCTCTTAGGAACCTTAAGTGCAGCAGAATTTTTTGTAACCTTGGCCAGATCTGTGCCTTGCTACAATTCTGTCTCTGAGCTCTTCAGGCAGTTCCTTTGACCTCATGATTCTCATTTGCTCTGATGCACTGTGAGCTGTAAGGTCTTATATAGACAGGTGTGTGGCTTTCCTAATCAAGTCCAAGGATAATCAGAAGAAATGGACAGCACCTGAGTTAAATATATGAGTGTCACAGCAAAGGGTCTGAATACTTAGGACCATGTGATATTTCAGTTTCTTTTTAATAAATCTGCAAAAATGTCAACAATTCTGTGTTTTTTTGTTAATATGGGGTGCTGTGTGTACATTAATGAGGAAAAAAATGAACTTAAATGATTTTAGCAAATGGCTGCAATATAACAAAGTGAAAACTTTAAGGGGGTCTGAATACTTTCCGTCCCTACTGTATGTATGTCTATATCTATATCTATATCTATATATACACATACACATACACATACACACTAACACTAGTATGTGTATATATTGTAGAGGGTCAGCTCTCTCCCCTTCTCAAAAACAGAAGTCCGGGAGTTTTTGCAGAGGAATCGAGACATTTTTTTTTTTTTCAAACCTGCTGGGCGTAACCTTGGTAATTGAGCATAATGTCATCACAGCCCCTGGCGTTCGAGTAAACCTCAAACCCTACCGCATATCCAAAGCTCTCGGCCGAGCTTAAGAGTATGTTGGACCTTGGGATCATTGATGAGTCTTCAAGTAGCTGGTCCAACCCTATATGTTCTTGTACCCAAGCCAAATGGAACCTGGCGGTTCTGCAATGACTTTCGCAAATTAAATGAAGTCTCCAGACGCGTATCCCATGCCCCGGGTGGATGAATTAATTCGAGAGATTAGGACCGGCCGCTACATTACCACTCTTGACTTGCCCAAAGGATACTGGCAGATCCGCTTTCCCTAGAGGCTAAAGAAAAAAAAAAGAAAGAAAAAACTGCATTTGCCACACCAGAGGGGTTATGGCAGTATGCCCGAATGCCGTTTGGGTTACATGGGGACCGAGCCACTTTCCAAAAGGCCATGGACTTTGTCCTGAGACCTGATAAGGAATTCTCAGGAGCCTATCTTGATGACATTGTCATCTTTAGTCAGGACTGGGAGAGTCACTTACCGAAGGTCCAGTTGGTCTTGGATGCACAGTGAACCCGGAAAAGAGCAAGGTTGGGTTGGAGGAGGCCTGCTACCTGAGGTATGTTATAGGCAGGGGCATGATTAAACCCCAACTAAACAAGGTGGAGGCTATTCAGAAATGGTCCCATCCACTCACAAAGAAACAAGTGTGTTATTTCCTTGGCATTGTGGGCTATTATAGGAGGTTTTGTCAGTCTAGCAGTGCCTCTGACTGATCTCACCAAGGGAAAAAACGCAACTGTTGTTCAGTGGAGTGCAGAAGCAGCATTCTGCCGGTTGAAGCAAGCTTTGTGCCAGGAACCAGTGTTGGTAGCGCCTGACTTCCAAAAAGAGTTCCTGGTACAAACAGATGCCTCAAAGTTGGGTCTGGGTGCAGTACTGTCCCAGATGATTGAGGGAAATAAGCACCCCGTTGTGTACTTGAGCCGGAATCTCATGCCAGCTGAGAGGAATTGTTCCATTGTGGAAAGGGAGTGTCTCACAATAAAATGGGCTTTGGAGACACTCCGCTCCTACTTGTTGGGCCGACCCTTCAAGTTAATTTCAGATCATGTGCCCCTTAAGTGGATGGCCCAAAATCAAGATGAAAACTCCAGAATCACCCAGTGGTTCCTTGCTCTAGAGGACTTCAGGTTTGTAGTGGTAGACCAGGAAAGGTACATTAGAATGCGGATGCCCTTTCCCGGGTCTATTGTCACTTGATTTGTGGTGTCCAGACCCCTGGCCTGGAACAGAGGGGGGGATATGTAGAGGGTTAGCCTGGGGCAGGGTTAAGAAGGGGTTAATCGAAGAGGGCAGGTACTTCCCCTTCAGACCTGCTTATTGTCAGCTGGGCTGAAAGTGTTAGGAGCTGTTTGAGTAGGAGAGAAGAGACACAGCAGCACGCTGTGTGAAAAGGTCCATTGCTGGATGGTGTACCTGCTAGGTGAGCTTGACCACAAAGACTATAGCTCTGATTGGAGCCAAGAATTATTACCTGTAAGCCTGTGTGCACAACAAAGTCTGTCTTGCCTTATGTTTGTTTTTGCAAGTTTTCTGAATAAAGCTACTTTTTTATTTTACTGGACTGTCTCTGAGCCAGCTGTTCACCTCTCTGATTCCCTATAATATATAGTGCAGCTGTTGTACAGTTTATAATACAGTGCAGGCGGTGTACACAGTATATATTAGTGTGTACAGTTTCTAATACACTTCAGGTGTATTGGGACCTCACTGCAAAGTATATTCCCATGGGCAATAGGTTTTATTTTTAGCCTTTTAAACTTATGTGGCTCATGGTCAAAGTTAGAAAAGCTATAAACAATAAGAAAAGAGCTTTTAAAAAATATAAAAATGAAGGAACACTAGTGTCATTTAAATGCTACAAAGAATTTAACAGAATATGTAAAAAGGAAGTCAAGGATGCAAAAATTCAAAATGAACGACAGATCGCAAAAAAATAGTAGGACAAACCCCGAAAAATTCTTCAAATATATTAATAGTGAAAAGGTCAGGTCTGAGCATGTAGGCCCTTTACAAAATAATCTAGAGTGGGTGACTGGGGACAAGGAGAAGGCTAATTTATTAAATACTTTCTTCAGCTCTGTGTATACAAAAGAGCATGGGGGAGCTCATGTCCATAATGGGGGTGGTATTGACACAGCCCAGAATGATCCAGAATGGCTCGAAAGTGATATGACCCAGAAATATTTAGACAGAATAAAGGTGGATAAAGCACCTGGACCTGATGGCATCCACCCACGGATCCTAAAAGAATTGAGCTCTGTAATTTCAAAGCCATTGTATCTAATTTTTAGGGACTCATTAATGACGGCAATAGTACCACTGGATTGGCGCAGGGCGAACGTGGTGCCTATATTTAAAAAGGGATCAAAGTCTTTACCAAGTAACTATAGACCTGTTAGTTTAACTTCTATAGTCGGAAAGATACTGTAGAGTTTAATAAAAGACCACATAGACGAGTTCTTGCTGGAAAAAAAACATTTTAAGCAACAGACAGCATGGATTCATGAAAGACAGAAGATGTAAGACAAACCTGATTTCTTTTTATGAAGAGGTAAGTAAAACCTTGGACAGAGGGGTGGCTGTGGACGCGGTATACTTGGATTTTGCAAAAGCGTTTGATACAGTTCCGCATACACGGCTCATGTGTAAGTTAAAGTCTACAGGCTTGGAAATATCAGTTTGTAATTGGATAGAAAACTGGCTAAAAGACAGAATTCAGAAAGTAGTGGTTAATGATTCTTACTCTGAATGGTCTAGGGTTATCAGTGGTGTACGCCAAGGTTCAGTGCTGGGACCCTTACTCTTTAATATCTTTATAAATGATATTGGGTCTGGGATCAAAAGTAACATTTCTGTCTTTGCAGATGTCACAAAGCTTTGCAGTGGAATAACGTCCTTACAGGATGTCTCCAATTTACAAGCCAAACTCAATGCTCTGTCTAATTGGGCGTCTATGTGGCAGATGAGGTTTAATGTTGAGAAATGTAAAGTTATGCACTTGGGGGCTAAGAATATGAATGCATCATACATACTAGGGGGAGTCCGTAGTGGAGAAGGATCTGGGGGTTTTGGTAGATCATAAGCTCAATAATAGCATGCAATGCCAAGCTGCGGGAAGAAGAAGAAGAATCATTGTGCCCCTGTCCAGATCATTAGTAAGACCTCATCTGGAATATGCAGTTCAGTTTTGGGCACCAGTTCTCAAAAAGGATATCGGGGAACTGGAGAAAGTGCAGAGAAGGGAAACCAAACTGATAAGAGGCATGGGGGAGCTCAGCTATGAGGAAAGATTGGAGGAACTGAATTTGTTCACTCTTGAAAAGAGGAGAATAAGGGGGGATATGATCAACATGTTCAAATATATAGGGGTCCATATAGTGAACTTGGTGTTGAGTTATTCACTTTACGGTCAGAGGACAAGGGGGCACTCTTTACGACTGGAGGAAAAGAGATTTCATCTCCAAATACAGAAAGGTTTCTTCACAGTAAGAGATGTGAAAATGTGGAATAGACTTCCTCCAGAGGTGGTTCTGGCCAGCTCAGTAGATTGCTTTAAGAAAGCCCTGGATACTTTCCTAAATGTACATAATATAATTGGGTACTGACATTCATAGGTAAAGTTGATCCAGGGAAAATCCGATTGCCTCTTGGGGGATCAGGAATGACCAGGCTGGAAATTAACCCAAAGGGGAATGTGACAGGATGGTAGACCTGTCTCAGAATATGGCGCTGGTCGCAGGTAGGCGTTTACTATTGATTTGGAGTTGTTGCCTGTGACTACCGCGCAGGATGTTCTTGACCACATGGGCGACAAACAAAGATGGTTTGGTAGGATCTTGTAAGGAGATGAAATGCTGGATGCCAGCTAAGTAGAGTCTAATGGTATTGTGTGACAATGCCAACTGTGTGGCAGCATGATATGAAGGCCAGGATGTGATGGAGATCTCCTGATAGTGCCCCAGGGGTTGAGGCTAGGAACCTGTCATAGATCTTCCAGGCAGTACGGTAGGCCTTCAGGGTGTTGTGAGATAATGATAGATTTAATAAGGCAGGTAGCATTGTAAAAGTGTTGTTTCAATCCGAGGTTATCTATGACCAACTTGGGATAAGAAACATGGTCGAGTCGGTTCCAGGTTCCTGCGAAAAGAATGCCGCAAAGCTAAAACTGGTAGTGCATCGGCCAGAGTATTGCATTTGCCTGGGATGTAGATGCAGAGGACATTAAATTGGTGCTGTGGGGATAGTTGCACCAGGAAGGCCATGATGGGCAGCGACTTGGACCTGCTTTTATTTATAATACTAGCTGTGGCTTGGTTGCCTGTGGCAAACGACACTGTTTGTCCTGCCCAGTTGCTGCCCCAGACTTGAGATTCTGCAACAATGGGGTAGAGTTCGAACAAAAAGGAGGACTAACTGAAGCCGGGAATCAAGAGGATTTCTGATGTCGCATCATCAGCGCAACGATTCGGATCCTCGGCAATACGAACTCCACCAACGATCCGAATCCATTTGAATCCTTGGCAATACAACTTCACCGACCGATCCGAGTCCAGTCGCAGCACCAGCTCAACGATTCGGATCCTTGGCAATACAAACTTCATCGACCGATCTCCCACAAACAAACCCCACCGGTGCTCACACCCCAGCCTGGTTCGAACTAGTTGCATCGTGTTTACGAATACAGTGGAACTTAGGATTCAGATCCCCAGCCTTACATTTATCAAAGTATTAACATTCACATCTCACTCCATCTATTTGTACAATGTTGCACACGGACTTATATGTAGGGCTGGTAGATTTGCGATCTACCATCTGATAAGGAAGTTAGATTTGCCTCTGTTCCAGCTTGGCTGATGTGGTGTGTGTTTCCATACTGAGCCGGTGGGCGTCGCTGTTACCACTGGCTAGTGTTGGAAAGGCAACGTGTCAAAGCGTATGGGTGCTCCTGTCCCGGAGACGACTCGGTGGAGGTGGTCCTCCGAGTTGCATTCTGGGAGAGGGTATTTATGGGACAGATGCCATATTTTGGGGTTCGTTTTACAGCCACCTGCTGGCCTTCCTGGCCGACAGGTATGCGTTAGAGTGCTACCTCGTGGTCCTCCGCTCCGGAGGCCCGCGTCGCTGCGGCCCATGGGTGGTGTTATAGAAATTTGGATGCACAAAGCCAAATCTCCTGTTTCTAATCATAATAACAATTTCGTCTAATGATGATATAAATGCATCTCAACTTTTGATCATATGTCTTTCCTTCTGATCTAGCCCTTCCTCTGGTGTGTGCCAAATAGACACAACCTTACGTTTCCAGTTCCAAGATCACACTGCCTCCTCAGCCGTGTGCTGACTCTTTATTAGCATAACAGGAAGTCCCAAAAACTCAAGGGTTCGGCTTCCAACAGCCAAACACCTCTTACAAAGCTTGTGACCTCACAGGATATGACCTCACAGGATATGACCTCACAGGATATGACCTCACAGGATATGACCTCACAGGATGTGAATGACCATATAAGGATTTAACAACACAGGAAAATGCAACAACCAATGAACAATGACTACAGGAGTCTAATGGGTGTGTCTGAGCAGAGACAGGGTGCATGCATGCCTTTAGAAGCCTCATGGCTTTCAAACATTAACTGTCTCCAACCAGAACAACCCAAAAGACTCCGTTATTTCCGTTGATAGAAATCCCTATTATACATTGTTCCAGAGAACAATGTATACCTGGATTCAGTGGCGGCTGGTGCTCAAAATTTTTTGGGGGGCGCAAACAAACTGAAAAATTCGGAAAAAAAACCCCATCAATTGCAGCCTCACTGTGCACATCAAAACGCAGCCACTGTGCACATCAAAACGCAGCCGCTGTGCACATCAAAACGCAGTTCTCTAAATGGCTGACTTCAGACTGCGCATGCACAGTTCAGAATAAAAGACTTTTTTTTTCCCCAAAGTGTTTTACTGACAGCCATTTGTGAGGTTTGGTTGGCCAGGCTCGCAAGGGAGCCAGAAGTACTAGCTGCTTGCTTCCCTGCAGAAATCGCAGGTAGTGCGGGTAGCAGGGCCAGAATTGGTGATGACAGGCCAGGCTACTGCTGAGCAAGACGGGTACTCTTAGGCTCCGTTCACACTGCAGCGATGCGGGAACCCTGCGAATGCAGTACGGGTTCCCGCATCACATACAACTCGCAGACAGTTTACACTGCCCTTTGCGAACTGCTGGGGGTGTCAATACAATGTTAATGCCACCTCCAGTAAAGTTTGCATATCGCAGTGCGAACTGTGAATTTGGACAGGAATCGGATCACATGGGTGTGAACACCTATGTGATCCGATTCTGGTGCAGATCAAAAAATGGGTCCTGTGTGAGTTTGGTCTGAATGCGATTTCAGCCATACTATCTGTATGGCTGAATTTGCATCACACAGACATCACATGAGATTCGCACAGCAGTGCGGTGCGAATCACATGTGATTTCTGACATTGCAGCAATGTGAACCGACCCTAAATGTGCCCTCTTTTCTACTGTGGTGTTTGAGGGAGCTCAGGGAGATTCACAGCAACCAGGCATGCAGAGAAAGCAGGGACGGGAGGTGTGCAGTCTGTGAGGCTGAAAAGGAGCCATTGCAGTGACCTCTGTTATCAAGCCTAAGTAGAGGAGGGGGAGAGCATGGGGGAGGATCAGAGAGGCACTGTGCAGTGGTTAACATTACAGATAGTAGCTGGCTGGAAGGGACTTCATTATCAAGCACAGGGAGAGGAGGGGGGAGCGCCTCACAAAGAGCTCACAGGCACTCACTGCAACTAAAGCAGCTCCAGTCACCTCACAATATACAGCATCAGGGCACTCTCACAGACAGAAAATGTCACAGCAAGACTCTCCATTTGAGTCAAATACAGAACAAATCCTCTCACAAACTTCTCCACAAGCCTCCTCAGTATCCCCAGTAATATTATTACAATTTGAAAAGATGCTTCATAAGGCTTTAAAACAAACCTCAGACCAAATAACAAAAAGCCTAACCAAAGAAATAAGAGAGCTGGGAAACCGCACCGCAGCCTTAGAAATAAAAATGGATGAAATTGAAATTACAACCCAAGTAAATAACAGAATTAGAACAATTAAAAGAAGAGAATTTAATACTTCAAACTAAGCTCGAAGATTACGAAAATAGAGCCAGACGTTCAAACTTGCGCATAAGGGGAATACCTGAAACTGTGACAGACCTGCAATCTACTATTACTGCTCTATTACAAGAACCAAAGCCAGATATCCCTATTGAACGTTTAGAACTGGACAGAGTACACAGAGCCCTCACAGCTAAAAAGAAAGATGGACCCCCACGTGATATAATCACAAAATGTCATTATTACAGAACGAAAGAAAAAATACTAATTGCTGCAAGAGAAAAAAAAGGAACTTAATTTTCAAGGACACAATTATCACATTTTTGCTGACCTATCCCAACTTACTATTACTAAAAGACGATCCATGAAACCCCAACTAATGGAACTGCAACGCCACAACATTATGTATCAATGGGGCTTCCCCTTTTCAGTCAGATTTAACTACCAAGGTACAATTTACAGAAGCAGATCAGCAGATGAACTACAACAAACCCTTTTAAAATTAAATCTGACAGAACCCACAAGCAGCAACACTCCCACATGCAGAAGAATGGCGCCATCTTCACCTTCAGGCAGCACCCAGAAAATTTCAGAACAAAATGGGAATCGTCATTCTCACAAAAGAGGCCGTTATGCCACATCATCCATGGACCAAGAAGATTCAATGGACTGACATCCTAATTCCTAATATCTCTTCATTTATTATACTAAGAGATGGTTCTCTATAAAAAAAACCTATATTTATAACTGAATGTAACTGCATTCTGATAGTCACACACTGTGTGGGATCATGTTACATTCCAGTTATATTTCTTATTACTTCTGATTCATATAGCCTTAGAATATATAAGTGAAATAAGGGAATTCTTGTTCAGTTATATATTATCAGGTAATAACAATAGATTTATTACTTTTTAGGACAAATATGTTCAATAATCCAGAAGTAATGGAAGCTTTTTCTTTTTCTTAAAACAAATATATTATTACCTAACTAGTTCCTAGAATTATGTTTTTGTTTATTCTAATCTGAAGCAATACAACCTCAATTTTATGAGTTAACATATCTAAACAGTTACATATGAATAAAATATGTAATTGTTTACTCTAAAAGGGTTAAAATCCCAAAATAATTCAAACTATCTTCATCAATACCAAAGTTATTAACAGTACCTTTCTAACTGAATTATTTAGCCTAGGGCAAGACTAACCATATACAACCACCCTGGAATAAATAGTTTCAACAAAAACTATATTCTGCACTCCAATTAATGAAACATCATTTTGATGTCTTTTGACATAGCACTTTTCTCCTGTAAGCGGAAGATCCGTGTACCCCCATTAGCCCTCCTCATTCTCCCAACCATATTATGTGGGAGTGTGACGAGGGCACTTATTCCCCTGAGAGAGATATTTATTCTCTTTCACGGGTAAATTGTGATTACTTGCAAAAAATAATTTATACACTGTATCATCTAATCTCATATGTTTTTTGTTTACTCTTTACTCCAGAATTCACTGGTTTCATTTCTATCTATTCATCTCTTCAGTCCACACAGGTTGATCTGCGCAGTCAGCTCTGCATAACAAAAAGTAAGTCAAAACTATTTGATCTATTGCCATGGCACCACTGAATATACTTTCCCTGAATGTTCAGGGAATAAATGTCCCTCAAAAAAGGACCAAAGCCTTCCGTACTTTCCATAACAAGAAGGCTCACATAGTATGCCTCCAAGAAACACACTTCACCAAAGATTCTACTCCAAAATATATTTCTCCTTTTTATCAACAAATTTACACGGCTTCTGCCTGTACCAAGCAAAGGGGAACTCTAATTGCATTTCACCGATCCACACCATTCACCTTATCAGAAATTAAAGACCCAGAAGGTAGATACCTGATACTCATGGGTTATATAATGGATACAGCAATCACAGTGATTTCCTACTACGCTCCTAACAAACAACCTACACCATTCCTCTCACATATATTACAAGTGATTAATACACACAAAATAGGAACAGTGATAATGTGTGGGGATTCGAACCAGGTCCTCCTCCCATTTCTAGATAAATCACCTTTTACACCATCCAAAATAACCTCTAGAATACCTTTTTCTCAACTTCTTTCCAAATACAATCTGGTAGATTCGTGGAGAGAAAGTAACCCAATGAAAAAGAAATTCACTTATTTCTCGCACCCTCATCAAACCTTCACCAGAATAGATCATATTTTTCTAACAATAGGAATGATACCAGAAATTATTGCATCAGATATAATTCCAATTCCGTGGTCTGACCATAATGCAGTATACACTACTATAGCCTCAGCCGTACCAAAAGCGCATGACCCAACGTGGTACTTACCGGACATAATGCTCAAACACCCACTACATCAGATGGCCATTGAACAAGCTTTAAAGGAATACATATCAATTAATAATACAACAGACATCTCCCCAATAACACTGTGGGAAGCTCATAAGCCTGTCTTGCGTGGTACAATACAAAGACAAATGGCACTATTTAAACGGGAATGCAAAAATCTAGCAAAAAAACTAGAACTCAATTTTAATGCAGCCTACATATCATTTCAAGATAATCCATCTCAGAGTACAAAATCTCATCTGGAAAAATCTAGATTGGAATACGATCTATTTCTCGCTGAGTCAGTTGATAAATCCCTCAAATGCTCCAAACACAATTTCTACATGAATACAAACAAACCAGGTACATATTTGGCTCGGGCATTAAATTCAACTAACAAATCTTTCAAACCAATACGTTTGAAATTATCAAAAAATTTTTACACTTGTAATCCAGTTAAAATAGTCCATAAATTTCACTCACATCTCGCAACTTTATACAAGACAAACAATGAATTTAATCCTACAGAAGCTGAATCCTTCTCAAAAATAACCTTACCGGAGTTATCTCAGAATCAAAAAAGCAGTTTGGATGAGCCTATAACTATAGATGAAGTTGCTAATGCCATAAAAGACCTAAAACTTAACAAAAGACCAGGCCCAGAAGGCTACTCGGCTTTATACTATAAAACATTCTCAGAAATACTCTCTCCCATTCTCACTGAAACTTTTAACAAACTTCTAGATGGACATTCTTTTCGGCAATTGTTTGTATGATCCCAAAACCCCTTTCTGATGATACTTCCTGTGTGAATTATCGGCCTCTCTGTTAAACCTCGATATTAAATTATTAGCAAAAATAATAGCAAAACGCCTCAATAGCATTATAGGAAAATTAATACATAGAGATCAAGTAGGCTTCATGCCAAATAGACAGGCAGGCGATAATATACGCAGGGCAGTGTTATTGGCACATATTGCTAAAAAACGGAAAATCCCTTTATGTTTTCTATCTCTCGATATTAAGAGGGCATTTGACACAGTATCCTGGCAATATATGCAATATTCATTACAAAAATGGGGTTTTGGACCCCACTTTTTAACATGGATCAAGGCATTATATAATAAACCCAAAGCCTATATAAAATATGCTGGATACAAATCTGAAGCCTTTAATATCGAAAGAGGTACCCGACAGGGTTGCCCATTATCTCCCTTATTATTTGCCCTTATACTCGAACCCATGGCCCAATACATCAGTTACAAACCAAACTATAACTGGCATTGAAGTAGGAGGTATTACACACAAATTATGTATATTTGCAGACGATATATTACTTTTTCTATCATCACCACAGGTCTCTGGTCCTAACTTAATACCAGCTCTTGATGGATTTGCAGCCCTATCCAGCCTTATGATTAATCCTAAGAAATGCCTAGTGCTTAATATTTCACTCACAAACATGGAATTGATCCCGGCTACGGCTGCACTCCCATTCACATGGGCAGAAAAATCAATCCCATATCTTGGAATTCATTTAACAGCATCTCATTCTGACTTATTCTCAACCAATTATCCTCCTGTATTAAGACAGATCACAAATCTAATAAAATAATGGTCGCAACTTCCTTTATCCTGGATAGGGAAGATTAATGCAATCAAAATGACTATTCTACCCAAATTGCTTTATCTATTCAGAGTCCTCCCTATTCCAAAAAAAGAGCAACTTCGTTTATATGGGGCTCTTCTAAACCACGTATACCTATACACACACTACATCTTCCCAAAAATACAGGAGGCGTGGGATACCCTAATTTTACTAACTACTACAGAGCAGCACATTTGGCCAGTCTGTCCAAATACCATGCAAAACAGGAAATCCCATTATGGGTATTTATAGAGGCTTCAGAAAATGACCCTCTATTAATATCAAATTTATTATGGCTTGATCCTAAAGACCGCTTTAAAATTCATAATCCCATAACTAAACACTTCTTATCTCTCTGGGATAAACTAAAAACCAAATATCAGTTACAATCTCCACACAATCCTCTCCTTTCTTTTATCAGAAATCCGGCCTTTTATCCGGCATGGATCTACCCAAATTCTTTTAAAGCTTGGACAACATCAGGCATTCAGACACTAAATGACTTCATAGCATCTAAATCATTCCTTTCATTCCCATCGCTTAGAGAAAAATTATGATCTACCAAACTCTGAGATATTTAGATATCTCCAAATCAAAAATTTCTATACACCATTCCTAAAGGGGGATACACCATTATCCCAATTATCCATTTTTGAATCAATCTGTACAAAAGATCCATTTGCTAAAGGTACAATTTCATCACTTTATAATCAATTATATGGAGTAGCAAATCTTAATAGACCCTCTTACGTTCAGAGGTGGGAGGAGGACCTGGGACGAACTTTAGAAGACACGGACTGGTCTAACATATGGCTCACATCTAAGTCATCTTCACTCAACATCTTAGCACTGGAGACAAATTATAAAGTCCTAACTCGCTGGTACCTTGTACCCGCTAGAGTGGCAAAATATTCACCTAATACCTCAACTCTTTGTTTTCGAGGATGCCCAGAAATAGGCACATATTTACACATATGGTGGACGTGCCCAGTAATCCAAACCTTCTGGAAGGAAGTCTTCGTGATTGCATCTAAAATATTTAAAAAAATAATACAACCAGATCCATATTTAACTTTACTTAATCTAAAACCGGAATGGTTAACACTCTCTCAATTCAAACTTATGATCCAACTAATAATGGCTGCAAAACAAACAGTGGCCAAGGCATGGAAATCTCCTACATTGGTACTAGCAGAAACAATTCACAGAATGAATAATACAATGTCCCATGCTAAGATGGTAGCCATCGTTCAAAATCAAATTCCAAAATTTGAAAAACTTTGGCATCCTTGGATAAAACAACAGTTCCTGTCAAACTTCAATGACTCTGTCCTGTTGCCATGGTAACAGATTAAATGACTTACAGAGACACCCATTCTAAGTGTGCTGCCTTGCAGGCTAATTAAGTTATAATTACTTATATAGAATGTGTAGTTTACCACTGCCATCTAGTGGCCAAAGTCTGTAGCAGCTTTATCTTCAGTCAGGTAAATTTCTCATACAAGATGTGACCTTTGGTTCAGGAAGTTCTTCAGCCATTTTAGATTGTCATTCTACATGGATGCAGCATGTCCGTTTCTCTCCCAAGGGGCTTGAGACATCATCACCTGTAAGTGTCTCTGTTGTGTCATCTGTCATTTATGCTAGATTAGTTATTCTATGTGTACTGATATCTTGTTATTGTATTGCAGTTTCACAAAAACAAAAAAATTAAAAACCTTAAAACTAAAATAAAGTTGGATTACTTCGGTAGACAAATCAAGCAGTGGGCTTCCGTTTACTGGAGTCTCTGACAAGTGTTTAGCTGTCCGTTTAGAACCACACAACAGTCAGTGTTTTGAGAGCGGAACAGTGAAAAGGTGTAGCGCAACAAGCCTGGAGATATTAGTCTCTGCACAGACAGAATGAGTCTAAGATCGGGAAGACAGTATAAGGCTGAAGATCAGCTACCCTGGACACATCAAGGCAGGGAGAGCATGCCAAGTGTCCAGCAAGACGATGTACGCTCACACTCGTCTAAATCAACAAGGTCCAGTCAGATTTCATCAGCAAGTGCCCTTTTAGTCAGAGCTCGTGCCAAAGCAGAGGCAGCTCGGGTCAAGCTAGAATTTGCAGAGAAAGAGGCTGCCATTATAAAAGAAAAATCAGAGCAGGAAGCAAAGTTGCATATACTTCAGTGTCAGTGCGCAGCTGCCGCTGCAGCAGCAGAGGCCGCAGCTTATGCTGATATTGAGCGGTCTGGAAGTGGGTCTATCCACAAAGGCCCAGATGTGCCTGAGAAACACTGTTCCTCAGCAGAACGTACAAAGGAGTATGTCCAAGAACTTTTAAACAGCAATGCAACTAAACAGTTTCCCAATCCAGAGTCAGCTGAATTTAAACCAGAACCAGCAGAACCCCTGAGTGTACGAAAACAAACCCATGAAGCTAGCAATGCCAGAATATTTAAAGATGAACCATTAGAGACATATAGGAACAGGCCAAGTGAATCCTTACTACAGCAACCCAAACACCAGAGTGCACAAGATGTCACTAAATATCTTATCCGTAAAGAGATGGTTAATTCAGGCTCTCAAGTTTGATGACTCCCGAGAATTACTGGGCATGGAAGTCTTCTTTTCTGAATGCAGTCAAAGACTTAGAATTACCAGCAGCTGAGATGCTAGACCTGATGATAAAATGGCTTGGGACCGAGTCAGCAGAGCATGCAAGAAGGATGCGCAGGATACACATATTTAACCCTTCAGCAGGATTTGATATGGCCTGGCAAAGGCTAGAGGAAAGATATGGATCACCAGAAGCAATTGAAGGTGCTCTAATGAAAAGACTGGAGTCTTTCCCTAAGCTAAACAGCAGAGACAATTTCAAACTGCAAGAGCTGGGTGATATACTTTGGGAAGTCCAGTGTGCCAAAGAAGAAGGCTATTTAAGAGGACTTGCACATTTAGATACCGCTAGCGGTACTAAGCCTATAGTGGAGAAACTACCTCACAACCTACAAGAAAAATGGTTGAGTGTTGGTGCCAAATACAAAGAAGATCATGATGTCCCTTTTCCCCCATTCTTTGTGTTTTCTAGATTTGTGCAGTAGCAAGCTAAGATCAGGTGTGATCCCAGCTTTTCCTTCATCACCAACAGTCAACTGCCGAAAGCAGAAAAGCCACCTAGAGCCTTCCATAGGACTTCAGTGATCGCCCATAAGACAACTGTACCCTCTGAGGACCCAGACTGTCTAAGCAGCTACAAAGGTAAATACCTTTGAAGACCCTGACAGACTTTGCCCACTTCATAAAAAGCCCCACCCCCTAAACAAGTGTAAAGGGTTCAAAAGTAAACCTGTCAAGGAAAGGATAGCCTTTCTTAGACAAAACAGCATCTGCTTCAAGTGTTGTGGATCCACTAAACATGTAGCCAAAGACTGCAAAATACAAGCGGATTGCTCAGAATGTGGCAGTAATAGACACATCACAGCTTTACACCCTGATACTTTGCACCGACCATTAGAGGTCACAGAAGCCCCAAAAGGTGGGGACAGGGAGCAAAAAGATAATTCATCTACCCCAGTGATGTCCAAATGCACGGAAATCTGTGGTGACAGTATACCTCCACGTTCATGTTCCAAGATCTGCCTAGCAACAGTGTACCCCACAGGGGAAAAGCAAAAAGCAGTTAAGATGTATGTGGTTCTGGATGAACAGAGTAACAGGTCACTGGCAAGGTCAGACTTTTTTGATGCTTTCAACATTACATCGAGTGCAGTTCCATACACCCTAAAGACATGTGCAGGAGTGATGGAAACTTCAGGAAGAAGAGCTACCGACTTTACTATCGAGTCTCTTGACAAGAGAGTCCATCTCTCACTTCCCACCTTGATAGAGTGTGATATGTTACTAGACGATAAAGCAGAGATACCTTCACCAGAAGTGGCCCTTCATCATCCTCATCTCAATTCGATATCACACCTTATTCCAGCTATCCAGAAAGATGCCTCTATTCTTCTACTTCTTGGAAGAGACATTCTACAGGTACATAAGGTACGCCAACAAATTAATGGGCCCTTTAATGCCCCCTTTGCTCAAAGACTTGACCTAGGGTGGGTTATAGTAGGAGAAGTTTGTCTAGGAGCAACACATCGGCCTGACAGCGTCAACACTTCAAAGACATCTGTGCTAGTGAATGGGCGCACGTCCCTTCTTAGTCCATGTCAGAACAGCTTTGTCATCAAAGAAACCCTAAAACCATACTGTGACTCTCCTTCTAATTACAATAGAGACATTAGTAGTGGCATGAAGACTGACACTTTAGGGAACTCAGTGTTCCAGCGAACAAAAGATGATGACAAACAAGCAATGTCCATAGATGATCAAGCCTTTCTCAATATCATGGATAAAGAGACTTTCCAAGATGAAAACAATAATTGGGTAGCTCCTTTACCTTTTCGCACACCCAGGTGTTATTTACCTGGTAACAGAGAGCAAGCCATGAAGCGCCTGAACACACTACATAAAACTTTGCAAAGAAAACCTGAAGTGAAAAAAGACTTTACAGAATTCATCAAAAGGATGCTTGACAACAATCATGCCGAAGTAACACCGTCACTGGACGAAGGCAAAGAAGACTGGTATCTGCCAATGTTTGGCGTTTACCATCCACACAAGTCAGAACAAAATCCTGCAGATTATGCTACCAGGCCTACACAGATAGCTTGCCTTCAGGACTCTATATGGTTCTCAGGCCCACATTTTCTGTATCAGACAGTTGTAGGTAATCCTGATAAAGCCAATGTTTACTCTTTAGTGGAACCCGAAGCTGATCCTGAAATTAGGTCAGAAGTAGTAAGCTTCAGCACTAAAGCTGTTGACACTAGACTGCAGTTACATTGCTTCGAAAGATTTTCCAACTGGAGGAGACTAAACAGGGTCATAGCAAGACTAATTCATGTTGCGAAAAGATTCCAGAAGAAAACCAATGATGATCGACCCGGAAGCTGGGGAGTTTTCCATGAAAGAGTCAGTTTAGAAGAACTTTCACAAGCCAAGACAGTCATAATTTCTTCTGTACAACATACATATTTCAGGCAAGAATATGACTGCATTGAACTACAAAAGACGCTTCCAAAACATAGCCGTCTTACAAAACTCAGTCCCTTTATAGATCAAGATGGACTATTGAGAGTAGGTGGCCGTTTATCCTTTGCCACGCTGTCAGATGAGGAGAAGCAGCCTGTCATCATTCCTCATGATCACCATATTGCTACTTTGATTGTAAGACATTATCACGATCAAATAGTTCACCAAGGGCGCCACATAACAGAAGGTGCAATACGAGCTGCAGGTTTCTGGATTCTTGGTGGAAAACGTCTAGTGTCTGCAATCATTCACAAATGTGTCATGTGTCGTAAGCTCAGAGGGAGATTGGAAAGCCAAAAGATGGCAGAATTACCAAAAGATAGAGTCAATCCTGAGCCTCCATTCACTAGTGTGGGTGTTGATGTGTTTGGTCCCTGGGCAGTTGTAACACGCCGAACTAGAGGAGGTAGCGCTGACAAACGTTGGGCTGTTCTTTTCACATGTCTTTCTACAAGAGCAGTGCATATAGAATTGATTGAGTCCATGTCAGCATCCAGTTTCATCAACGCCCTAAGAAGACTATTTTCTGTTCGTGGTCCGGCTAAGTTAATTCGCTCGGACAGAGGTACTAATTTTGTAGGAGCATGCAAGGAACTGCATATATGTTCAAATGATGTAGAACTTCTAGACTATCTTGAAGACAAAGGATGCACATGGATCTTTAACACTCCACACTCATCTCACATGGGAGGTGCTTGGGAAAGGTTAATAGGTGTAGCTAGGCGCATTTTGGATGCAATGTTACTCCAAGCTAAACCTACTCGTTTGACTCATGAGACTTTGAGTACTTTCATGGCAGAAGTTATGGTCATCATTAATGCAAGACCTTTGGTACCAATATCTACAGATCCAGATAATCCAACAGTTCTCACTCCTGCTATGCTCTTGACCCAAAAGGTAGACTCTGTGTCGGCCCCTCGTGGAGATTTTAGTACAACAGAACTTCATGTAAAGCAATGGAAACAAGTCCAGTGTCTGGCTGATACGTTTTGGAAGAGATGGAGGAGAGATTACTTGTTTACCTTACAAAGTCGCAGGAAATGGGATAAGACCAGTCCCAATGTTAAAGTTGGAGATGTTGTGTTATTGAAAGATGGTCAAGAAAGCAGAAACAACTGGCCTATGGGAATTGTCACTAATACGTTGCCAACTAAAGATGGTAATGTCAGAAAGGTTGAAGTCAAAGTGACAAAACAAGGGACTGTTAAAGTGTACGCCAGACCAGTTTCGGATGTCATTGTTCTCCTTTGAACAGGTACTCTGTTATGTTGCTGACACAATACATAATATAGAGCTTGTCACTGACAGCTTTCAGATGTGACTTTCGCCAAGAGTTAAAATTCATCCTGTGGATTACAATTGGCATTGGAGATAGTTTGGCCTAGTGCGGCTTCTCCAATCTGAAGATGGGTTTAAGGACAAAACTACTTCTTCATGTGGGCTTCCAGCTTGAAGTACCATAGCCAAGAGACACAATATTGTGGACTCATGTTTTAGTTTATGTTACCAGTTCTAGACGGGAACGTATTTTCTTATGAGTGTGTTTTTCCCTGTACAGTAGATATGTATAAGTAGTGATATAATGTATTATATCAGACAGGGAGTGTGCTGCCTTGCAGGCTAATTAAGTTATAATTACTTATATAGAATGTGTAGTTTACCACTGCCATCTAGTGGCCAAAGTCTGTAGCAGCTTTATCTTCAGTCAGGTAAATTTCTCATACAAGATGTGACCTTTGGTTCAGGAAGTTCTTCAGCCATTTTAGATTGTCATTCTACATGGATGCAGCATGTCTGTTTCTCTCCCAAGGGGCTTGAGACATCATCACCTGTAAGTGTCTTTCTGTTGTGTCATCTGTCATTTATGCTAGATTAGTTATTCTATGTGTACTGATATCTTGTTATTGTATTGTATTGCAGTTTCACAAAAACAAAAAATTAAAAACCTTAAAACTAAAATAAAGTTGGATTACTTCGGTAGACAAATCAAGCATTGGGCTTCCGTTTACTGGAGTCTCTGACAAGTGTTTAGCTGTCCGTTTAGAACCACACAACAGTCAGTGTTTTGAGAGCGGAACACTAAGGCTTCAAAAGAATAATAAACTGACGAGCGGGACAACCTTGTGGACCATACCTCTACCTTTCAACCCTTTTTCTTCTTTCTCTTTCCTTTTCTCCACCTTACGATTAAAGCTCATTATCAGAATTTATTTGACCTATATACACTCTACCTGTAAACAATATGTATAGTAGGTATAAATCATTTAAATACCTACAAAAGTAACTAAGGAAATGATATATATCTTTAATTTAGGTTTACGTGAACCCAATGTTTAATATTTGAAATTTCATGATATTTACCTATATAAACCCTACTGTAAAACAATGAGCTTACTTTATAGATCCTTGTAAACTTACTTTATGTATCTTTATAACATTGTATACTCAATAAAACTTCTTTTGACAAGGAAAAAAAAAAAAAAAATGCTAAGACAGATCCCCCCAGCACAGCAGCGGCACTTACCATGCTGACTGTGTTGTCCTGTCCTCTCCTCTCCTCCTTGTCCTGTCCTGTCCTCTCCTCTCTGGCGGTATCTCCTTCCAGAAGCAATGGAGAGATCCGCTCTTCATACCTGTTGTCTCTGTCCCGGGCGCAATGGGAAAGAGATAACAGGAAGTGACATCAAAACTCAGATGTCAATCAAACCGCTCGGCCATAGTAATAGTGCCGGGCGGAAGCTACTCAGCGCTTCAGAAAGCGTCCCAAGGCGGGATAAACGGCCGCAAATGAAGCGCCGCGTCTGCAATCTCGTGATTGCATTGATGTAGCGCTTGCCATAGTGCACTGTGTCCGGCGCTCGAACACAGTGCACTGTTAAAAGGACTTTTTTTTTTTTTTCTTTAAGGGGCAGTTTTAAAAACTACACAGAAGGGGGGGCGGCGCCCGGGCGCCCCCTATGGACGGGCCGCCACTGCCTGGATTATTCTACTGTCTTTGTGGACGAGAGATTATCAGCAGGCGTACACTCATTGGGCCACAAATGTGTTGATCAGGCACACAGGGGCAACACGAGAGCACACTCGTTAAACCGATAATGTCTTTGCAGAGCGAACACACCCCCACCAGACGATCGTTCTGTGCATCGCACAGGGGCCCTTAGCTGACGGACACGTCCCCACTCTGCAAACATTTCTCTACATCCCCAAAGAGCTTTCCACTACCAAACGGATCTCAACCAGCGTCAGTCTACCCCAGTCAGCTCTTTAGAGCGGGCTGCAAGAGGACAGACACTGGGAGACTCTTATAACAATACATTAATATAAAATTTTCCACAACAGTGGGCAAAGAGGCTTGTCTGGGGCCTACCACTGCAGCCAAGGAATGGTCCTGAGCTGTCTATCCAGAGGGAAGAAGCTGGACAACTGAGGAGATCCCAGGGGAGGACCCGTCATGGAAGGATCACGCAGAGTGCTGGTCTGGAGAGGGGCCTGGTGACTCGTTTGGAGGACGTATCCTAGGATAACTTCACAGCATAGTGTTGCCGGATTGGCTTAAAGTTCAAGCACTGTGACTGACATTCACCACAAAAACCAATACATCCTGTGGCAGAAGATCGTGTGGGTTCATCCCAAGCAAGTCTGTGGCAGAGACTTTTGTTCATGCTACGTACTGGCTGCTAGGCAAGTGAGAGAGGCCTATCCAGGCGAACAAAGATTGTGTCCCACGAGGGGAGCGCATTCCACTGTAATATTCAACTTCAAAGGACATTTGTCAAGAATCCTACAGAAAGGGTATTTGAGCTTTCCCTGCAGTTTCCCTTCTGCCTCTTTCCTGCTACTTCTTTCGTTAATTGTTCAACAAAGCATTGAAAACGTACTCAAGTGCTCATATCGTCCGGAGGTAAACTCAACGGAACCCTAGACCCCGTGCCCGTGAAACAGAGGGAAGGAGAGTGAAGGTAACAAGCCCGCTTAAACCAGCAGCTCCACCGAGAGTTATTGCTACATATAATTCTGCTAACTTTGTTTTTCACCTTTCAAATAAGGCTGCTTCCTTGCAATCGCTGCAAGCATTTCAGCAAGTGGCTCAAACCGTCACTCGTCTCCAGTAGCAACACGGCTGCTCATCATTTTATCTGTCGCTTTCTGCTTTTAGGTCAGTTAGACTACCAGTTGGTCCATCCTGCACCAGATTTGGACAGTATCTCCCGAAAAAAAAAAAAAAAAAAAACATTGTCGAGGGTTTGCATCTTCACCAGGGGGCCAGCTTTGCCCCGAACAGCTCTTTGCAATCCCCCTTGTCGAAACCAAATTCCCATGTCACCTTACTACAGGTTCCTGGTCGACTCAGTCCTCGACCTCAACCAAATCTTCACTACTAGGGCATCAAGTCAGGTGCATAGTTCAAAGTGATCCCCCTTGCTTTTCTCTTAAACACTCTTTTACAACATATTTTACTGTCACATACTTCTGTGCACTTTCATCTGTTTTCGAAGAGCGATCCGAGATCCCTCACCACGCAGACAAGGTCGCCTAACGTCCAGCTTGTTGGAAGTGCAAGTGTTAGCAGACCGAACATACGTCAAACTACAGATCGCAACATTCCTACTTGGAATACCAGACTTCAGCTACCTGCCCCAGTCCGCCCTGGGGGGCTCTGGTTCATTAGTCTGTGCCGAGCACAGACAGACACCCGAGCTATCGGTTACCTAGCCAGTCACCTCCTGGCTCACTTCGGTTGTCATGCATTCTTTTGAGTTTTCTAAAGTCACACTCAACAGCGCTCGCACGCAAACTAGCTGTCACTACGGCTGTCGTTCCTTGTCCTGTTCTTGTTTTCCTTCTGCCTTTCCATCTTATCTACCCAAACGCATCTATCCCCTCCTACCTTTGCAACTTACCTTAAACATATGCATTTCCCCTCCTTGCTTTTAGCTGACGCCATGTCGCAGGCCGACAGCGATGTCTTCGCCTCCGCCCTGCCGTCGCCCTTTGCGGGCGCAGCAAGCGGCGCACAGTCTCACAGAGCTTGGACCATTTTTAAAAAAATAAATAAATAAAAAACCACCACACCACACACACCTCGCCAGTGGCAGCCCTACCAGGCACCCAGGCACCACTGCAGTCTATTTTCTAAGAGACTACTCAGCTGCACTCCTTGGTGACCACACTGTCAACAACAGTCACTGATGTCCAAGCCAGAGTGGGAGCCCTGGAGGTACGCCCAGCCGCTCCCCTACCAGCTCCAGTCACCACCGTCATTCCCGTGCCTTCACTTACAGGTACGCCCAACATCAGCACCACTGTCTTCTCTGCGTACCTTGTCCCAGCAGGGCATCAGGAAGGACATCTTGGACGGCAATGACGTTAACTTAGCATCCCTCCTCATAGCAGTACACGACTTGGCCGAAAACAAGTCATATTCGTGGGGAGACGTCTCCATCGTCCTGAAGGCCAAAGACCCTAGACTTAATCGCAAGCTCATTGTCACAGTTTGTGCCGGCCTTGGGGATGGTCAGACACGTGCTATGCAGGGCAACCCCAACAGGAGGGAAGATCCAGACCCGTATCTGCATGCAGTAGTGGATCTAGGTCACAAGTACGCAGGGTGCTCATTCTATGACTGTCACCGCTCATTTTCAGCTAAGGCAGCAACCAGACTCTGGGTGATCCTTTTATCTCACGCCTCCTAGTGTTTCTCTCCCAGGTACAAGACCCTGACATGCCGGCAATAGCGGATCTGCCCATGTGGAACGAATTTCTCACGAACTGGAATGGCATGTCAATGTTCATTCCGTCAGCATCTCCCTCTTCATCTCAGGTAGTCACGGACGCCGCAGCCTCCACAGGTCCTCGCGGCAATTTTTGGCCATCTTTTGGTTTGCAGGACCATGGCCGTCAGAAATCCTCTTGATTCCCGGGTTCAGTTAGTCCTCCTCTTTGTTCGAACTCTACCCCATTGTTGCAGCAGCTCAAGTCTGGGGCAGCAACTGGGCAGGACAAACAGTGTCGTTTGACACAGAAAACCAAGCCACAGCTAGTATTATAAATAAAAGTAGGTCCAAGTCGCTGGCCATCATGGCCTTCCTGCGCAGGATGGTGCAACTATCCCCACAGCACCAATTTTAATGTCCTCTGCATCTACATCCCAGGCAAATGCAATACTCTGGCCGACGCACTACCAGTTTTAACTTTGCGTCATTCTTTTCGCAGGAACCTGGAACCAACCCGACCATGTTTCTTATCCCACGTTGGTCGTAGATAACCTCGGATTGAAACACCTTAACAATGCTACCTGCCTTATTATTCTATCATTATCTCACAACACCCTGAAAGTCTACCGTACTGCCTGGAAGATCTATGGCAGGTTCCTAGCCTCAAACCCTGGGGCAGTATCAGGAGATCTCCATCACATCCTGGCCTTCATATCATCCTGCACACACAGCTGGCATTGTCACATAATACCATTAGACTCTACTTAGCTGGCATCCAGCATTTCATCTCCTTACAAGATCCTACCAAACCATCTTTGTTTGTCGCCCATGCAGTCAAGAACATCCTGCGCGGTAGTCACAGGCAACTCCAAATCAATAGTAAACGCCTACCTGCGACCAGCGCCATATTCTGAGACATGTCTACCATCCTGTCACGTTTCCCTTTTGGGTTAATTTCCAGCCTGGTCATTCAAGCAGCCATCTACCTGGCTTTCTACGGCTTCTTACACCCCAGTGAATTCACAGTCACCGGCCCCAGTTGTAATATGTTACGTAGACGCCACCTGACAAGCCACCAAAGTTGCTTCATCCCGCACCTCATGGTGTCCAAAACACAACAGTCCGGTCCCGGGGTAGATATCAAACTTTCAGACTCAAACGCCTGGTGCCCCGCGGCCATTCTAGACCAGTTATTAGCTCATCTGTCCGACCTCTTGGAGGACAGCCATTACTACCGTTCCCTACTAGCCCTCTAAGTAGCAACCAGTTCACTAGACACATCAGGATTCTTTTGCACAACATAGGCTTTGACCCCGGCTGATTTTTCTGGAAATTCTTTCTTATTGGAGTAGCATAAACAGCCTCACGAAACGGGGTCCCGGACCACGTCCTCAAAAAGATGGGCAGGTGGAAATCCACTTGCTTCGCACGATACATCCCCAATCTGCAAGCAGAAAGGTCACGAGCCTTCAGCAAGCTTGCCCTGTAGTATGGCAGTAAACTTAAATTACCTCCCTAACCAAGCAGACCTGGGTTTACCATACCGTATACACATACATACATACATACATACATACATACACAGTGGGGAGAACAAGTATTTGATACACTGACAATTTTTTATCATAGGTGCTCTTCAACTGTGAGAGACGGAATCTAAAACAAAAATCCAGAAAATCACATTGTATGATTTTTAAGTAATTAATTTGCATTTTATGCATGACATAAGTATTTGATACATCAGAAAAGCAGAATTTAATATTTGTTACAGAAACCTTAGTTTGCAATTACAGAGATCATACGTTTCCTGTATTTCTTGACCAGGTTTGCACACACTGCAGCAGGATTTTTGGCCCACTCCTCCATACAGACCTTCTCCAGATCCTTCAGGTTCCAGGGCTGTTGCTGGGCAATACGGACTTTCAGCTCCCTCCAAAGATTTTCTATTGGGTTCAGGTCTGGAGACTGGCTGGCTGGGCCAGTCCAGGACCTTGAGATGCTTCTTACGGAGCCACTCCTTAGTTGCCCTGGCTGTGTGTTTCGAGTCGTTGTCATGGTGGAAGACCCAGCCAAGACCCATTTTCAATACTTATACTGAGGGAAGGAGGTTGTTGGGCAAGATCCCGCGATACATGGCCCCATCCATCCTACCCTCAATACGGTGCAGTCATCCTGTCCCCTTTGCAGAAAAGCAGCCCCAAAGAATGATGTTTCCACCTCCGTGCTTCACGGTTGGGATGGTGTTCTTGGGGTTGTACTTATCCTCCTTCCTCCAAACACGGCGAGTGGAGTTTAGACCAAAAAGCTCTATTTTTGTCTCATCAGACCACATGACCTTCTCCCATTCCTTCTCTGGAAATCCAGATGGTCATTGGCAAACTTCAGACGAGCCCGGACATGTGCTGGCTTGAGCAAGGGGACCTTGTGTGCGCTGCAGGATTTTAATCCATGACCGCATAGTGTGTTACTAATGTTTTTTTTGGAGACTGTGGTCCCGGCTCTCTTCAGTTCATTGACCAGGTCCTGCCGTGTAGTTCTGGGCTGATTCCTCACCTTCCTCATGATCATTTATGCCCCACGAGGTGAGATCTTGCATGGAGCCCCAGACCAAGGGAGATGGACCATCATCTTGAACTTCTTCCATTTTCTAATAATTGCGCCAACAGTTGCCTTCTCACCAAGCTGCTTGCCTATTGTTCTGTAGCCCATCTTAGCCTTATACAGGTCTACAATTTTATACCTGATGTCCTTACACAGCTCTCTGGTCTTGGCCATTGTGGAGAGGTTGGAGTCTGTTTGAGTGTGTGGACAGGTGTCTTTTATACAGCTAGTGAGTGGAGAACAGGAGGGCTTCTTAAAGAAAAAATAACAGGTCTGTGAGAGCCGGAATTCTTACTGGTTGGTAGGTGATCAAATACTTATGTCATGCAATAAAATGCAAATACATTTTGTTTTAGATTCTGTCTCCCACAGTTGAAGAGTACCTATGATAAACATTACAGACCTCTGCATGCTTTGTAAGTAGGAAAGTATATATATATATATATATATATATATATATATATATATATATATATATATATATATATATATATATATATATATATATATATATATATATATATATATATATATATATATATATATATATATATATATATATTTATATTACACACACACACTGCATTCGGTGGTCTATAGTTTCTAATAGACTTTAGGCAGTGTAATAAACACAAAAAATATATATAATACAGTCTGGTATATAGTTATATACTCTGCATTCAGTGTAGCCTATATATACAGTGCATTCGGTGGTCTATAGTTTCTAATACACGTCAAGTGGTGTACACAGTATAGAATACAGGGTTTACAGTTTCTAATACAGTGCACACAGTATATAATACAGTGTGTACAGGTTCTAATACACAGACATTCCAACCTGCAGAAACTCATTTCAGGGAGGTGGCGCTTTGCAAACGTCCCCCCCCCCCGGCAAAATATTATTTTATTTAAATAACTTTTTCAATATTTTTTTGCAGTGTTTCTGGGGAAGGGGGTGGGGGTAGGTGGTATATGGACGGTGTCAGTAGTTTTTTTGTTTTTAATAATTTATTTATTTTTTTTTACAATTTTTAATTTGTTTTTAATTTTTTTTTTTTCACAATGCTTTTTGGGGGGAGGGGGTTGGGGCAGTGGACAGTGCTGGTAGGGTAGAGTGGTGTCAGTTTTTTAAATTCTTTTTTTACACTTTTTCTTTATTTTTTTTTTTTATTTTTTTTGGGGGGGGCTTTGAGATGTCAGGGATCTAAACGGACCCCTGACATCTCCCCTTTGAGACAGACAAAGGGACTGAGGACACACATTCCCCAGTCCCTTTCTCGGCACTAAAGATGAATGAACAGGAGACAGAGGCTCCTGCCCATTCATAAACTGAGTAGAGTAAACACAGTTTACTCTGCTCATTTATCACAGGACACAGGAGCGATCTCTCCTCGCTGTGTCCATGAACTAGTTTCCCCCCCGCAGCCGGCGGGAGAGGAGGGGATCCAGGTGCGGGGGATGAGGGGGGCCGGAGGAGAACAAGGGGGTGCGGAGAAGGACATGGAGGGGCCGGAGGAGAACCGGGGTGAAGGACATGGGGGGGCTGGAGGAGAACAGGGGCGGAGAAGGACATGGAGGGGGCCGGCCCAGGTGGCCTGGGAGGAGCACACAGAGCAGCTGGGGATGATCGGTGCAGCTGGAGGGACAGCTGTGATCACCGATCTCCCTGACAACCGCTGGAGGGAGAGAAGGAGAAGAGGCTGTCAGCTAAAAATTTATACAAAGGAGATCGGTGATCACAGCTCATCCCCGCCGCACTGATCATTCCTGGGAGATCGGGAGGCGTTTGCGGGAGCCGCTGCAGAAATGCGGGAGTCTCCCGCACCTTCCGGGAAACTTGAGATGTCTGAATAAATTTCAGGTGGTGTGCACAGTATATAATACAGTACAGCCGTTGTACAGTTTCTAATACAGTGCAGGCAGTGTACATAGTATATAATACAGGGTGTACAGTGTGATAGTATATATATATATATATATATATATATATATATATATATATATATATATATATATATATATATATATATTCTCAATAAATCTCAATAAATCTCGGTGGAGCTGCTGGTTTAAAGCGGGCTGTTACCGTCACTTTCGCCACCTCTATTTCACCAGAACCGGGTCTAGGGTCCCGTTGAGTTTACCACCGGACAATGTAGGCACCTGACACTTGAGTATCTTTTCCAATGCTTTAATAAACATGAATTAAAGGAAGTAGCAGGAAAGAGGTGGAAGGAAAGTTGCAGGGAAGCTCAAATACCTTTTCTTAGTGTTCTTAGTGTACCATTAGGAATTGAAAGCTTGTAGCTGAATATACTCTCTCTGTAGAATTGAATCTTTGCCCGCCCAGATAGGTTTCTCTCACTGACCTAGCAGCTGGTACACAGCACGAACAAAAGTCTCTGCCACAGACTTGATTGGAACAAAACCCGTACGATCCTCTGCCACAGGATGTAATTGTTTACGGTGAATAGCAAACACAGCACTAGAACCTATAAGCCAACCCGGCAGCACTATGTGGTAGGATTACTTTAGGATGCGTCCTCCAACTGAGTCACCAGGCCCTTCTCCAGACCAGCACTCTGCGTGATCCTTCCATGACGGGTCCTCCCCTGGGATCTTCTCAGTTGTCCAGCTTCTTCACATAGGATAGACAGCCCAGGACCATTCCTCTGCTGCTGTGGTAGGCCCCAGACAGGCTTCTGGGCCCACCCACATGCTGCAGCGACGTGGGCCTCCCGATCGGAGGACCACGAGGTAGTACTCTTAGCGCATACCTGTCGGCCAGGAGGGCCAACAGGTGGACGGAAAACAAACCTCAAAGCATGCGTCTGTCCCATAAATACCCTCTCCCAGAATGCAACTCGGAGGACCACCTCCACCGAGTTATCTCCGGGACAGAGGAGTACTTATACGCGTCAACGCGTTGCCTTTCCAACACCGACCCATGGCGACAACGACACCCACCGCGTGAAACTACATGCAACTCGGCCAAGCTGGAACAGAGGCAAATCTAACTACATATAAACGAATAACCCACTAAATTTACCTATCAGCAGTAGATTGAAAATCTACCAGCGCTACATAATAAATATATAAATATATATATATATATATATATATATATATATATATATATATATATATATATATATTATCTATCTCTCTCTCTCTCTCTCTCACAATCTCTCTTGTGATGTTGGGGATTGTTCAGCTCAAGTGGATAGATGCGTTTTGGTGCAGTGAGTCCACATCAGATAGACATTTATAGTTAAGGGCCTGGTAGCCCACGTTTATTAAAGGGAAAAACAAAACAAAAGTCCATCCAGGAATCCCACGCAGGGGTCCAAGCTTCAATTAAATACACAAAATCAAAATGAAAATCCTAGCCCACTTGACTACTCTTCAGCAGTACTGCTGCTATAGGTACAGGCCTCTCAAATGAGCTGCTTGGATGCACACAGTCTTAGGCTCCTTGGCTGCACACAGCTTCAAGAGCTTCAACGCCCACAGCTTTGGGCTCCTTGGACACACACAGCTTTGAAGCCCTTCAACGCACACAGCTTCTGACTCCCTGGACACACACAGCTTCAAGCCCTTCAACGCACACAGCTTCAAGCCCTTCAACGCACACAGCTTCAAGCCCTTCAACGCACACAGCTTCAAGCCCTTCAACGCACACAGCTTCTATTCTCACACAGAGACACTTACTAGCAGCCACTGCTCCAACTTCACCTTCCTCCACCTTCTGCTCTCACCAGCCCTTCGTTATATGGGCTGTGTGCACCTGGGCACACATCCTGCTGGCTGTCCACAAGACCCGGACACAGGGTTGGAGATCCCGTCCCACCCAAGACTCTGAAGGATCTCCAAACTACAGAGCCCCATAAGGAACTAGCAAAACCTGGAGAAAACTGCCAGAGCAGTTTTCTCTGTTTCAAATTTACGCTCTGTAGCTCTGCACTCAGCCGATATGCAGGCACTGTGTCCACTTTAACCCCATTTTCATAGGGACAGAGCCTTGCTCTGTCACATAATAAATAAATAAATAAATATATATATACATATACATACATACATACATACATACATACATATATATATATATGTGTGTCTGGAATCTATTTTTTTACTCTGTATTCGGTGTAGTCTATATATACAGTGTATTCGGTGGTCTATAGTTTCTAATAAACTTCAGGTGGTGTACACAGTATATAATACAGTGTAGTGCGGTGTTACAAAAAAAACATCATGTCCGGAAGGCCACCAAGGAGAGGCAGACGCTCACAGGCCACTAAAAGAGGGCAAGCAGCCTCTGTATCTAAAGTCAACAGTGGTG
Source organism: Lithobates septentrionalis (assembly GCA_037952835.1). NCBI lineage: Eukaryota > Metazoa > Chordata > Amphibia > Anura > Ranidae > Lithobates > Lithobates septentrionalis. Next base: position 240,544 of record JBBDGP010002752.1, read on the forward strand.
ATTGTGGACATGGTGCATCCTCTGCAGGTGGCCGTGGGGCACACTTGTCTCTTTTTTGGTGGAGAGTTGGTGGAGTGTATAATGGAGCCGTCCTCATCCTCCACAACCTCTGTCACCCATGCTCAGAGTAGTTTGCCTTCCAACACAGCTGCCAAAGCAGCCTATTCCACCGGCTCCTTGTCCACAGTCACTCCTTCCGTAGCCCCACCATCATGCACGGAGGAGTCCCCAGAATTATTTAACCACAGTGTCGGTTAAATGCTGCTGGAGGATGAGCAGCGATTTGAAGGCTCCGATGTTGGTTACCAGGTTGAGGAAGGGAGTAACATGAGCCTAGAGAGAGGGGGTGCCACAGACAAGAACCTGGCAGTCATGTTCCCCCAGCTGCAGCATACTGATAAGTTTGCTCCAGTTATGAGGAGGAAGGGGATGATGAGGTCACTGACTGTACTTGGGTGCCTGAGAGAAGAGAGGAGGAAAGGGAGGAGGAGGCACAACAAGGTAGGATGTCCTCCAGGGGGCAGATTAAGGGCAGCCACCATTTTGCATGACACCGCGCTGCTGACTGCCTGCTGACTTTTAAAAGTTTCTTGGTGTGGGCCTTTTTCGACACGTGTGCAGCAGATCGCACCCTTGCTGTTTGCAACCTATGTCTGAAGCGGATCAAGCATGGCCAGAACATCAGCTGCTTGGGCACCACATGCTTGACCAGACATGACGACCTGCCATGCAGTCCATTGGCAACAGCAATGAAAGACCCACATCATAGAAAAACCGGACTTCTTGCTCCTCATCTGGGTTCTCCAACCCTACTATACCAGTCCTCTCAAAAACCTACACTTAGAGGAATGAAGGTAAAGCAATAGGAGTCACAATCTGGTAGCAGTACACCACCAATTGATTTCAGTAGGAAAATTTCCCTACCCCAGTTGCTGAACTGTAAAAAAAAAATTGGTCCCAGGCATTCACATGCTCAGCGTACAAATGCTAGCTTGGCACTGCAACTGCTGCCTTTTCAGCTGGTAGACTCTGTCCCCTTTCGTGAATTTGTGGAATTGTCAGGGCTGGGCTCAGCCCTTCCTTCTCTAAGCTGGACGCTCAGTTGTTGGCTGATTGACAGCTCCTTTCTTTTCACAGTGACTCAGCTGTTAATGATTTGCTCATCAGTCCTGGCTACTTAAAGCCTTCCAGCTCACTTCATCTCTGCCTTCGCTTTTGGTCACATCTCAGAGACTTTCTCCTGTGTTCCTGTTGAAGACTTGCTCGGCTGACTTCCTTTCTGGCTCCTGATCCTGCTTGCTGTACTACTACGTTGATCTCTGGCTCTCTGACATTGTCATTGGCTGACTAACCAATCTGGTTACTGAACTCTGGCTATGTATTGACTACACTTACTGTTTACCTTTTTATTACTGTTAAAAAAGTATGATTAACTATACTTCTGTCTCGGTCTGATTCATGGTTTCTGACAGTAGGCGAAGGCCATGAATTCAGAAGATGCAGTCAGTCCACTTGTTTGTAATAATTTTTCCAGATTGGATGACCAGGATCACCGCATGGATCAGTTTGCCTTGGCGTTACAAATGCTCCTGAGTCGCACAGCTCACCTGGAATCTTCCACTATGGCTGCTCCGGTACAACCTGTGTTGCAGGCTGTCCCTGCTGCTGCTCCAGTCTCTGTGCAGGCATCCGCCTTGAGTATTTCCTCTATAAAATGCATGTCTGGTTCGGCCCTGCTTCCCCAGCGATTTGGGGGCGATCCAGTTCAATGCAGAAGGTTTCTCAACCAGGTTGAGCTATACTTTGAGATGCCGCCCCAGGCATTTCCCACATACAGAAGCAAAGTAAGTTTTGTGATATCTTTGCTTTCTGAGAGAGCCTTGGCCTAGGCAAAGCCTCTATGGGAGATGCAAAAACCCGTGGTCCTGAGTTACCCAGAAATTGTGGCTTCCTTCAAAAGGGTATTTGACGTTCCCGCATGCTCCGCTTTTGCTGCCAAGAGCCTCATGTCCATCAGAGTACGAGAACTGTTGCCGATTATGCCATTGAATTCCGTAATATGGCAGCAGAGGTTGCTTGTAACAACGAGGCCCTCGTGGCTGCCTTCTCTCATAGTCTCTCGGATAACATCAAGGATGAGATAGCAGCCGGAGATATAACCACTGAGCTGGAGAGGTTGATTACATTTGCCATCCTCATTGACTCCAGACTCACAGACTCTCTTTTAAGGAGCGCTGGCGCAAGCCTCCTGTACATTTGTCTCCGAGCTTTGCAGTCCCACCCTTGTCTCCCTCACCTCCCATGCCTCCTGGTACCGAGTCAGTCTGTGAAGATGAACCTATGCACTTGGGCTTCACGCGTCTCTATGCAGTTGAGAGAGCCCTTAGGAGGAGGGAGAGATTATGCCTTTATTGTGGCCAGGCTGGTCACTTTTTGAAGTCTTTTCCTACCTGTCCAGGGAACACCCGAACCTTGCGGTCCTGTCACGGACAGACCTTAAATGGCGTTGTTTCGTCTCCAGTTTCCCAGAAAGATAAGTCCCTGGTTTCGGTTACCCTGTCTTGGGCTGAGTCATCCGTCGAGATACAGGCTCTAATTGACTCTGGGGCTGCAGGCCTGTTCAGTAATGCTGCCTTTTGTAGCGAAGCACTCGATTCCGCTGCAGCTGCATGACATTCCACTTGCCATTGAGGCTCTTGATGGGAGATCTCTACAGCCTGCCCATGTGACTCATGAGATTGTTCCATTGTCCAAGGCCGTAGGGGCCCTTCACCATGAGATAATCCAATTCCAAGTTATTTCCTCACCTAAGTTTCCACTGGTTATTGGTTATCCTTGGTTACAGAGGCACAACCCTTCTTTTGATTGGCTCCGTGCTGAGGTTCTGTCCTGGTCACCACAGTGCAGTCAGAGATGCTTTCAGAAGGTAGCCAAGGTCCTGTGCACCTCTTCACTCTCCTCCCTGCCGGAGGAGTACCGTGATTTTAGCGATGTCTTTGACAAAGGTCAAGCCGGTACTTTGCCTCCACACCGGACGTATGATTGCGCAATGACCTTCAACCTGGTGCCATACCCCCACATGGCCGGGTTTACCCTTTGTAAGTCTTTGAGGATAAGGCCATGGAGGAGTATGTAGCAGACGTACTTTCACGAGATTTCATCCGCAAATCCTCATCTCCTTCTGGTGCTGGTTTCTTTTTTGTGAAGAAGAGTGGTGAACAGAGACCTTGTGTCGATTATAGGGGTCTCAATCGTTTCACAATTAAGAATGGCTATCCCATTCCATTGATTACGGAGTTATTTGACCGCCTCAAGGGAGCAACGGTTTTCACAAAGCTTGATTTGAGAGGGCCATACAATCTCGTTAGGATTAAGGAGGGCGACGAGTGGAAAACTGCGTTTAATACCAGGTTGGGTCATTATGAGTATCTTGTAATGCCTTTTGGCCTTTGTAATGCTCCGGCAGTTTTCCAGGAGTTCATTAAGGATATCCTCCGAGCTTTGTTGCAGTTATGTGTGGTGGTTTATCTCAACAATATCCCCATATTTTCCAATTCCCTGGAGAGCCACCACACAGATGTCTGTCGTGTGCTTCAGAGACTAAGAGAAAACAATCTCTATTGTAAATTGGAAAAGTGCGAATTTCATTGTGAACAGGTTAAATTCCTGGGCTATGTCATTTCCACTGCTGGTTTTTTGATGGACCCAGAGAAACTTTCAGTGGCCTCGACCCATGGGTTTACGTCCTCTGCAGCATTTTCTTGGCTTTGCCAACTATTATCGGAAGTTTATTCGTAACTTCTCGTCTCTGGTCAAGCCCCTGACTGATATGACCAGGAAAGATGGCAACCCACAGAGTTGGTCTCCGGAGTCCATTAAGGCCTTTGAGAGTCTCAAGGCTGCCTTTGTTTCTGCTCCTGTGTTGGCACACCCTGATCCTACGTTGCCTTTTATCCTAGAAGTTGATGCTTCTGAGACTGGAGTTGGTGCCCTTCTGTCTCAACGTCCTAACTCTGAGTGTGCTATGCATCTGTGTGGCTACTTTTCCAAAAAAATTGTCACCGGTAGAGTGCAATTAGGAGATTGATGACAGAGAGCTGTTGGCAATCATTTTAGCCCTGAAAGAATAGAGACATCTCCTTGAAGGTACCACTGTGGCGGTTCTCATTCTTACTGACCATAAGAATCTCACATTCTTGTCTGAGGCTAAGCGCCTCTCTCCCAGAAGGGCGCGATGGGCTCTTTTCTTGTCGAATTTTAATTAAATTGTCTCATTCATACCCGGTACTAAGAATGTAAGGGCTGACGCCTTGTCACGACAATTTTCCTCCACTTCCAAGATGGAGTCGGTTCCGGTTCCTATGATTCCTCCTGATCCTATTCTGGCTACGGTTCGCACCAGTCTTACTTCTCCTTTTGGGTGACAAAATTTTTGCTGCTCAGGTCGATGCTCCTCCTGAGAAACCTTGTGACTGCTGCATTGTTCCCGAGAGTCTCCGTACTGCTGTGCTCCAGACTTACCATTCTCCTAAGGCTGCTGGCCACCCTGGGAAGAATAACTCTTTTGGGCCATTTCCCAACAATTCTGGTGGCCTAGTCTACGTGCTGATGTAACCGCCTTCATAGCTCCCTGTTCCATGTGTGCTCAGAGTAAGACTCTACGACACCTTCCAGTGGGCCTCCTACAACCCATACCCAATGGAGAGAGGCCCTGGACCCACCTGTCTATGGATTTCATTGTTGAGTTGCCCAACTCCCAGGGCAACACAGTTATCCTTATAGTGGTTGACCGGTTCTCGAAAATGTTGCATTGTATTCCACTCAAGAAAAGGGATGAGCTTCGAGTTCGACTCGAACATCAACCTTTCGTCGAATTGCGAACATTTTGGGCCTTTCGTGCCAAATTCGAGTGGCGCGTCACGGCCCATAATTCACTGTGGCATCGCAGTGCATGGCTGGCTGATGATTGGTCAAGCATGCACTATGACCCGCATGCTTTGGCCAATCACAGCACGGTAAGAACTGAGAGCCATAATTGGCCAAAGGCAGGGTGGCTTTGGCCAATTATGCGTCGGATTTAGTACACGCCCCACACTATATAAGGCCGACTGCATGTCAGCCCTGTGTAGTGTGTTCCGGCATGCTTAGAGAGAGAGAGAGACAGTGTCATTTCATTTAAGTTAGATAGAGTAGACAGGCGAGTCAGTTAGCTACAGTCAGTGTATTTTGTGTGTGTGTGTGTGTGTGTGTGTGTGTGTGTGTGTGTGTGTATATGTATATATACAGCCGGGTCCATAAATATTGGGTCATCGCCACAATTCTAATCTTTTTGGCTCTATACACCACAATAGATTTGAAATGAAACGAACAAGATGTGCTTTAACTGCAGAATTTCAGCTTTAATTTGAGGGGATATACATCCAAACCAGGTGAATGGTGTAGGAATTACAACAGTTTGTATATGTGCCTCCCACTTTTTGAGGGACCAAAAGTAAAGGGACAATTGGCTGCTCAGCTGTTCCATGGCCAGGTGTGTGTTATTCCCTTATTATCCCATTTACAAGGAGCAGATAAAAGGTCCAAAGTTCATTTCAAGTGTGCTATTTGCATTTGGAATCTGTTGCTGTCAACTCTCAATATGATATCCAAAGAGCTGTCACTATCATTGAAGCAAGCCATCATTAGTCTGAAAAAACAAAACAAAAGCATCAGAGAGATAGCAAAAGCATTAGGTGTGGCCAAATCAACTGTTTGGAACATCCTTAAAAAAGAACGCACCGGTGAGCTCAGTAACACCAAAAGACCCGGAAGACCACGGAAAACAACTGTGGCGGATGACGAAGAATTCTTTTCCTGGTAAAGAAAACACCCTTCACAACAGTTGGCCAGATCAAGAACACTCTCCAGGAGATAGGTGTATGTGTGTCAAAGTCAACAATCAAGACTTCACCAGAGTGAATACAGAGGATTCGCCACAAGATGTAAACCATTGGTGAGCCTCAAACGCAGGAAGGCCAGATTAGAGTTTGCCAAACAGCATCTAAAAAAGACTTCACAGTTCTGGAACAACATCCTATGGACAGATGAGACCAAGATCAACTTGTACCAGAGTGATGGAAAGCGAAGAGTATGGAGAAGGAAAGGAACTGCTCATGATCCAAGGCATACCACCTCATCAGTGAAGCATGGTGGTGTTGTCATGGCTGCCAATGGAACTGGTTCTCTTGTATTTATTGATGATGTGACTGCTGACAAAAGCAGCAGGATGAATTCTGAAGTGTTTCGGGCAATATGATCTGCTCATATTCAGCAAAATGCTTCAGAACTCATTTAACGGCGCTTCACAGTACAGTTGGACAATGACCCAAAGCATACTGCGAAAGCAACCAAAAGAGTATTTAAGGGAAAGAAGTGGAATGTTATGCAATGGCCAAGTCAATCACCTGACCTGAATCCGATTGAGCATGCATTTCACTTGCTGAAGACAAAACTGAAGGGAAAATGCCCCAAGAACAAGCAGGAACTGAAGACAGTTGTAGTAGAGGCCTGGCAGAGCATCACCAGTGATGAAACCCAGCATCTGGTGATGTCTATGCGTTCCAGACTTCAGGCTGTAATTGACTATAAAGGATTTGCAACCAAGTATAAAGTGAAAGTTTGATGGATGATTGTTAATCTGTCCCATTACTTTTGGTCCCTTAAAAAGTGGGTGGCACATATACAAACTGTTGTAATTCCTACACCACTCACCTGTTTGGATGTAAATAACCTCAAATTAAAGCTGAAAGTCTGCAGTTAAAGCACATCTTGTTTGTTTCATTTCAAATCCATTGTGGTGGTGTATAGAGCCAAAAAAAATAGAATTGTGTTGATGTCCCAATATTTATGGACGTGACTGTATATGCATCCCAGGTGGTGCATGTGTATATGTGTGTGTGTATATGTGTGTATATATAATGTGTGTGTGTGTGTGTGTGTGTGTGTGTGTGTGTGTGTGTGTGTGTATATATTATTCAGTTTAGCTAGATCAGTTCCTGTTATTCTCTTCCTAATATACTTACAGGCAGGCAGCTGCATTATTTTCAGTCAGCGTACTGTATCCTGTGCACAGCGTGCAACTAAAGCTAACTGCAGACAATTGCTGGTGTTCTCTTTCTAATAATACCTCAGGCAGGCGGCTGCAGTATTTTCAGTCAGTGTACTGTATCCTGTGCACAGTGTGCAACTAAAGCTAACTGCAGACAATTGCTGCTGTTCTCTTTCTAATAATACTACAGGCAGGCAGGTGATTCAGCTAGCTGCAGCATAATCGGTATATATATATATATATATATATCAGTATATATATGCTACCTGTAGAAGGTTGGTGGTGTTTTCCTTATCCTATTACTACCGCAGGCAGCTAAATAAGCTACAAGTTAGTGTAGTGCGAGCTCTGCACAGTGTTCAGCTAAAGCTACCTGTAGAAGGTTGGTGGTGTTTTCCTTATCCTATCACTACCGCAGGCAGCTAAATAAGCTACAAGTTAGTGTAGTGCAAGCTCTGCACAGTGTTCAGCTAAAGCTACCTGTAGAAGGTTGGGTGGTTTCCTGGTCCTATCACTACCGCAGGCAGCTAAATAAGCTACAAGTTAGTTTTTGGTGAGCTCTGCACAGTGTTCAGCTAAAGCTACCTGTAGAAGGTTGGTGGTGTTCTCATACTACAGGCAGGCAGTTGATTTTGCTAGCTGCAGTATCAGTGTGTATATATATCTATATCTATATCTATATATATATCTATCTATATCTATATATCTATATATATCCCAGCTTAGTGCAGCTACAGGCCAACAAGGAGAGGCAGACAGTCACAAGCCAATAAAAGAGGGCAAGCAGGCTCTGTGACTCCTTCCCTAGCCCCACCATGTCCTCCTGAGGAGTCCCTCCAACTGTTTGACCACAGTGTTGGGTACATGCTCCAGGCGGATGCCCAGCGTTTGGAAGGCTCTAATGATGATACTGAGCTAGATGAAGGCAGTAACATGAGCACGGACAGAGGGGGTGCCCAAGAAGGACAGAAATCTGGCAGTCATGCTCCCCCTGCTGCAGCATACTGCCAGGTTTGCTCCAGTCATGAGGAGGGAGGGGATGATGAGGTCACTGACTCAACATAGATGGCTGATAGGAGAGAGGAGGAGGAGGAGGAGGCGGCATATCACCAACAAGGCAGGATGCCCTCCAGGGGCCAGCCCAAGGGCAGCACACTGACTGCATCACACCCCAAAGCTCCGCATGTGCAGGGCGCTGCAGTCTCTGCGCGATATTCAAAAAGTTCTTTGGTGTGGGCCTTTTTTGAGACGAGTGCATCAGATCGCACCGCTGCTATTTGCAACATATGTCTCAAGCGTATCTCGCATGGCCAAAACATCTCCCGCTTGGGCACCACATGCTTGACCAGACATATGTTGACCTGCCATGCAGTTCGTTGGCAAGCGTATCTGCAGGGGCAGATTTAGAGGTGGTTGACGCCACGCCAACTTAAGGCAGGAATGGTGGTTTGCGACAATGGTACCAACCTCCTCTCTGCCCTCCAAAAGGGACAAATGACCCATGTGCCCTGTTTGGCTCACGTCTTTAACTTGGTGGTGAAGCGGTTCTTGGGCAGGTACCCGGGCTTACACGATGTCCTGAGGCAGGCCAGGAAAGTCTGTGTGCATTTCCGCTGGTCATATAATGCCAGTGCTCGGCTGGCGGACCTCCAAAAGGAGTTTAACCTGCCCAAGAACAGCCTAATCTGTGACATGCCCACCAGGTGGAACTCAACGTTGGCCATGCTGCAGCGGCTGCACATGCAGCAGAGGGACATCAATGAGTACATGTGCGACTATGGCACCAGGACAGGGTCAGAGGAGCTTGGTTTTTTTCCCCACGCCATTGGGCCATGATCAGGGATGCATGCACTGTCCTGTCACCATTTGAGGAGGCCACGAGAATGGTGAACAGTGACAGTGCATGCATCAGTGACACTGTCCCCCTTGTCCACCTGTTGGAGCACACGCTGCGTGGAATAATGGACAGGGCACTTGAGGCCGAACAGAGGCAGGAAGAGGACGACTTCCTTAGCTCTCAAGATCTGACTTGGACACCTTTCCCACCGAAAATCCTCTGGGTTACTGGGTCTTGAGGATGGATCACTGGCCAGATCTTGCACAGTATGCAATTGTGCTCCTGGCCTGTCCTGCATCCAGCGTTCTTTCAGAACGCACATTCAGTGCTGCTGGAGGCTTTGTAACCGATCACAGGGTGCGTCTGTCCACCGACTCGGTCGATCGATTGACCTTCATAAAAATGATTTAGTCTTGGATTACCACCAGCTACCAAGCACCTGATGCTGATGTAACCGAATAATTTTTTTTGAAATCTCAGATCCCTTCAAAGACTGCCTATGCTGATGCTGAGTGACTATCCTGAGTAATTATCCTCTTCCTCCTCAATGATCACGCTGATAGCTTGTAAGAACATTTTTGGTTCTGGGCGCCGTCACCAGTGCCTAAGGCCCAATTTTTCAGCCCCTGTTTAACAGGGGCGTGTAATTACAATTTTTGATGCAATACTTTGCAGCAGGGCTCGTTCCTGCGTTCCAACTAGAGTATCTGTGAGGGGTTGTAGTGTTGTGGCACCAGTGCCTAAGGCCCAATTTTTCAGCCCCTGTTAAACAGGGGCATGTAATTACAATTCTTGATCTAATATTTCACAGCAGGGCCCGTTTCTGTGCCCACCAAGAGCGAGTGAGGACTTACAGTGTTGTGGCACCAGCACCACCACCACCACCAAAGGCCCAATTTTTCAGCCCCTGTTCAACAGGGGCATGTAATTACAATTCTTGATCTAATATTTCACAGCAGGGCTCATTTCTGTGCCCACCAAGAGCGAGTGAGGACTTATGCCCCGTACACACGGTCGGACATTGATCGGACATTCCGACAACAAAATCCTCTGATTTTTTCCTACGGATGTTGGCTCAAACTTGTTTTGCCTACACACGGTCGCACAAAGTTGTCGGAATTTCCGATCGCCAAGAACGCGGTGACGTCAAGCACCTACGACGAGACTAGAAAAGGCCGGTTCAGAACCAAGCGCAGCACCCTTTGGGCTCCTTTTGCTAATCTCGTGTTAGTAAAAGTTTGGTGAGAGACGATTCGCGCTTTTTCAGACTCGTGGCTTTCAGATCGTTTTCTGCCGTTCAGTTTGTGCTTGTGGGTTTGTATCTGCTCTTCAGTGCGTGCAAGCAAGTTCCGCGTGACTTTAGTCACTGTATTCTTGTTCGTTCGTTACTGGTTTTCAGGTCGCTCTTCACAGGCCTTGCTGTTCTTCAGTGCGTTCTGTTACTTCGTTCTGAGCAGCCGACCGTTTTCTAGCCATGTTTCGTATGCGTACTCCTCGTAGAGTTCGTGCTGTGCGGGGTCTTGTTGTTGGGGTCCTGACCTTGACACAAGTCCAGTCCATGAACAGGGTGGGGAGGAGTTCATGGACCAAGAATTGGTTGCTTCAGCGTGACCAGTTCTGTCATATGCCTTTGCTCCGTGAGATCCGTGAGAATAATCCTGATGATTTCAGGAACTTTCTCAGGATGACGGACCCCGTATTTCCCCGTTTGTTGGCTTCGCTGACCCCCTATATCAGCAGGCAGGATACCTGCATGAGGCAAGCCATCACTCCGGAGCAGAGGTTGGTCGCTACCTTGCGGTATTTGGCCACAGGGAGAAGCCTGCAGGACCTCAAGTTCTCGACAGGCATCTCCCCCCAGGCTCTGGGGATCATTATCCCAGAGACCTGTTCTGCCATCATACAGGTCCTGCAGAAGGAGTATATGAAGGTAAGATTTTTATCCTTTTATATCACATTTTATTGTATTGAATGTTTGATAATATATTGTATTTCTTTCCTCATTCCCTAATTACCATGATTGTATTATGCTGTGAATGTCCCCTTTGTCCTCATGCATGTTGGATTTTTATGTAATTATTATTTTAGGTCCTTCATACATATTTGCCCTTCAATAACCTCTCCAGCATGGTGTCTCCTGCCCCTATATTCACCTCATGTAGTCACTTAACCACTTGCCGACCGCCTCACGCCTATATACGTGAGCAGAGCGGCACGGGCAGGCAAAATCACGTACCTGAAACGTGATTGCCTTCCCGCGGGTGGGGGGTCCGATCGGACCCCCCCCCGGTGCCAGCTGCGGTCGGCATTTGGTTGGGAGCGATGAGAGACGAGGGGGAGACCATCCGATCGTGGCCCCCCCCTCGCGATCGCTCCCAGCCACTGACAAACATCCCCTGCCTCTGTATAGTACACAGAGGCAGAGGATGTGATGTCATCTCTCCTCGGCTGTCAGTTTCCGTTCCAGCGCCGAGGAGAGATGACATGTAAGTAAGTGCACAACACAAACACACACAGTAGAACATGCCAGGCATACATTACACCCCCGATCCCCCCCCGATCGCCCCCCGATCCCCCCCCAATCACCCCCCCCCTGTCACAAACTGACACCAAGCAGGTTTTTTTTTTTTTTTTTTTTTTTTTTTCCTGATTACTGCATAGTGTCAGTTTGTGACAGTTAGCAGTGTTAGGACAGTTACTGTAACCCCCCTGTAGGTCTAGGGTACCCCCCTTACCCCCCCTAATAAAGTTTTAACCCCTTGATCACCCCCCCTCACCAGTGTCGCTAAGAGATCATTTTTCTGATCGCTGTATTAGTGTCGCTGGTGACGGTAGTTAGGGACGTAAATATTTAGGTTCGCCGTCAGTGTTTTATAGCGACAGGGACCCCCATATACTATCTAATAAATGTTTTAACCCCTTGATTGCCCCCTAGTTAACCCTTTCACCACTGATCACCGTATAACCGTTACGGGTGACGCTGGTTAGTTCGTTTATTTTTTATAGTGTCAGGGCACCCGCCGTTTATTACCGAATAAAGGTTTAGCCCCCTAATCGCCCGGCGGTGATATGCGTCGCCCCAGGCAGCGTCAGATTAGCGCCAGTACCCCCCCTAATAAAGTTTTAACCCCTTGATCACCCCCTGTCGCCAGTGTCGCTAAGCGATCATTTTTCTGATCGCTGTATTAGTGTCACTGGTGACGCTAGTTAGGGACGTAAATATTTAGGTTCGCCGTCAGTGTTTTATAGCGACAGGGACCCCCATATACTATCTAATAAATGTTTTAACCCCTTGATTGCCCCCTAGTTAACCCTTTCACCACTGATCACCGTATAACTGTTACGGGTGACGCTGGTTAGTTAGTTTATTTTTTATAGTGTCAGGGCACCCGCCGTTTATTACCGAATAAAGGTTTAGCCCCCTGATCGCCCGGCGGTGATATGCGTTGCCCCAGGCAGCGTCAGATTAGCGCCAGTACCGCGAACACCCACGCACGCACCGTACACGCACCATACACCTCCCTTAGTGGTATAGTATCTGATCGGATCAATATCTGATCCGATCAGATCTATACTAGCGTCCCCAGCAGTTTAGGGTTCCCAAAAACGCAGTGTTAGCGGGATCAGCCCAGATACCTGCTAGCACCTGCGTTTTGCCCCTCCGCCCAGGCGAGCCCAGCCCACCCAAGTGCAGTATCGATCGATCACTGTCACTTACAAAACACTAAACGCATAACTGCAGCGTTCGCAGAGTCAGGCCTGATCCCTGCGATCGCTAACAGTTTTTTTGGTAGCATTTTGGTGAACTGGCAAGCACCAGCCCCAGGCAGCGTCAGATTAGCGCCAGTACCGCTAACACCCACGCACGCAGCATACGCCTCCCTTAGTGGTATAGTATCTGAACAGATCAATATCTGATCCGATCAGATCTATACTAGCGTCCCCAGCAGTTTAGGGTTCCCAAAAACGCAGTGTTAGCGGGATCAGCCCAGATACCTGCTAGCACCTGCGTTTTGCCCCTCCGCCCGGCCCGGCCCAGCCCACCCAAGTGCAGTATCGATCGATCACTGTCACCCCGGTCGTAGTCAAACCAGCACTGCAGTAACACTTGGTGACGTGGCGAGTCCCATAAGTGCAGTTCAAGCTGGTGAGGTGGCAAGCACAAGTAGTGTCCCGCTGCCACCAAAAAGACAAACACAGGCCCGTCATGCCCATAGTGCCCTTCCTGCTGCATTCGCCAATCCTAATTGGGAACCCACCGCTTCTGCAGCGCCCGTACTTCCCCCATTCACATCCCCAACCAAATGCAGTCGGCTGCATGAGAGGCATTTTCTTTATGTCCTCCCGAGTACCCCTACCCAGCGAACCCCCCAAAAAATATGTTGTGTCTGCAGCAAGCGCGGATATAGCCGTGACACCCGCTATTATTGTCCCTCCTGTCCTGACAATCCTGGTCTTTGCATTGGTGAATGTTTTGAACGCTACCATGCACTAGTTGAGTATTAGCGTAGGGTACAACATTGCACAGACTAGGCACACTTTCACAGGGTCTCCCAAGATGCCATCGCATTTTGAGAGACCCGAACCTGGAACCGGTTACAGTTATTATAGTTAGTTACAAAAAAAAGTGTAAAAAAAAAAAAACACAAACAAAAATATAAAATAAAAATAGTTGTCGTTTTATTGTTCTCTCTCTCTCTATTCTCTCTCTATTGTTCTGCTCTTTTTTACTGTATTCTATTCTGCAATGTTTTATTGTTATTGTTATTGTTATTATGTTTTATCATGTTTGCTTTTCAGGTATGCAATTTTTTTATACCTTACCGTTTACTGTGCTTTATTGTTAACCATTTTTTTGTCTTCAGGTATGCCATTCACGACTTTGAGTGGTTATACCAGAATGATGCCTGCAGGTTTAGGTATCATCTTGGTATCATTCTTTTCAGCCAGCGGTCGGCTTTCATGTAAAAGCAATCCTAGTGGCTAATTAGCCTCTAGACTGCTTTTACAAGCAGTGGGAGGGAATGCCCCCCCCCCCCAACATCTTCCGTGTTTTTCTCTGGCTCTCCTGTCTCAACAGGGAACCTGAAAATGCAGCCGGTGATTCAGCCAGCTGACCATAGAGCTGATCAGAGACCAGAGTGGCTCCAAACATCTCTATGACCTAAGAAACCGGAAGCTACGAGCATTTTATGACGTAGATTTCGCCGGATGTAAACAGCGCCATTGGGAAATTGGGAAAGCATTTTATCACACCGATCTTGGTGTGATCAGATGCTTTGAGGGCAGAGGAGAAATCTAGGGTCTAATAGACCCCAATTTTTGCAAAAAAGAGTACCTGTCACTACCTATTGCTATCATAGGGGATATTTACATTCCCTGAGATAACAATAAAAATGATTTAAAAAAAAAAAAAAATGAAAGGAACAGTTTAAAAATAAGATAAAAAAAATAATAATAATAAAGAAAAAAAAAAAAAAAAAAAAAAAAAGCACCCCTGTCCCCCCTGCTCTCGCGCTAAGGTGAACGCAAGCGTTGGTCTGGCGTCAAATGTAAACAGCAATTGCACCATGCATGTGAGGTATCGCCGCGAAGGTCAGATCGAGGGCAGTAATTTTAGCAGTAGACCTCCTCTGTAAATCTAAAGTGGTAACCTGTAAAGGCTTTTAAAGGCTTTTAAAAATGTATTTAGTTTGTCGCCACTGCACGTTTGTGCGCAATTTTAAAGCATGTCATGTTTGGTATCTATGTACTCGGCCTAAGATCATCTTTTTTATCTCATCAAACATTTGGGCAATATAGTGTGTTTTAGTGCATTAAAATGTAAAAAAGTGTGTTTTTTCCCCAAAAAATGCGTTTGAAAAATCGCTGCGCAAATACTGTGTGAAAAAAAAAAATGAAACACCCACCATTTTAATCTGTAGGACATTTGCTTTAAAAAAAATATATAATGTTTGGGGGTTCAAAGTAATTTTCTTGCAAAAAAAAATTATTTTTTTATGTAAACAATAAGTGTCAGAAAGGGCTTTGTCTTCAAGTGGTTAGAAGAGTGGGTGATGTGTGACATAAGCTTCTAGATGTTGTGCATAAAATGCCAGGACAGTTCAAACCCCCCCCAAATGACCCCATTTTGGAAAGTAGACACCCCAAGCTATTTGCTGAGAGTCATGTTGAGTCCATGGAATAATTTATATTGTGACACAAGTTGCGGGAAAGAGACAATTTTTTATTTTTTTTATTTTTTTTTGCGCAAAGTTGTCACTAAATGATATATTGCTCAAACATGCCATGGGAATATGTGAAATTACACCCCAAAATACATTCTGCTGCTTCTCCTGAGTACGGGGATACCACATGTGTGAGACTTTTTGGGAGCCTAGCCGCGTACGGGACCCCGAAAACCAAGCACCGCCTTCAGGCTTTCTAAGGCCGTAAATTTTTGATTTCACTCTTCACCGCCTATCACAGTTTCGGGGGCCATGGAATGCCCAGGTGGCAAAAAAAAACCCCAAATGACCCCATTTTGGAAAGTAGACACCCCAAGCTATTTGATGAGAGGTATAGTGAGTATTTTGCAGACCTCACTTTTTGTCACAAAGTTTTGAAAATTGAAAAAAGAAAAAAAAAATTTTTTTTTCTCGTCTTTCTTTATTTTCAAAAACAAATGAGAGCTGCAAAATACTCACCATGCCTCTCAGCAAATAGCTTGGGGTGTCTACTTTCCAAAATGGGGTCATTTGGGGGGGGTTTGTGCCACCTGGGCATTCCATGGCCTCCGAAACTGTGATAGGCAGTGAGGAGTAAAATCAAAAATGTACGCCCTTAGAAATCCTGAAGGCAGTGCTTGGTTTTCGGGGTCCCGTACGCGGCTAGGCTCCTAAAAAGTCCCACACATGTGGTATCCCCGTACTCAGGAGAAGCAGCTAAATGTATTTTGGGGTGCAATTCCACATATGCCCATGGCCTGTGTGAGCAATATATCATTTAGTGACAACTTTGTGCAAAAAAAAAAAAAAAAAAAAAAAAATTGTCACTTTCCCGCAACTTGTGTCAAAATATAAAACATTCCATGGACTCAACATGCCTCAAAGCAAATAGCTTGGGGTGTCTACGTTCCAAAATGGGGTCATTTGGGGGGGGTTTATGTCATCTGGGCATTTTATGGCCTTCAAAACCGTGATAGGTAGTGAGGAGTAAAATCAAAAATGTACGCCCTTAGAAATCCTGAAGGCGGTGCTTGGTTTTCGGGGCCCCGTACGCGGCTAGGCTCCCAAAAAGTCCCACACATGTGGTATCCCCGTACTCAGGAGAAGCAGCTAAATGTATTTTGGGGTGCAATTCCACATATGCCCATGGCCTGTGTGAGCAATATATCATTTAGTGACAACTTTTTGTAATTTTTTTTTTTTTTTTTTTTTTTTTGTCATTATTCAATCACTTGGGACAAAAAAAATGAATATTCAATGGGCTCAACATGCCTCTCAGCAAATTCCTTGGGGTGTCTACTTTCCAAAATGGGGTCATTTGTGGGGGTTTTGTACTGCCCTGCCATTTTAGCACCTCAAGAATCGACATAGGCAGTCATAAATTAAAGGCTGTGTAAATTCCAGAAAATGTACCCTAGTTTGTAGACGCTATAACTTTTGCGCAAACCAATAAATATACACTTATTGACATTTTTTTTACCAAAGACATGTGGCCGAATACATTTTGGCCTAAATGTATGACTAAAATTGAGTTTATTGGATTTTTTTTAGAACAAAAAGTAGAAAATATCATTTTTTTTCAAAATTTTCGGTCTTTTTCCGTGTATAGCGCAAAAAATAAAAACGGCAGAGGTGATCAAATACCATCAAAAGAAAGCTCTATTTGTGGGAAGAAAAGGACGCAAATTTCGTTTGGGTACAGCATTGCATGACCGCGCAATTAGCAGTTAAAGCGACGCAGTGCCGAATTGTAAAAAGTGCTCTGGTCAGGAAGGGGGTAAATCCTTCCGGGGCTGAAGTGGTTAACAATGTATTTTATCAGCTCCATAGTAGTGCTTTACCCCAAACACCCCCTAAAATGTTTGGAAATGTTATTTTTGATGTAAATTCAGGCAGAGGGCCAGAGGCTTTTTTTTGTGGTGTCCCCAAATTTTTTGGAACCCTCCCTCCCCCAACTGCTAAGTCAGCTGATCCCAATTCTCTATCCTCAATCATCTATCTGCTGACTTTGCCAAACCCATACACACTATACCCACCTCTTTACTGGTCAGATTTATGGATGAATTCCCCAAAGCATGTAGTGCAAGGGCCTGCCTGTATACTTTCCAATGGTACTGTTTAAAGTTCTTGTATCCTATTATGATCTTGATAGGTAATAGCAGAATGTCCAAATGTGCTCAAATGTGTACAGTGTGTATTTATATCTTTGTATTATGACACTTCTTACCTGTCCAGTGGGCTGCCAATAGTGTAACTAAGGAGGGGCTGTTCCAAGTAATACCCTGTATTTAGGCATTCATCTCTCAATGAAGTGAAGAGGGTTACCTGTCCAAGAGTTCCTCCCCCCTCTAATGTTAGAAATGGCCCATGAGAGGGGGGGGTGGTGAATATGATAGGTGTACCTTATACTTTGTTGTCGTTAAATTCCCCTTAATAAATGCTATCTGGAGGTTGACCCGTAATGTTGGTGTCTAATCTGCTTGCCAGGTTTCTGTGCAAAAATAGTAATGTTTATTGTTTTTTCCTCAACAGTTTCCTTCCACGCCACAGGAATGGCAGACTGTGGCCTCCCACTTTGCCCAGCGGTGGGACTTTCCTAACTGCGGAGGGGCAATTGATGGGAAACACGTCCACATCGTCCCACCACCCAACTCGGGGTCGTACTATTATATTTACAAGGGGTTTAATAGTATAGTGATGTTGGCGGTGGTGTCGGCTAATTACGACTTCTTGTATGTGGACGTGGGGAAGAATGGCTGGATGTCCGATGGTGGAGTGATCGCCCAGACGGAGTTCTACAGGCGTCTCCAGAATGGCAGCTTGGACTTGCCACCTCCAGAGGACAATGTTGAAGGTCTCCCATTTGTGTTCGTTGCTGATGAAGCATTTGCGCTGGGGGACCACCTGATGCGGCCATTCCCGATGAGGACCCTCACCCCGGAACAGAGGGTTTTTAATTACCGGCTGGCCAGAGCCCGAAGAGTGGTGGAGAACACATTTGGAATCCTGGCCAGCCGGTTCCGATTATTTATGACACCCATCCATATGGCGGAGTATAAACTGAACCATATAATACTTGCCTGCTGTGTTCTCCATAATTTTCTACGAAAACATTCAGCCAACTATGCTGGCTCAGTTGGGCCTGAGGCCGGAATCCCAAATACTTCAACAATGACGGCACTTGAAAGCGGCCGTCCTGGCTTGCCCTCCCTGAATGCCCGTGATGTCCGGTTACGATACCTGCAGTTCTTTGCGGGTAGGGGGGCTATCAATATGCCAGACAATATGTGACACCTTTTTCAAATAAAAAACAACCAAAAGAAATTCTTGGTGGACATTTACTGCTTGTGTTTGTTTTAGCTGACCCTGACAGAAATGTGTTGAGTGCAGAAAATGTCGTGATTGGGTAACCTTATAAAAAACAGTGTTGGCTGATACTTCCTAAATGCAAAAACACATTTCACTACAAGTGCACTTGCAACTGCACTGAACCTGCACTTGTAGTGCAAAGAGGATTTGCCCTTAGGAAATAACCCCCATTTGTGCATAAAACAACAATTACATCACCCCAAAAGTGTTGTAGTGTTGAGACAATAATCCACACATTCTTGAGTAAGGCACTTTTTTATACCTGCACAATCACATGTGCATTTACCAAAGGTTTTTAAAACAAACCAACATGTTTGTTGTATAAAATGTTTGCAGTAGCATTATGAAAAATCAAAATATCCATTTCAGATAAAACAGGCCTGTGTAAAACCAACAAGAAAGCCAAAAAACTTGAACTTACAAAGTTCACATATGGTAAAACCTGAAGGCTATATCAGACATCAGTATTTAGGAACTGGGTTTGATATAGCGTTCAGATGGGGGAAATCACCCCTGGAAAAGCCAAATTTGGAAGATGCACACCAATTTACGAATGTCAACATGTGCTATCTGCCATCATGGGGGATCAAGGGACGTGTTTTGGGGGAGCAAGCCCTTCCTCAACGCTACTTTATAATTGAAGAAGGGGTTGCACCCCCAAAACGCGTCCATTGATCTCCCGTGATGGCAGATAGCACATGTTGGCACACTGTGTGCATCCTCCAAATTTGGCTTTTATAAACATTGGAAAAATTTGAGTAACCTAAAACAGGTGATTTTGTGGGGTTTAAATTCGCCCCAAAACATCATTTTTTAATAACATCAGTGATTTGTTGCTGGATGTTTTGCAATTGGAGATTACATCCCATGATCTCCCCTATCAGTATCTGGGCACTTTCAGATGTGAAACGTTCTGGATCCCGATCACCTAAAAAGAGATAAAGAACAAAAAAAAAAGGTCTCAAAAATCTGCCAACATCCATCTCTTACCTGAGCCTGTGGTTGCAGACACTCACCTGTTGTGGTGCCAATCTCCACCACATCTTCTTCTTCCTCCTGCTCTTCTTCTTGGGTTGGTGGTATTTCCCCTTCTTCCAGAGGGGGGGGCTCTGGTCTCCTGGGATGAGGAGTGACCTCCGAGTCTTTTCTCCCCTATGTAAAACAAAGATGGTATACTTAGCACACAGATATTTGATGGCAGAACTATAGAAATAGGAAACATTGCTTGGAAGTGGGGTACAATTTTCTATGTTAGCCGAGTTCAAAGATGTATATTTTTTATTGCCCTTTGTCAAGCTGCAATACTTTACCTGTTTGGTACAAGCTTCACAGATGGAGACCCCCTATAGTATACACTGGAGCATCAGTGTGCCCCCCCTAATAAAAATGGTGTTCTTGTGTCCCACACTAGTGCTCCAGTGTCCAGATGTGAAAACAGCTGCTCAGTGTCCTCTCCTTACACACAATCTAGTTTGCATTTCATTCTAGTAACAAACCCATCTACACAAACAAATATTTTGCATCCAAGTAGGCCCAAAAAAATATGTGGGAAAATGCATATGGCCTAAACAATGGTGTTCTAGAGGCCGAAAGAAAAAATGTTTGATACGAACGAATAATGGGCTCATGAACATTAAAGTTGCCCTTTTAAACGTTACAATTACTAAAAGCATATGGAGCAGAACGAACGGAATAAAGACAGAAAGAATATGAACACAGCACAACTACTTACTTTTTTGCAGCACTCTCCGGATCTTTCGGTACTGCTCTGGCTCTCTCAACTTCAGGTCCGACCACCGCTTCCTGAGCTGATCTTTAGATCTTCGTACCCCGAAATTCCTCTCCAGACTCCGGACCACTTTACCAATTATTTTGGCCTTTCAGATGTTGGGGTGGGGGTAAGGCCCATATTTTCCGTCATAGTCGGACTTCTTCATGATGTTGACCATCTCCAACATCTCCCCAAACGACATATTTGTGGCCTTAAAACGTCTCCTTCTGGATCGGGACGTGCCTGGATCCGGGCTTTCCTCCTCCTCCTCGTTGTTAGAATTAGCACGCACCTGTTGTAACTCCGCCATCATGCTCTTCCCCCACTGCGCCGAACGAAAAGGGGCGGGGAATAGAATAGAAAGAACGTCAGGGGCAGGCGGAGTTACACACATGCGCAGTGTGTATAAAGCGTAACACGCGTGCGTATTACGTACGATCTGTGAGCGGAGGAAGGAGCATTGGACGCGCCGATCGTAAGAACGAAGGTAAGAGACAAACTTGGGCCTATACTGCTTCTAGATTGAGGCCTATATTGTAACAAGATTAGGAGAGTTTTGTCTGACATTAGGCTTTGTCTTGTGTTGTGTCTTGCAGTGAACATGGATATCTTAATGAGAGATACTGACTTCATGTCACTATTCATTGATATGCTAAGGGAGCTGCCCTGTCTGTGGGAGATTACCCACCCCCATTTCAAAAACCAAGCAAAGAGGAAGGCAGCACTGGAGCAATTGTGTGAAATTGTGAAGCAGGTGATCCCCACGGCAGACATCACTTATTTAAAGATATTAATTGGTTGCCTGAGGAGCACATATCTGAGGGAGCGCACTAATGTCCTGGATTCACAGAGATCCGGAGCAGCAGATGACATCTATGTCCCCAGGATGTTGTACTACGACAGGCTGCACTTTCTGGCAGGCCAGACTGAACCCAGGTCATCCCTCTCCAGTCTTCCTTCCACGCTTCCTTCCCCCCCGGCTGAGGCTTCTGATGCCCAACCTGGGCCTTCCAGGCCATATGTGGAGGAGCCCAGATTGAGCCAGGTATAGCATTCCTCTAAATATTTCTGCTTGTCCAATCAATGATGTTAACTAGATGTTAGTTGGGAGTACTAATTTATGATTGTGATTGATGATGCAAAAACTAAAACCATGTCCCTTTTTCATACACAGGGAAGTCTCAGCCAGGAGGTGGCTGATCTGCAGGTCCCTCCACCCCCCCTGAAAACAGAAAGTGGCAGCAGGAGGAGTAACCTAGAGGAAGCGGCTATCAGATTTTTTTGGAGGGCTACAGAGGTCCTGGGAGCACCACACACCAGGCAGGAGAACCTTGCGGCATTCATTGCCTATAAAATGCAGAGGATGGAGGAGGGCCAACAAGCCATGTGTCAGGCCCTCATATCAGAGGCTCTGGCGAAAGGTGTGAGGGGCCAACTTACACCTCACACACAGCTTTGGGATGGTCCTCCTCCTCCTCCTGCAGGTCCTCCTCCTCCTCCTCCTTCTCCTCCAGGGCCTCCCAGTCCTCCTCCAGGTCCTCCCAGTCCTCCTCCTCCTCCAGGTCCTCCCAGTCCTCCTCCTCCTCCAGGTCCTACTCCTCCTCCTGCCACATCTCCTACTGCACAGCCACAGCCCGGAAGGAAGTGTGAAAGGGAAGACCAGAGAGTGATTGCCCTGGATCCAGTCTGGTCGGCCAAAAGATGCAGCCTCTTGTGGTACCACAGTCTGGGGACACTGATGTCATCTGCTGCTATGCGAGTCTCTGTGAATCCCGGACCAGACTGCCCTCCCTTATATATGGACTCCTCAGGCCACCAATTTTGAGGTTTAAGAATTGATGTCTGCCGTGGGGGTCCCAGGCTTCACTAATTTCTCCTGTTGATCCAGTGTTGCCTTCCTCTTTGTTTGGTTCTGAGCCCTTAATAAAGGATTTTTGTTTTGAATTATACTCTCCTATGTGTTTTACTTCAAAAATGATGGCTTGTTTGTGAGGATTCAGGTACATTGCAAATATACAATGTGAAATGAACAAGGGACACCAACAACAAAAAATCTCATGGAGATTAAATAATAAAAGATATCAATGGTGTTGGGGTAACTTGCCACACAAAACACACACAAAAATATTCTGGAGTAAAAATAAAAATAACATTGAACAAAGATCAGCCTTGGAAAAAATCCAAACATTAAAGAAAAAAAAAGGCTTAAAAACCAAAAAAAAAAAACAAAAAAAATATAAAACTGTCAGATGTGACAACTAATAACAATATATTGAGGGAATCCCACTAAAAAAACACAAACAAAACTTTGTGAGAAGTGTGTGTGAATATGAGCAGCAAAACGACTTAATTCTTGTCACATTATAAAGAAGAAGAGAGTGCGCTGTATTAAACCATTTTTTACATTGCAGCGTGACGAAAGTGCTGTATCCATTGCGAACGCTAAGTTTACCAGAACGAGCTGTCCCGTGTCGGAATTTCTTCTGAGCATGCGTGGCACTTTGTGCGTCGGAACAGGCCACACACGGTCGGAATTGACGCGATCGGATTTTGTTTCCATCGGATTTTCCGATGGAAAATGTCCGATGGAGCCCACACACGGTCGGAATTTCCGACAACACGCTCCGATCGGACATTTTCCATCGGAAAATCCGACCGTGTGTACGGGGCATTACAGTGTTGTGGCACCAGCACCACCACCACCACCACCAAAGGCCCAATTTTTCTGCCCTTGTTCAACAGGAGCATGTAATTACAATTATTGATCTAATATTTCACAGCAGGGCCCTGTGAGGGCTTACAGTGTTGTGGCCACAACAACACCTAAGGCCCAAATTTCTGCTGAGTATATAGGGCAGGCCCCTACCTTCAAACATCCAACTTACAAACGACTCCTACTTGCAAACGGAAGGAGACAACAGGAAGTGAGATGAAATCTACCCATAGGAAGGGAAATTCTCTCCTGTAAGAGTTAATATGGGAAAAACATTTCTCCTTTCCACTGATGCTTTATCACCAATCCTTGTTTCACAAAAAACCCCAAATTTTCAAAAAACATTTGTCATTGGGACAAGAAGTGAGGTGAAATCTTCTGAAGAGGAGCACAGACAGCAAAACAAATGTCACAGGGGTGATAACCCTTCCCTATGTTTTCCAAAAAGCTTAAAAAAGATTTTTTGGCTGGAGCTAAACACGTTAAAAATGTACCCATTCAAAATTACAAACAGATTCTACTTAACAACAAACCTACAGTCCCTGTCTTGTTTGAACCGCCTGTATACTGCTGTTCAGAGTATATAGGGCCTTTTTTTAACCGCTAGCTGACCGCCGGCTGTCTATTGACGGCCAGGCGGCGCAGCTCTCGTTGCGGGCGGGCGTCATATGACGGCCTCGCATTCCTAGGCCACCAGGGGGCGCGCGCGCGCCGCCGCCGGCGATCGCGCGCGCCTGCCGTGTCGCTAGGCACCCGGTGCGTGTGCCCGGCGGCCGCGATGTCCGCCGGGCACCCGCGATTGCCGGTAACACAGCAGGACCGTGGATCTCTGTGTGTAAACACAGAGATCCACGGTCCTGTCAGAGGAGAGGAGACCGATGGTGTGTTCCCAGCACAGAGGAACACCGATCGGTCTCCTCCCCTAGTGAGTCCCCGCCCCCTACAGTTGGAATCACTCCCTAGCAACACAGTTAACCCCTCGATCACCACCTAGTGTTAACCCCTTCCCTGCCAGTCACATTTATACAGTAATCAATGCATTTTTATAGCACGGTTCGCTGTATAAATGTGAATGGTCCCAAATATGTGTCAAAAGTGTCCGATGTGTCCGCCGCAATATCGCAGTCACAATAAAAATCGCAGATCGCCGCCATTACTAGTAAAAAAAATAAAAAAAATAAAAATGTTATAAATCTATCCCCTATTTTGTAGACGCTATAACTTTTGCGCAAACCAATCTATATACGCTTATTGCGGGTTTTTTTTACCAAAAATATGTACAAGAATACATATCGGCCTAAACTGAGAAAAAATTTGTTTTAAAGAAAAAAAAATTGGATATTTATTATCGCAAAAGATAAAAATGATTGTGTTTTTTTTAAAACTTCTCACTCTTCTTTTGTTTATAGCGCAAAAAATAAAAACCGCAGAGGTGATCAAATACCACTAAAATAAAGCTCTATTTGTGGGGAAAAAATGATAACAATTTCATTTGGGTACAGTGTTGTATGACCGCGCAATTGTCATTCAAAGTGCGACAGCGCTGAAAGCTGAAAAATGGCTTGGGCAGGAAGGGGGCGAAAATGCACTGTATTGAGGTGGTTAATTTGGGTGCGGGGTTCCCCTTAATATCCATACAAGACCCAAAGGGCCTGGTAATGGACTGGGGGGTACCCATGCCGTTTGTCTCACTGATTTTCATCCATATTGCCAGGACCCGACATTACATTAAACCCGCAAGCAGTTTTAAATGACTTTTTTTCCTTTAAAAATAGGATTTTTTAAAACTGCTTACCTGTAAAATCCTTTTCTTTCGATGGACATCACAGGACACAGAGCCACAGTAATTACTGATGGGTTATATAGGTATCACTGGTGATTGGACACTGGCACACCCTAACCAGGAAGTTCAACCCCCTATATAATCCCTCCCCTTGCAGGGATACCTCAGTTTTGTAGCCAAGCAATATAGTGTATTAGGAGAGGGCGGGGCCTCTGTGTCCCGTGATGTCCATCGAAAGAAAAGGATTTTACAGGTAAGCTGTTTTAAAAAATTCTATTTTCTTTCTCAAACATCACGGGACACAGAGCCACTGTAATTACTGATGGGATGTCCCAGAGCAATGCTATCTGAGGGGGGGAACCACAACCAAGTAGGGTGCAATCAGACCTGAGGACCCTGTACCGCTGCCTGCAGCACACTACACCCAAAGGTGATATCCTCATGCCTTCTCACATCCACCTGATAGAATCTAGTGAATGTATGAACTGAAGACCAGGTTGCGGCCTTGCAGATCTGAGCCATCGAGGCCCGGTGATGCACTGCCCAAGAAGCACCAATAGCCCTTGTGGAATGTGCCCTCATCTGAAACGGAGGAATCTTCTGTTTCAAACCATAAGCTTGAATGATCAATTGTCAAATCCATTTAGAAATGGTAGCTTTTGATGCTGCCTGTCCTCTACTGGGACCCTCTGGCAGCACAAACAAAACACCCGTTTTGCGAATCTGAGCAGTTGCCTCGAGATAGGCCTTGACTGCTCTTACTACATCCAACGAATGTAGTGATCTCTCTTCCGGAGAACAGGGATCTGGAAAAAAGGAAGGTAGAACAATGTCTTGGTTTAGATGAAAATCTGAAACCACCTTCGGTAAAAAACTAGGATGAGGGCGCAGTACCACTCTATCCTTGTGTACAATCAAATAAGGCTCTTTACAGGAAAGAGCTGCTAATTCTGATACTCTTCTAGCAGAAGAGAAGGCTACCAGAAAAATTAACTTCCTTGTCAGCAAGACCAAAGGAATCTGACGTATTGGTTCAAAAGGCTGTTTCTGTAACACAGACAGAACCAAGTTCAAGTCCCAGGGTTTTAAGGGTGCCTTAACCGGAGGATTAAGGCACGTCACACCCTGCATAAAGTTTTGGACCAAAGATTGCGAAGCAAGTGGCCGTTGAAAAAATACTGATAAGGCCGAGACCTGGCCCTTGATGGTACTCAAGGCCAGCTTCATATCTAACCCCATTTGTAGAAAATCAAGAATTATACCGATCACATACTTTCTGGGATGCCAACCCCTGGATTCACACCAGGATATATAAGCTCTCCAGACTCTATGATAAATCATTCTGGAAGCTGGCTTCCTTGCATCGATCAAGGTAGATATCACAGGACCTGAAAGCCCACGACTCTTCAGAACGTGGGTTTCAATAGCCAAACTGTCAAATTTAGCGTTTGTAAAGCAGGATGGAACACTGGACCTTGAGATAACAGGTCTGGTCGTACTGGTAGTGTCCACGGGGAACCCACCATCATCCTTACTATTTCCGCATACCACGTGTGAGGGGAATGTCAGAATCAGAGCCTGTCAGTATAGGCATTTCCCCATGCGCCTGCATGGTAGAATTGCACATCAGCGCGTACCGTTTCACAATCAGCGGGTACGAGCGTGTGTCCTGAACGGATCAGCTCACGTGGGTGCACAACGCAGCGCATCAGTATGCACGCATGCGCGCACAATGGGACGTTCCCCTGGCGGGCCTATATAAAGACAGCTATGTCCTGTGTTTGTTGCTGGTTCGTCTTTTCAGCTCCTGTGATCTGTTCCTGAACCTGTGTACCTGTGCCTGCCCGTTGTGACCCGGATTGACCTTGACCTTGCTTGAACCTCTCTTGTGCTTGACCCTCGGCTGCCTTCTGGACTTCTCTACCTGCCTGATCTACCCGTGTTTGACCCTCGGTATGCTCCTGGACTTGCCTCTGCCTCATCCTAGTGTGGATCATCTGCCTGCTTGACTACCTGTGTTTGACCCCCAGCTTGCTCTTGGACTTTGTCTCTGCTTCACCCCAGTGTTGGATTATCTGCCTGCTTGATTACCTGTGTTCGACCCCCGGCCTGCTCTTGGACTTTGTCTCTGCTTCACCCCAGTGTTGGATTATCTGCCTGCTTGACTACCCGTGTTTGACCCCTGGCCCGTTCCTGGACTTCTGCCTTGTGTTTGACCCTCTGCATCCGGCTTCAGCCTTCATCTCCAGATTCCTGTTCAGTCGGCTCCGGTGAGGTGTCAGCCACCCTGCACGGATCTCTTCTCTACCTGACGAACCGCTCAGCTACTCTACTACCTGCTGGCGACCCGTGCTTCTTCGTGCCCAATACCCGCTGTGCCACTCCCAGAGGGTATCGTGCGCCCAGCTGCAAGGGGAGCCTCTCTCAGCAACTCGGCCTTGGTGAGTACCTGACACCACGTCCTTCTGGGCCAAGCGGGAGCCACCAGAAGAACTGACTTCCTTTCCTGCCTGATCCTGCGAAGGAGTCGTGGCAGTAGCAGAATAGGCAGGAATGCATAAATCAGTGAGAACCGATGCCACGGAATCACCAACGCATCTATCCCGCATGCAAGAGGATCTTTTGTCCTTGCCACAAATCTGTCTATCTTTTTGTTGAATCGGGATGCAAAGAGATCTACATCTGGGACCCCCCATCTTTGGCATATGTTCCAAAAGATGTCGGGATGCAGAGACCATTCCCCTGGAAGTAACCGCTGGCGACTTAAATAATCCGCCTGCCAGTTCTCTATCCCTGGAATGAAAACTGCCGATATGCATGGCACATGCCTCTCTGCCCAGACTAAGATCTGGTTCACCTCTCTTTGAGCAGCTCGGCTCTGGGTGCCTCCCTGATGATTGACATAAGCCACTGCTGTGGCATTGTCGGAACGGGATCCTGACCGGGCAACCCAGTAGCCTGATAGTCCAGGCCTTTAGGGCTAGATATACCGCATGAATTTCCAGTATGTTGATGGGTAAAGTCCTCTCGGTCTTGGACCATACCCCTTGGACCGCAGACTGTTCCAGAACTGCTCCCCAACCCGACAGACTTGCATCTGTTGTTATCACCGTCCAGGTAACCGGTAGAAAGGATTTCCCCTTCTGCAGGTGTTCAGGTATTAGCCACCAATTGAGGCTGTGATGCACCGCATGAGACAGGTGCATCAGAAAGTCTAATGCCTGAACCTTCTTGTTCCAGGCCGACAGAATACTGTTTTGCAGCATTCTTGAATGAAACTGAGCATAGGGAACTGCTTCGAATGAAGACACCATCTTCCCTAGTAGCCTCATACAAAGGCGGACAGAAGGCCCCTTCTTGGTCCTGACTGTCAGAATAAGCTCTCTTAAAGCAGTGATCTTTGCCTGAGGTAGAAATATTTTCTCCTGGCCTGTATCTATGATCAGACCTAAATACTCCAGTCTTCTTACTGGTTTTAGGAAAGACTTTTCTAGGTCGAGGTTCCAACCCAGGTGTTCCAGATACCTGACTGTGGTCCTCAAGTTTCCGTTCAAGGAGGCTACCGACCGGTCTATCAAGAGCAGGTCGTCTAGGTATGCTATGACAGCTATACCCTGAGCCCTTAATCTGGCCAGAGGAGGAGCCAAGACCTTTGTGAACACTCGAGGTGCAGTGGCTATCCCAAAGGGCAGAGCCACAAACTGGAAATGGCGGCCTCCTATCTCGAAGCGCAGAAACTTCTGATGAGCGGGAAAAATAGGCACATGCAGATATGCATCTCTGATGTCTATCGATGCCAGAAATTCTCCTCCCTGCAGGGTGGAAACTACTGTCCAAATTGATTCCATGCAGAAGGATTGAATCCTTAGGAATCGGTTCAGATCCCTTAAATCCAGAATGGTCTGACCTCCCCATTTGGTTTTTGGACCGTAAAAAGGTTGGAATAGAAGCCCAATCCTTGATCCTTCGTGGGAACTACCACAATGACCTCCTGCGACAAAAGTCGCTCTAATGCTAGAAGGAGCGACTGCTTCTTCTCTGGATCTCTAGGGACACTTGACCTGAGAAAACGAGGAGAAGGGAATTCCTGAAACTCCAGCTTGTACCCTAAGGTTACCGTGGAGACTACCCATCTGTCCTGGAAATCCTCCTGCCAGAGCCCTGAGAACTGTCGCAGTCTTCCCCCCACTCGAGTGAGCGGGGGCGCCCCCTCATGCAGAGGTCTTATGCCCCGTACACACGGTCGGACTTTGTTCGGACATTCCGACAACAAAATCCTAGGATTTTTTCCGACGGATGTTGGCTCAAACTTGTTTTGCCTACACACGGTCGCACAAAGTTGTCGGAATTTCCGATCGCCAACCACGCGGTCACGTACACCACGTACGACGAGACTAGAAAAGGCCGGTTTATAACCAAGCGCGGCACCCTTTGGGCTCCTTTTGCTAATCTCGTGTTAGTAAAAGTTTGGTGAGAGACGATTCGCGCTTTTTCAGACTCGTGGCTTTCAGATCGTTTTCTGCCATTCAGTTTGTGCTTGTGGGTTTGTATTTGCTCTTCAGTGCGTGCAGTCAGTTCTTATCGGAGTTTTCTGTGCGATCTTGTCCGCTCGTTGCTGTTTTTCAGGTCGCTCTTCACAGGCCTTGCTGTTCTTCAGTGCGTTCTGTTACTTCGTTCTGAGCAGCCGACCGTTTTCTAGCCATGTTTCGTATGCGTACTCCTCGTACAGTTCGTGCTGTGCGGGGGCTTGGTGTTGGGGTCCTGACCTTGACACAAGTCCAGTCCATGAACAGGGCGAGGAGGAGTTCATGGACCAAGAATTGGTTGCTTCAGCATGACCAGTTCTGTCACATGCCTTTGCTCCGTGAGATCCGTGAGAATAATCCTGGTGATTTCAGGAATTTTCTCAGGATGACGAACCCCGTATTTCACCGTTTGTTGGCTTCGCTGACCCCCTATATCAGCAGGCAGGATACCTGCATGAGGCAAGCCATCACTCCGGAGCAGAGGTTGGTCGCTACCTTGCGGTATTTGGCGACAGGGAGAAGCCTGCAGGACCTCAAGTTCTCGACAGGCATCTCCCCCCAGGCTCTTTGTTGACATTTACTGCTTGTGTTTGTTTTAGCTGACCCTGACAGAAATGTGTGGAGTCCAGAAAATGTCGTGATTGTGTAACCTTATACAAAGCACTGTTGGCTGTTATTTACTAAATGCAAAGACACTTTTCACTACAAGTGCACTTGCAACTGCACTGAAACTGCACTTGTAGTGCAAAGTGGATTTGCCCTTAGGAAATTACCCCCATTTTCTCAACAAACAACAATTACATCACCCCAAAAGTGTTGTAGCGTTGAGACAATAATCCACACATTCTTGATGAACAATCTTTTTAATACCAGCACAATCACATGTGCATTTACCAAAGGTTTTTCTGACAAACCGACATGTTTGTTGTATAACAATTTTTGTGGTGTCTTTATCCAAAATCAAAATGTGCATTTTATAGAAAACAGGCCTGTGTAAAACCCACAAGAAAGACACAAATCTTGATCTTACAAAGTTCACATTTGGTAGAACTTGAAGGCAATATCAGACATGAGTATTTAGGAACTGTGTTTGATATTGCGTTCAGATGGGGGGAAATCACCCCTGGAAAAGCCAAATTTGGAAGATGCACACAAATTTCCCAATGTCATCATGTGCGACCTGCCATCACGGGGGATCAAGGGATGTGTTTTGGGGGAGAAAGCCCTTCCTCACCGTTACTTTATTATTGAGGAAGGGGTTGCACCCCCAAAACGCGTCCATTGATCTCCCGTGATGGCAGATAGCACATGTTGACACACTGTGTGCATCCTCCAAATTTGGCTTTGGGAAAAATCACAAAAACATTTCGCACATTGTAGCAGACAAAAGAAGAAAGTGATTTTGAGGGGCTTTAAACTCGCCCCAAAACATCAATGATGTTTTTATATTTTGGAATAACATCATTGATGTTTTGCTTGATGTTTTCCAATTGTAAATTACACCCCATGATCTCCCCAATCAGGATCTGGGCACTTTCGGATGTGAAAGGATCTTCATCCACAACCTCACGATCACCTAAAAAGAAAGGAAACCCAAAATAAATTAGGTCTAAAAAAAATGCCGCCATCCATCTCTTATCTGAGCCTGTGGTCGCAGACACTCACCTGTTCTGGTGACTAGTTCCACCACGTCTTCTTCCTCCTGCTCATCTTGTGTTGGGGGGATTTTCCCTTCTTCCAGAGGGGGGGGGGGCTCTGGTCTCCTCGGATGAGGGGTGTCCTCCGAGTCTTTTCTCCCCTATGTAAAACAAAAATGGTATAATTAGCACACAGATATTTGATGGCAGAACTCTAAAGATGAAACATTGCTTGGAAGTGGGGTACAATGATCTATTTTAGCCGAGTTCCAAGATGTAGCTTTTTTAGTGTCCTTTGTCAAGCTGCAATACTTTACCTGTTTTGTACAAGCTTCACAGATGGAGACCCCCCTATAGTATACACTGGAGCACCTGTGTGCCCCCCCCTAATAAAAATGGTGTTCTGGGGTCCCACATTAGTGCTCCAGTGTCCAGATGTGAAAACAGCTGCTCAGTGTCCTCTCCTTACACAGAATCTAGTTTGCATTTCATTCTAGTAACAAAGCCATCTACACAACCCAATTCTTTGAAGACAAGTATAGGGCCTCAAAATGGTGGCCAAATGCATATGGCCTAAACAATGGTATTTTATAGTCCGAAAAAAAAATGTGTGATCCGAACGAATAATGTGCCCATGAACATGAAAGTTGCCATTTTAAACTGTACAACAGTTCCTAAAAGCACATGGAGCAGCACGAACGTAATAAACACAAGAACAATAGGAACACAGCACAACTACTTACTTTTTTGCAGCACTCTCCGGATCTTTCTGTACTGCTCATGTTCTCGTAATTTCAGGTCCGACCACCGCTTCCTGAGCTGATCTTTCGATCGTCGTACCCCGATTTCCGGTGCAGACTCCTGACCACTTTCGCCATGATCTTGGCCTTTCGGACATTGTGGTTGGGGTAAGGCCCATACTTTCCATCATAGTCGGCCTTCTTCAGGATGTCCACCATTTCCAACATCTCCCCAAAGGACATATTTGAGTCCTTTAATCTCCTTCTGGATCGGGACATTTCAGGCTCCGGCCTTTCCTCCTCCTCCTCCTCGTTGCTGTAATTAGCACGATCCTGCTGTCTATCCGCCATGTGCTCTTCCTCCACTGCGCCGAACAAAAAGGGGCGGGGAATAGAATAGAAAGAACATCAGGGGCGGGCGGAGTTATACGCATGCGCAGTGTGTATAAATCGTAACGCGCGCGTCTTACGTACGATCTGTGAGCGGAGGAAGGAGCATCGGAGACGCCGATCGTGCTAACGAAGGTAGGATCTAAACTTGGGCCTATACTGCTTCGAAATTGAAGCCTATATTGTAACAAGATTAGGGGAGTTTGGCCTGACATTAGGGTTTGTCTTGTGTTGTGTCTTGCAGAGAAAATGGATGGGTTCAACGACCACAATTTCCTGCCCCTGTTTATTGACAAGTACAGAGAGCTGCCCTGTCTGTGGCAGGTCAGACACCCCCACTATAACCACAAACAGAAGAGGCAGGCAGCGCTGGAGAAACTGCTGGAGTTGGTAAAGCCGGTGGTCCCCACAGCAACCATCCCTTATTTAAAAGCTAAAATTGGTGGCCTGAGGAGCACTTATCTGAGGGAGCGCAAGAAGGTCACAGATTCCCAGAGGTCCGGAGCTGCAGCAGATGACGTTTATGTCCCCAGGCTGTGGTACTATGAGAGACTGCGATTTCTGTCAGACCACACTGAAGTCAGGGAATCCCTCTCCACTCCTTCCACGCTTCCTTCCACCCCAGCTGAGGCTTCCGATGTCCAACCTAGGCCTTCCAGCCAGGAAGAAGTGGAGGAGCCAGGCTGGAGTCAGGTATAGCATTCTTCTACAGATTTCTGGGCAATAAAGAAATGATGTTTACTAGATGTTATTATTGATCACTAATTGCTGCTTGAAAG
Source organism: Lithobates septentrionalis (assembly GCA_037952835.1). Lineage (NCBI taxonomy): Eukaryota > Metazoa > Chordata > Amphibia > Anura > Ranidae > Lithobates > Lithobates septentrionalis. The sequence goes on from JBBDGP010002752.1 coordinate 273,382, forward strand.
TGTTTTACATATCAATAGACAGTAGTAGGCACCCAAAATTGGGACAAGAATGCAAAATGCTGGGCTCAGAAGGATAGTCTGTTATATTTGTTCTAAGTATAAAATTGATGCGCTTTAAATAAATAGTGCACAATATGCTGCTGCGACTAAGCTTAAATCCAGGAATAAAAAATGCATACATGTGAATAAAATAAATTAATAATTATGGTGCTAATACATGTGTTAAAATTGCCAAAATAAATCTTCAAATTGGTGATGTGACGGTGAGTATAAATAAAATAATAATGACACTCTAAATACAATGTCCAGGCAGAGATAAATAGTGGGAGAAAGTAAAAATAATTAAACAGTTCCTTCCCTTAATCCAGATTGATTGACTCACTGGGTTAGATCGTTTGTACCAGGATATTTCGTTTTTCTTGTATCCCACTTCAGCATTTACACTGCTGGTGATTCGGCTCTCAGGATAAAGGTTTTATGCAAAGCAAGCAAAGAAAAAATAGATCATTGTGCAGTGAACTTACTAGATAGTACATAAGCAAAACAGGGACAAAAGATACACTCACAAACTCCCGGTCTATTAGAAGCATTCAAATAAGCAGATTGCAGTCAGCCGCTGTGGACGAGGTTTCCCATAGAGAAACAGCTGCTGTTAACCTTCAGGTGTATTGCAGCACTGAACGTCCTAAGCTCCTCCCACGCGTTACATCACTGACACGTGACTTTTTCAAGGATCATCAGGATTCATTTTTTTAGCTGTTATATTTGTTAACATTGAATTTGCAGCAGTCAGGAGGTGAAAATTGTGTGTGATTGATGAAAACAATACTAAAACTATGTCCCTTTTTCATACACAGGAAGACCTCAGCCAGGAGGAGGCTGTGGAATGTGGCAGTCAGGAGGAGGCGGGGATTAGTGGCAGCCAGGAGGAGGCGGGGATTAGTTGCAGCCAGGAGGAGGCGGGGCTAAGTGTCAGCCAAGAGAAGCCAGGGACAAGTCGCAGCCTGACTGAGTCTCAGGTCCCTCCCCTCCGCCTGCCATATAAAAGGGCCAGGAAGGCCACTCCCAGTCCTGTGCAGGATTCAGCGTACAGGCTGATCCAGGAGGCTTCGGCGTCCCTCAGAGCCTTCCCCAGTCCTGAAGAGGCCTTTGCCTGCATGGCTGCCACCAAATTGCAGGGCATGCAGGAGGGCCAACGCAAGATTTCTGAGGACCTGATTTATAAAGTCCTTCGTAAGGGGGAGAGTGGGGAACTGACACCCAAGACGGATGTCATTGAGATGGACCATCCTCCTCCTCCTCCTCCTCCTCCTCCTGCTTCCACAACTCCACCACCACAGCCAAAGGCTGGAAGGAAGCGTGGAAGGAAGACCAAAGAGTGATTGCCCTGGGTTCAGTCTGGTCTGACAGAAGCTGCAGTCTCTCGTATGAACACAGCCTGGGGACACAGATGTCATCTGCTGCTTTCCGGATCTCTGGGACTTCTGGACCAGACTGCCCTCCCTTAGATATGGACTCCTCAGGCCACCAATTTTGCTTTTAAATAATTGATGTCTGCCCTGGGAGTCCAAGGCTTCTCCCACTTCTGCAGTTTCTCCAGCGTTGCCTTCCTCTTTGTTTTTTTATAGTTGTGACCCCTTAATAAAATATTTTTAGGTAAATTCTACTCTCCTGTGTGTGTTTTCATCCAAAAAGGACAGTTTGTTGGTGAGTATTCAGGTACATTTCTAAAGTACAATGTGAAATTAACAAGGGACAACAACACCAAACAATCTCCTCCTACAGATTAAATAGAACAACATATCAATGGTGTTGTGGGAACTTGTCACAAAAAACACGCAAACATTTTCGGGAGTACAAATCAAAATCACCAAAAAATAAAAAATAAAAAGAGAAACACAAAAAAAGATTCTACATTAAAGTAAAAAAAAAAAAAAAAATATGTTGTCAGATGTGAGAAATCAAAATATATTGAGGGAATCCCGATAAATAGTAACGAAAAAAGTTTGTGAGAAGTGTGTGTGAATATGAGCATCAAAACGACTTAATTCTTGTCACATTATAAAGAAGAAGAGAGTGCGCTGTATTAAACCATTTTGAACATTGCAGCGTGACGAAAGTGCTTTATCCATTACGAAAGCTAAGTTTACCAGAACGAGCTGTCCCGTGTCGGAATTTCTTCTGAGCATGCGTGGCACTTTGTGCGTCGGAACAGGCCACACACGGTCGGAATTGACGCGATCGGATTTTGTTGTCGGAAAATTTTATCTCCTGCTGTCCAACTTTGTGTGTCGGAAAATCCGATGGAAAATGTCCGATGGCGCCCACACACGGTCGGAATTTCCGACAACACGCTCCGATCGGACATTGTCCATCGGAAAATCCGACCGTGTGTACGGGGCATAAGTGTTTTGCCTAGTAGGCTTCTTCCCCCAGGACTTCTTTTGTCCCTGGGGTTGACTCTTGTCTCTGGACCCAGATGGAGGAGGCCGTCGAGACTGCCTGGAGGCTGAAGCCCCCGGCGCTGGGGAAAGAGTCCGTCTGAAAGAGGGACGCTTACTTTTCTTCTTAACAGGTAAGAGTGCTTTTCCCATAAGAGATTCTTTTGATATAGTTATCCAAGTCTTCTCCAAACAACCTTTCACCATGAAATGGAAACCCAGCCAGGAGCTTCTTACATGGTGCTTCGGCTGACCAATTTTTCAACCATAGCATTCTATGTATATGCACCAACCCCAGTGAAAGACGGGAGGTTTGCACGATAGAATTTCTGATGGTGTCAACAACAAAGCATAAGGCCGCTGGAAGGTTAGCCAACCCCTGGGCCTGCTGTTCAGGTAAAACCTTGATGACCTGTTTAACATGGTCTCTTAAGTACTGACAGACTCCAATCACTGCTACTGCAGGTTGAGCCACTGAACCTGCTAAGGAGAAAACATCCTTCAATAGGGATTCCATCTTTTTATCTACAGGATCCCTGAGCATCTGAGCATTGTCTACAGGACAAGTCAGACTATTATTTACAGAGGAAATGGCGGCATCAATGGCCGGTATTCCCCACATCTTGATAAACTTTTCTTCCATAGGATAAAGTGTAGAAAACTTTTATCTGGGTGATCCCACTTAACATAAAAGAGCTTTTCAAGTAAATTATGAACAGGAAAAGCCTGTGCTGTTTGAGGAGGTTTCAGTGACCCTAAAGAAGAAGAGGGTTCTTTAACTGATTCAGATATGGGCAACTTAAATGTGTAGCGGACCAATCCAGTAAGGATCTGCACTAAGACTTTCTCCTCTTGGGAAGTTGCAGAGGGTCCCTCTCCACCTGATACCTCCGAAGAGGAATCATCCGTCCCATCCCGATCCTCTGAAAGGGATTCCTCTCCTTCATCCCAGAGCTCCTCTTCCTGAGGGTCTTGGGAAACAGAGGAAGGCCTAGTGCGTTTTCTTCCACCAAGTGAAGACTTAATCACGGCCATTAATCTTTCCTCTAAACCATTAATGGTTGAGGAAAAAACCTCCTGTGTAATATATACAGGGGCTGAAGTGCCAGAAGCAGGTATAGCCCCTGACCCCGACGGCTCTCCCTGGCTAGCCGTCCCTGGCCCCTCAGGGGGGGAGGATGCTGCAGACAGGGGGCCCTCAGAACCTGAACAAGATCCCCTAGAGTCTCTGGTTCTTGGGGTGCTTGAACCTCTTCTACCCATAGTGCAAAGCAACAAGGTGGAGGTATCAAAAAATGAACACTGACTGCTGAGCGATGTAGTCTGGCTAAAAGCCTTGCTACCCAATGCCCAGTCTGGTGTTACTTTAGTAAATGCTGCCTAGGAGAATGCCTGTGTCCCACCTTACATGCGACCGTTAGCTCTGTGTCCCTCCAGAAGGCTTAGTGCACCTGTAATTAGTGCCTTTAATAGCTTGCAGCCGGTCCTATGGGCGTCTGAGCACACTGTACTGATGCCCCGCCCCCCTCAACCGTGCCCCCCCCCTTCGTTTTTTGAAAAACGAGCGCCGACCCTTCTGAATCAAACATGGAGGAGGCTGGGGGAGGGGGAGGAGGAATAGAGGCTGGTAATGATGGGCCTGCCTGTGTAATGGCAGCGGCGGCGACAGCGGTGAAAATGTGGTGTCTAACCGCCTTACAGATGACCTGCGGCCTCCCCCTAGTCTGGGGGGAGATATCCCTGAGGAGAGCCCCCGTCCCATCCTACCTGGAACCGGCCGGAGGAGCTTGTACAGCGTCGAACACTTGAGATAGACATCAGCATAAAAAGGTATGTGCTCTTGGCAGCCCCCGGTGATCACAATAGGCATAGCATTCATTTACCTTATAGGAGAAACCTACTAGAATTAAAAAAATCTGTGGAATCTCCTTTACCTTATCCAGCCGCAGGGTTCTGTTGTGCAGACCCAATCTTCGCCTCTCACAGTGGGCTCCATTTGAAAAAACCGTCAGAGACTGGGGCCCCCTACGAATAGGGGGATCTACAGTTCTGGCCCTGTACAGCATCCGGCTAGAAATTAGGCTAGAAAAAACATTTTCTAATATGCGGGGTTGAGCTCTCTAAAAAGAGAAGCGTTACAGGTAAAACCTCGTTTCTTCGGACACGAGGCCCGGGTACCATCCAATTCGGCCTAGAAAAGACACTTTGGAATGGATCCGGTTCGCGTGGCCTGCCCCAGTATAGGATATAGGATAATCCCTTTGGAGCTCAGCACAGAACATCTTTACACGTCCATCACCTAAGACACTGGCGTAAAAACTGAGGTATCCCTGCAAGGGGAGGGATTATATAGGGGGTTGAACTTCCTGGTTAGGGTGTGCCAGTGTCCAATCACCAGTGATACCTATATAACCCATCAGTAATTACTGTGGCTCTGTGTCCCGCGATGTTCGAGAAAGAAAATTTCATTGTGCAGGGACTGTTCTAAGCACGGGAAACACGCGCCACTTTACAGGCATACTATAGAGTAGACACTCCCCAGGTACGATATTTAAAGGAATATTTAACTTTTTTTTTTTTTTTTACTTTAAGCATCATTAAAATCACTGCTCCCGAAAAAACTGCCTTTTTTAAAAGTTTTTTTTGCATTGATACATGTTCCCTGGGGCAGGATCCAGGTCCCCAAACCCTTTTTCGGACAATACCATGAAAATTAGCCTTTAAAATGAGCACTTTTGATTTCGAACGTTCGAGTCCCATAGACGTCAATGGGGTTGTAACGTTCGTGCGAATTTTAGGTCCGTTCGCAGGTTCTGGTGCGAACCGAACCGGGGGGGTTTTCGGCTCATCCCTAGTCTAGAGGCAACAGTGCTGGTCATGGACATGGTGCATCCTCATCAGCACGTGGCCGTGGGGCATGCTTGTCCTTTTTCTCGGCAGCTGGCCATGTTAAGCCACAACATGCCGAAGAGTTGGTAGAGTGGATGACCAAGCCGTCCTCATCCGCCTCATCCTCTGTCACCCAGGCTACCTTGGCTGCCAATGCAGGTGCCAAAGCTACCTATTCCTTGGACTCAAGGTCATCATCAGTTACTCCTTCCCTAGTCCCACCGGAGGAGTCCCCCAAACTGTTCGACCACAGTGTCGGGTACATGCTGTAGGAGGATGCGCAGTGTTTTGAAGGCTCTGATGATGGTACCCAACTTGAGGAAGGCAGTAACGTGAGCCCAGAGGGGGGGGTTGCCCAAGAAGCACAACAAACTGGCAGTCATGTTCCCCCAGCTGCAGCATACTGCCAGGTTTGCTCCAGTGATGAGGAGGGAGGGGATGATGAGCTCACTGACTCTACGTTGTGACATAGAAATTTGGCTATACGCAGAGCACACAGCCAAATCTCCTGTTTCTAATAATAATAACAATTTTGTCTAATGATATAAATGCATCTCACCTTTTGATCATATGCCATCCTCTGGTGTAGCCCATCCTCTGGTGTGTGCCCCATTCTCACAAACAGACACAACACATGCTTACGTTCCCAGCTCCAACGTCGCTCTGCTTGCTCAGCAGTGTGCTGACTCTTTATTCAAAGACCACAAAAGCAATCACAAACAGGAAGCCCTGGCCCCAACAGCCAATCGCTTCCTTCACAGGAAATGACCTCACAGGAAATGACCTCACAGGATGTGAATGACCATATAAGGATTTAACAACACAACACAATACAACCAAATGACGATGACTAGAGTTCCTCATGGATGGGAGATTATCTGCAGGTGTACGTCATGGCACCCCAAACATGTTGATCAGGCATATCGCGGTGACAAGAGGAAACAACCGATAATGTCTTTGCAGAGCGAACACCCCCCCACCAGACGATCGTTCTGTGCATTGCACAGGGGCCCTTCGCTGGCGGACATGTCCTCTCCGCAAACACCTCTCTCCAAACACTAGGAAGTTTTCCACTACCTAACAGGTCTCAACCAGCATCAGTCTGCCCCAGTCAGCTCTTTAGAGCGGGCTGCGAGAGAACAGACACTGGGAGACTCTTATGACAATACATTAATATACATCTTCATAAAATTTTCCACAACAGTGGCTGCCTGATAGGAGAGAAGAGGAGGAGACACATCTCCAACGAGGCAGGATGCCCTCCAGGGGCCAGCTTAAGGGCAGCCAAGCGACTGCATCACACCGCAGAGCTCCACAAGTGCAGGGCGCAGGTGACTCCGCGCATTATTCCAAAAGTTCTTCGGTGTGGGCCTTTTTTGAGACATGTGCAGCAGATTGCACCGTTGCTATTTGCAACATATGTCTGAAGCGTATCAAGCGTGGACTAGACAGCAAGCGCTTGGGCACCACCTGCTTAATCAGACATATGTCGAGCTCCCATGCAGCCCGTTGACAACACTACCTAAAAGACCCACACCAAAGAACAAGGCGGACCTCTCCTTGCTCCTCCTCATCAGCTGGGATCTCCAACCCCACTATACCTTCAGTCCTCTCAGAAACCTGCACTGAGAGGAATGAAGGTGTAGAATTAGGTGTGCATTTGCCAAGTACTTGCGGGAAATCTGCTATTGGTACACCAACGTCCGATTCTAGCAGGCAGGTTTCCCTACCCCAGTTGCTCCACCGGCGAAAGAAGTTCGCTCCCAGCCATCCACATACCCAGCAGTTGAATGCTAGCTTGGCTAAATTGCTAGCACTTCAACTGCTGCCCCTTTCAGTTGGTAGACTCTGCCCCCTTCCGTGAGTTTGTGGAATGTGCGGTACCTCAGTGGCAGGTTCCCAAACGCCACTTTTTTTCACGGAAGGAGATTCTGGCATTGGAAGGCAATATCTTGGCCTCGCTGAACAGGGCGGTCAGAGGTAAGGTGCATATTACCGCTGACTCATGGTCCTGCAGGCATGGACAGGGACGTTACTTATCTTTCACCATGCACTGAGTGACTCTTCTGGCAGCTGGGAAGGATGCAGGACAGGGTGCAGTAGTGTTGGAGGTTGTTCCGCCACCATGCCTCCAAAATTCTACTAGTGGTGATTCTGCCACACCTCTCTCCTCCACCCCCTCCTCTTCTTCTTCCTCCATGGCCTGTGCTTATTTGTCCTCGGAACCAGCAGTGCTCCGTAGGCGTTCAAGGGGCTACGTAAGCACGAAGGCAAAAAGATGCCATGCGGTGCTTGAGCTGGTGTGCTTGGGGGACAGAAGCCACGCTGGGGCAGAGATTCTGTCAGCTCTGCAGGGGCAGGTTCAGAGGTTGATGCCACACCAGCTTAAGACAGAAATGGTGGTTTGCGACAATGGCACCAACCTCCTCTCCGCCCTCCGACAGGAACAACTGACCCATGTGCCCTGTTTGGCTCACATCCTTAACTTGGTGGTGCAGTGGTTCTTGGGCAGGTACCCGGGCTTACAGGATGTCCTGAGGCAGGCCAGGAAAGTCTGTGTGCATTTCCGCCAGTCATATAATGCCAGTACTCGGCTGGCTGACCTCCAAAAGGAATTTAACCTGCCCAAGAACTTCCTAATCTGTGACATGCCTACCAGGTGGAACTCAACGTTGGCCATGCTGCAGTGGCTGCACATGCAGCAGAGGGCCATCAATGAGTACCTATGCAACTATGGCACCAGGACAGGGTCAGGGGAGCTTGGTTTTTCTCCCCACGCCAGTGGGCCATGATCAGGGATGCATGCACTGTCCTGTCACCATTTGAGGAGGCCATGAGGATAGTGAGTAGTGACAGTGCATGCATCAGTGTCACTGTCCCTCTTGTCCACTTGTTGGAGCACACGCTGAGGACTTCCTTACCTCTCAAGGCCCCCTTTATCGAGACAGTGTTCCTGCGTGCCCACCCATCACACAGGAAGAGGAGGAGGAGGAGGGTGTCAGCATGGAGGTGGGGCCTAGCACTGAGCATCAGCAGCAGTCTTCAAGGGATCATTTACAGTCCGAAGAAACCCATGAACTTGTACGTGGCTGGGAGGAGGTGCCTGCGGATCATGTCGTCCTTAGTGACCCAGAGGACTCTGGACCGAATGCCTCAGCAAACCTACGCTGCATGGCCTCCCCGATCCTGCAAAGCCTGCGGAAGGATCCTTGTATTCGTGGTATCAAGGAGAGGGATCATTACTGGCTGGCAACCCTCCTTGATCCACATTACAAAGGTAAGGTTGCAGACCTTATCTTGCTGTCACAGAGGGAGCAGAGGATGAAACATCTTCAGGAGGCCTTGCAGAAAGGTTTGTGCAACGCGTTTCCAGAGCCTGGGTGGTTACAGTTTCCTGGTCCTCCTGGACAACGTGTTGCTGAGGCTTTGGTCAGTCACAGAAGGAACAGTGGAGAAGGTGGCCGTCTGACTGATGCGTCTGCAGCCCCAAGGTATGATTGGTTCCAGCAACCATCGCCATCGTCTGATGGTGCAGGAATACCTAGGGGCAAGATCAGACTTGGACACCTTTCCCACCAAAAATCCTCTGGGTTACTGGGTCTTGAGGATGGATCACTGGCCAGAGCTTGCACAATATGCAATTGAGCTACTGGCCTGTCCTGCATCCAGCGTTCTTTCGGAACGCACATTCAGTGCTGCTGGAGGCTTTGTAATCGATCACAGGGTGCGCCTGTCCACCGAATTGGTCGATCGGCCGACCTTCAGAAAAATGAATCAGTCTTGGATCACCAGCTACCAAGCACCTGATGCTGATGTAACTGAATATTTTTTTTTAAATGTGAGATCCCTTCAAGACTGCCTATGCTGATGCTGAGTGACTATCCTGTTATGCTGAGTGACAATCCTCTTCCTCCTCAATGTTCATGCTGATAGCTTGTAAGAACATTTTTGGTTCTGGGCACCGCCACCAGTGGCTAAGGCCCAATTTTTCTGCCCCTGTCTAACAGGGGCATGTAATTCCAATTTTTGATGCAATACTTTGCATCAGGACTCATTCCTGCACTCCATCTAGAGTATCTGTGAGGGGTTTCAGTGTTGTGGCACCAGCACCAGTGCCTTAGGCCCAATTTTTCAGCCCCTGTTTAACAGGGGCATGTAATTACAATTCTTGATCTAATATTTCACAGCAGGGCCTGTTCCTGCACCCACCAAGAGTAACTGTGAGGCCTTAAAGTGTTGTGGCAACACCACCACACCGTCCACCACCAAAGGCTCAATTGGACACTTGACCAATGTTCTATGTTTTGCACACGTCCTAAATTTGGTGGTGCAAAGGTACCCAGGCTTACAGGTACCCAGGCTTACAAGATCTCATGAGGCAGGCCAGAAAAGTCTGTGGTCATTTCTGCCGGTCATACAATTCCAGTGCTCAGCTGGCTGACATTCAAAGGGAATGCAACCTGCCCACCAACCGCCTCATTTGTGACATGCCCACCAGGTGGAACTCAACGTTGGCAATGCTGCAGCAGCTGCACACACAGCAGAGGGCCATCATTGCGTACCTGTGCAAGTATGGCACCAGGACAGGGTCAGGGGGGGCTTGGCTTCTTTTTGCCACGCCAGTGGCTACTGATCAAGGATGCATGCACTGTCCTGTCACCATTTGAGGAGGCCACAAGGATGGTGAGCAGCGACAATGCATGCATCAGTGACACTGTCCCTCTAGACTTGCTACTGGAGCACATGCTTGTGGAATCATGGACAGGGCACTTCATGCAGAACAGCAGGAGGAAGAGGAGGACTTCCTTCCCTCTCAAGGCCCCCTTTATCCAGATAGCTTTCCTGCAGGGCCGCCAAACACACAGGAAGAGGAGGAGGATTGTTTCAGCATGGATGTAGAGGATAACACGCAGCAGTCTTCAAGGGGTGGTTTTCAGTCCCCAGAAACCCAAGGAGTTGTACGTGGCTGGGAGGAGGTAGTTCCAGATAATGTGATCCTTAGTGACCCAGAGGACTCAGAATCGAATGCCTCTGCAAACCTACACTGCATGGCCTCCCTGATTCTGCAAAGCCTGCAAAAGGACCCTAGGATTCGTGGTATCAAGGAGAGGGACCATTACTGGCTGGCAACCCTTCTTGATCCACGTTACAAGGGTAAAGTTGCAGAACTCATCCTGCCTTTGCAGAGGGAGAAGAGGATGAAACATCTTCAGGAGGCCTTGAAGAAAAGTTTGTGTAACACATTTCCAGACCCTGGGAGGTTACCATTTTCTGGTGCTGGACAACGTGTTTCTGAGGCTTTGTTCAGTCAGAGGAAAAGTGGTGGAGAAGGTGGTCGGCTGACCGATGCCTTTAACCACTTGCTTACTGGGCACTTAACCCCCCTCCTGCCCAAACCAATTTTCAGCTTTCAGTGCTCTCACACTTTGAATGACAATTACTCAGTCATGCAACACTGTACCCAAATTTTTTTGTCCTTTTTTTCATACAAATAGAGCTTTCATTTGGTGGTATTTGATCACCGCTGGGTTTTTTATTTTTTGCGCTATAAATGAAAAAAGACTGAAAATTTTGAAAAAAAAACGCATTTTTTTTCGTTTCTGTGATAAAATTTTGCAAATTAGCAATTTTTCTTTATAAATGTTGGCCACAATTTATACTGCTACATATCTTTGGTAAAAATAACTCAAATTAGTGGATATAATGTGGTCTGTGTGAAAGTTATAGAGTCTACAAGCTATGGTGCAAATCATCATAAAAAATTGATCACATCTGATGTACTGGCAGCCTATCTCATTTCTTGAGACCCTAAAAAGCCAGGAAAGTACAAATGCCCCCCAAATTACCCCTTTTTGGAAAGTATTCCAAGGTATTTAGTAAGAGGCATGGTGAGTTATTTGAAGTTGTCATTTTTTCCATAATTCTTTGAAAATTTGGATTTTATTTTTTTTTCACAAACTTGTCACTGTAATAGCTTATTTCTCTCACATAGAATGTGCATACCACAAATTATACCCCAAAATCCATTCCGCTACTCCTCCTGAGTATTACGATACCACATGTGTGGGACTTTTTCACTACCTGGCCACATTCAGGGAGCACCATCAGGTGTTCAAGGAGCATAAATTACATATCTAACTTGTTGACTACCTATTACACTTTTGAAGGCCCTAGAGCACCAGGACAATGGAAACGCCCACAAAGTGACCCCATTTTGGAAAGCTAAGCCCCCAACATATAATCTATGAGGCATAATGAGTCTTTTGAATGGTTCATTTTTTTTCCTGATGTTTTTGGAATATGTGGAAAAAAAATGAAAACGCATTTTTTTTTTACACAAAGTCGTCGGTTTATAAGATATTTCCAACACATAGCATTTACATAGCAAAAATAACACCCCAAAATACATTCTGTTACTCCTCCTGATACCACATGTGTGAGACTATTACACAGCCTGGTCACATACAGAGGCCCAACATTGAAGTAGCACCTTTTAAGCGCTCTAGGAGCATAAAATACACATCTTATTTCTCAACCACCTATTACACTTTTGAAGGCCCTGGAGCACAAGGACAATGGAAACGCTCACAAAATGACCCCATTTTGAAAAGCTAACACCCCATCGTATAATCTATGAGGCATAATGAGTCTTTTGAACTGTTCATTTTTTTCCAGAGGTTTTTAAAAAAATGTAGAAAAAAATTAAAACGCATTTTTTTTTTTTTTTAAACGCATTTTTTTTTTTTTTTTTTACACAAAGTTGTCCGTTTATAAGATATTTCACACACATAGCATTTACATAGCAAAAATGACACCCCAAAATACATTCTGCCACTCCAAAATACATTCTGCCACTCCTGAGTATGGCGATACCAAATGTGTGAGACAGCCTGGCCACATACAGAGATCCAACATGCAAGGAACACCGTCAGGTGTTCCAGGAATACATAGAATGCACATACCAAGAATTACACCTCAAAATACATTATGCAGAGCAAAGGGTAAACAAAAAATTACCTGTGGTTTTAGTAGCGCAGTTGTCCACAGGAGGATAGCACTGGTCCAGGCAGCAGGCAGGGACTTGGTCAGCAACAGCGAACACAATTGAGCAGGCAGGGATACTGACCATATACAGTCCAGGGTGAGTGCAGGCAGAGATATTGTCAGCAGTGCCAAAAATATTAGTCCTGGTAGTAGGCAGGAACATGGTCCATGTGCTGTGGTCAGTGCAACAGGCAGAGGCATGATGGCAGTAAGTCCTACAGGCAGCAGGCAGAAGTAGGGCCTTGTTCAGGACAGAATGGGGACAGGGGTAGAGGCTTCTCCCACCCAAATCTCTTTAAAGCCTCCGAGTCTCCAAAAAAATAGTTTCCTTCATCCAGAAAAACTATTCTGGAGCCCCTCACATATATGAGACCCCTGTGTTGAATCCCACTAGTCCAGTTGCAGGGTACAAGATCAGTCCAAGAGGCAGGCAAATAACATGGTCAAACAGTCCAAGGTCAGTTCCAGATCAGGCAGAGATATGTACAGAATTGTTAGGCAGAGACATGGTCGAATAACAGTCCAGGGTCAGTTCCAGATCAGGCAGAGGTATGTACAGAATCAGCAGGCAGAAGCGTGGTTGAATAACAAGTCAGGGTCAGTTACAGAGCAGGCAGTGGCATAAGGGGTGTAAGGGTAAATGGCAGGAACTGAGGATTACATTTACCATATTTCACTAATAATTTACTGAAGTATGGTAACGGCGAAAACACTCCCCTATGCAGAGGCCTGGTTGGGTAGAACAATGGGGACAAAAAAAAGATGTGTCTCTTCTGACTCCTCTGCTGGTACACACCTTACATCTTTTTTGACGTCTTTGGCCTGTTGGTTTGGGAGGGATTTTATCTGGAAAGTGTCATTCGGAGAGTCGACTAAGAACATCTGATTGAATGTTTTCTGGTGGGCCGTTCGGGAATATAAGGGCAGTGTAAATTTCCTCCTGGTAGCAAAGGAAGGGTTGGGGGTTTTGGGTGGAGTTCCAGTAAATGATATAGGAGTTGTATGTGGCCAATTAAAAAAAATAATTGCTACTTTTTTATACCAATGGTATGTCCGTCTTGTGGCAAGGTATGGTTCGAGCATTTGGTCGTTGAAGTCGACTCCCCCCATAAACAAATTGTATTCATGGATACATGTTGGCTTTTAGGTGGAGCCATTCCTTCTGGGGATTTCCACGTAGGTGTTATTGTGGATCGAAGACAACATGTAGACATCCCTTCTGTCCCTCCACTTCACTGCCAGAATCTCCTTGTTTTGCAGACTTGCCGTCTCTCCTCTTCTCAACTTTATTATGACAAGCAGGGCTTTTTTTCAGCAGGAACTAGTGGGAACTCAGTTCCACCACCTCTGGCTCAGGTCTTCTACTCCCTGCTCACCACTATCACTTGGTAACACTGAAGTCCAGCTTCTGCATTTACAAGTGATAGCTTATCTGTCAGTAGCTTCCACAGGTCAGATCTCCTGGGCAGATCTCACTGAGTGCCATACAGGGACAAGGGAGATACAGAACAAATAACCAGGGTTCAGTACAGTCACGGGCAGGAGAGTGTGCGTGGTAGGCTGCACCCTCTGTGGTCTCCATTTTTTTTCCTGGTGACCAGTTGTTGATGCTCCTTCTGCATGATCTACCTTGCAAGTGACTGTAGTATAGTATAGTATGCTGGGAGGTCCTACAGCCGGATAGGTGCTTCAGCTTAATATTGCAGCAAAGGTAAGAAATATGACAGATGGTGGAGCTTTTAAGGAGGGGGGGGAGATGAGGGCAGTGGAGGGAGGGGTTGTAGGCAGAGGGAAGAGCTACTATTTGATGCCATTTGTCAGGTACTGTGGGGCAAAAAAGTATTTAGTCAGCCACCAATTGTGCAAGTTCTACCGCTTAAAAAGATGAGAGGCCTGTAATTGTCATCATAGGTATACCTCAATTACGAGAGAAAAAATGTGGAAACAAATCCAGACAATCACATTGTCTGATTTGGAAATAATTTATTTGCAAATTATGGTGGAAAATAAGTATTTTGTCAATATTAAAATTTCATCTCAATACTTTGTTATATATCCTTTGGTGGCAATGACAGAGGTCAAATGTTTTCTGTAAGTCTTCACAAGGTTGTCACACACTGTTGCTGGTATGTTGGCCCATTCCTCCATGCAGATCTCCTCTAGAGCAGTGATGTTTTGGGGCTGTCGCTGGGCAACACTGACTTTCAACTCCCTCCAAGGTTCTATGGGGTTGAGATCTGGAGACTGGCTAGGCCACTCCAGGACCTTGAAATGCTTCTTATGAAGCCAATCCTTCGTTGCCCGGGGCGGTGTGTTTGGGATCATTGTCATGCTGAAAGACCCAGCCACGTTTCATAATTAATGCCCTTGATGATGGGAGGTTTGCGCTCAAAATCTCACGATATCTGGCCCCATTCATTCTTTCATGTACACGGATCAGTCGTCCTGTTCCCTTTTGTAGAGAAACAGCCCCAAAGCATGATGTTGCCACCCCCATGCTTCACAGTAGGTATGGTGTTCTTTGGTTGCAACTCAGCATTCTCTCTCCTCCAAACACGACGAGTTGTGTTTCTACCAAACAGTTCTACTTTGGTTTCATCTGACCATATGACATTCTCCCAATCCTCTTCTGGATCATCCAAATGCTCTCTAGCAAACCTCGGACAGGCCTGGATATGTACTGGCTTAAGCAGGGGGACATGTCTGGCACTGCAGGATCTGATTCCCTGGCGGCATAGCGTGTTACTGATGGTAGCCTTTGTTAAGTTGGTCCCAACTCTCTGCAGGTCTCTGCTAGGTCCCCCCGTGTGGTTCTGGGATTTTTGCTTACTGTTCTTGTGATCATTTTGACCCCATGGGGTGAGATCTTGCGTGGAGCCCCAGATCGAGGGAGATTATCAGTGGTCTTGTATGTCTTCCATTTTCTAATTATTGCTCCCACAGTTGATTTCTTCACACCCAGCTGCTTGCCTATTGCAGATTCAGTCTTCCCAGCCTGGTGCAGGTCTACAATTTCGTTTCTGGTGTCCTTCGACAGCTCTTTGGTTTTCACCATAGTGGAGTTTGGAGTGTGACTGTTTGAGGTTGTGGACAGGTGTCTTTTATACTGATAACAAGTTCAAACAGGTGCCATTAATACGGGTAATGAGTGGAGGACAGAGGAGCCTCTTAAAGAAGAAGATACAGGTCTGTAAGAGCCAGAAATCTGGCTTGTTTGTAGGTGACCAAATACTTATTTTCCACCATAATTTGCAAATAAATTCAATGTGATTGTCTGGATTTGTTTCCACATCTTGTCTCTCATAGTTGAGGTATACCTATGATGACAATTACAGGCCTCTCTCATCTTTTTAAGTGGGAGAACTTGCACAATTGGTGGCTGACTAAATACTTTTTTGCCCCACTGTATGTGTGTGTGGCAGGCATGGTTGAGTTCCTGCACCTATTCTCTGAGAAAAAAAGCCCTGTCTATACGTATTTAATAGTTTTTGAAGAAGGTATTTACAAATTATCTGTCACTGACTGTATTGATGCCGTCTGTTTGCATATCTTATAAATTTGAGCACTACAAAAATCACTTCAAATAAATCCTGGTTGTTTGTCCCAGATCTGGTTGACCAATACCATTTTGAGTTTCTTGCTACCTAAGTAAATTGAAGCAACGTTAATACTTGAACTGTGTCAGAGTGTCATTACTGTGGTATTCTACTAATCACATTGCCAGGTGTGCCAGAGGTGCTGAGGCCATTCCGGGGGTTGAGAGGCAAAGTAACGGACTGAACAAACTTAAGCAGCTCCTTCGGGGTTATCGCTACAGACATATCTGTCAGCGTCAGTCCTCCATTTAAGGTGCACCAAACACCACTTTTCACTGAATAAAGTGCATCCAATTACAAATTTCACAGTATCTATAAAATTTGGGTAATAAGCTCCCCCCATCATGTCTGGGAGGCCAATAAGGAGAGGCAGACATTCCCATGGCACTATGAGACCAGGCAAAGGTGGACCTGGTGAGTCCTCAGGCAGGGCACCTTTGTCTCCGTTTAGTGATGTTGCCCGTGCTATCCAGCCACAACATGCAGGGGAGTTGATACACTGGCTTACTAAACCATCCTCATCCTCCTAATCCTCTATGACCCAAGCTGACACTAGTGTGCAGTCCCCCGCAGCTGCCAGAGCGGCTTATTCTGCCTCCTTGTCCACAGCTATTCCTGCCATTTCCCCAGCATCATGCATGGAGGAGTCAGCTAAATTATTTGAACGCAGCATCAGCCACTTGCTTCTTGAGGGTGCACAGACATTACTTGATTCTGATGTTGGTTCTGAGGTAGAGGAAGGGACTAACATGAGCCTACAGAGAGGGGAGAAGACTGATAAGCAACAATATACCAGATAGCGCAGCGCTAAATTCAAGGAAATATTTAAGCAAATGACAAAGTGAAAAAAAAAGTGTTCTTAAATACAAAACAATCCCATATTTCATAAAATGCCCAAACAAAGGTATCATGTGCAAATTGCATCGAAAAGAATCCATATATGCTTCCACACAGTTTAGTGCTCTTCCACCACAATGCACTCACCAGAGCCAATGACATAATGCGCCTTTAAAGCAAACCCTCTGGTCTTGGTCCCATCTCTGAACTCTCATCAGTCAATCGGATGTAGATGGGCGACACGTCTTAAGAAAAGAAGAGATCACCACAAGCAGCCCAAAAGTAGTACAACAGTTATAAACGCTGTATACAGCTGGTTGCTAAGGAGCGGGCCGGAAAGCCGGCCACTGCATCCTTAACCACTTAAGGACTAGCCTCGTTTTGGATTTTAGGTGTTTACATGTTTAAAACAGTTTTTTCTGCTAGAAAATTACTTAGAACCCCCAAACATTATATATGGTTTTTCTTCTAACACCCTAGAGAATAAAATGGCGGTCATTGCAATACTTTTTTTTGCACCGTATTTGCGCAGCGGTCTTAAAAGCGCACTTTTTTTGGAAAAAATTCACTTTTTTGAATAAAAAAATAAGACAACAGTAAAGTTAGCCCAATTTTTTTTATATTGTGAAATATAATGTTACGCCAAGTAAATTGATACCCAACATGTCACGCTTGAAAATTGCGCCCGCTCGTGGAATGGCGTCAAACTTTTACCCTCAAAAATCTCCATAGGCGACGTTTAAAAAATTCTACAGGTTGCATATTTTGCGGTACAGAGGAAGTCTAGGGCTAGAATTATTGCTCTCTCTCTACCGGTCGCTGCGATACCTCACATGTATGGTTTGACCACCGTTTTCTTATGCGGGCGCTACTCGCGTATGCGTTCGCTTCTGCGCGCGAGCTCGTCAGGACACGGGGGTTTTAAAAAAAAAAAATTATTATTTATTTTACAATATTTTATTTATTTTTACACTGTTTAAAAAAAAAATGGTGTCACTTTTATTCCTATTACAAGGATTGTAAACATCCCTTGTAATAGAAAAAAGCATTGCAGGACCTCTTAAATATGAGATCTGGGGTCAAAAAGATATATATTTACACTAAAATGCAATTGAAAAAAAAAAAAAAAAGTAATTTAGAAAAATGACATTTGGAAAAATATGCCTTTGAGAGGCGTGGACGGAAGTGACGTTTTGACGTTGCTTCCGCCCAGCAGTGTCATGGAGACGAGTGAGCGCCATCTTAGCCTCACTCGTCTCCAGACACACCACAGAGCAGGACACGATCGCCTCCGCCGCTACCGACGGCTCCGGTAAGTGGCGGAGGGCACCGGATCGAGGCGGGAGGGGGGGCCCTCTCCCGCCACCGATAAAAGTGATCTCGCGGCAAATCCGCAGCAGGGACCACTTTTATCTGAAAGCCGGCCGCCGCACGAAAACTGGGATACCGGGGTTATGGTAGCTAGCTGCTGCCATAACAACGATATCCCCGTTCAAAGTTTGGACGTATATAGTCGTGCAGCGGTCACAACTGATGAGTCATCAGCTGTCAGCAGGGTTTCCAGCTGAATGTAAAAAAAGAATTGCCGGGGCGTGGCCTGAACGGAGACCGAGATGGCAGCGTAATCTGTGAGCTCCTGTGTACCGCAGTCCAAACTCAGCTTTTAGGGGAGCCTGCACTTCCAAAATAGCATGAGCAGAACCACCAGGAGCTCTTTTGCATCCCGAGCCATCATGGATACAGGTACGCAACTGAGCAAGAACATCCCAGAGATATTCCGGACTCAGCACCAAATGGCCGCGGCCTCGCAGGCCAAGACCACGTTCTCGCCTATCACACCATCCGGCTCACTAACGATGGCCCCTCCTGATGCAACCCCGGGCCGAGACTTAATGCCGAGCATCCTAGACTTAGAGAAGTTTGCTCTAGATATCAAGAGCTCAATGACAGCAGCAATAGCGGACCTGAAAAATGACTTTCAGGCGGTGGCACACCGCATCGAGAATGTAGAGCAAACTTCTAAAACACAAGCGGCCGCCATTCGCCAAGTACAATCGGTGTATGATTCCCAGCTCTCCCAAATGTTTGATCTACATAGACATGTGGAAGACCTTGACAATAGGGGCCGGAGACATAATATTAGGGTACGGGGGATCCCTGAGAGTGTGGACCCTGGAGCTCTGCAACAGAACATCTGCTCATTGTTTAATGATCTAATAGAGCGCCCGGCTGATTCCCCTATTAAAATGGAGAGGGCACATCGTGCCTTACGCCCACAACCGCGGGAAAATGAACCACCTAGAGACATTGTGTGTTGTGTGGTTAATTTCCAACTTAAGGAAGAAATTCTACGCAAAGCAAGAGAGAGAGGACAGATCTTGCACAATGGAGCGGAAGTCAAACTATTTCAAGACTTGTCGCAAATCACGCTCCAAAACAGAAGAGCTCTGCGCCCCCTGTTGGATGCTCTAAGGGCCCGCAATATCACCTATCGCTGGAAGTTTCCGTTTGGTTTGTCAGCGTCATCCAGGGGTCGCTCGGCACTACTACGCACGCCGGAAGACCTGCAGACCTTCTGTGAGCAGCTGGATCTTCCACTTATAGAAGTACCGGATTGGTATGCGCAGTTCTTCCCAGCGGAACCTTGGCTCCCGGTGTCCCTCAACCCATCCCCAAAAGCTCAGCGACACAGAACACGCAGACGCAGGGGTGACCTGGACTCTCCAAATGCACGTGCATCACGACGCGACCTTTACCCACGAAGCCCGGGATCACCTCCCTCACCATCAGTGAGGAGAGGTCGTATGGAAGCTTAGAGTTGGTGGGCATATGATGCTGTTTGGTTCCCCCTTTTTTTTTTTTTTATTTCTGTTCTTTTTGCTTTTATTTTTGGAAGCTACCTGATATACACGCATTGGATATAGCATTAAACCTGCCTGTGACTTTTGCCGAATATCACCGAGAATGTTATCCTCCGGCACTTCTGTTAACCCTATTCTCTCAGCCCTTTTACGTACTTTAATGCAAAAGATCTCTGATGAGAGGAAACCTCTGAGAAGGAGCAAAGATAAGAGGAGATCGGACTGTCAATTAGACCCTCCTTCGGGGTGGTCGGTGAATGACCGTGATCTGCAATCAAGATATGTACGAGGGTAGTTATAGCTCCCATGATGTAGCTTGCAATCAAAGAACACTCTCCCCCGCAGACATCATCATCGCCTCCTCCAACGTTTCCACAGAGGAACTGCAACGCACACTGTGAGGACTTCTTTGGAGCACTTGGAACCCTGCCACTACAGCCTCTGGCCTTTCACAGGGCTATTTGGGTTCGCCATAACACTAATGACACTGAAGACGACCACAAAAACAGGTGGATTTGCGGTGATAGAGGTTTGAGATGCTACCTGTTTTTGTATGATCTCTGGGGAGTCAGCGGGACTCATCCCGACATCTCGAGAACCCAAACTAGGGGTGAAGTAACTTAACTTAGTTAGGATGTTAGTAATCATATGTAGCTTATATTGCTGTCATACTCTAGCTGACCCAGATATGAATAGACTGCAGAGGGTTTTAAGTATCCACTCTAGGGTAGACTAACAGGTGGGGATTATGTAAGCTCAAGTTAGTTTAATTTCTTTATCATATTAAGGTGTGTATCTCACCCACTTTTATACCCTGACCTGCTCTTCCTCACTTCCCCCTGGGTATCTGTTGCCTTCATCTTACAGATCTTTCCCTCCTCTCTCTTATCCCATTTACTACCCTCTTTCTATCCTCCTCAGGTTTCTCTACCACGCTATTCTGCCTACCAACCCCTTCTCTCTTTTCCAACCCTAATTGCCTTTCCCCCCCTCTCTCTACCCCGAGATTAAGTAAGGGCCGCTGAGGATGCACAGGGGGTTATAATGTATATAATGTATATCTATCATATGCTCACATGCAAAGCTCGATGGTGTCTAATATTAGGCTTTTGTGTTGTCCAATGAGTGAGTTATCATTACGGTTCTTGTCTCTTTGACGAGTTTTTGGGGTTTTTTGTTTTTTGTTTTTTTTTTCTTTCATTGTTATGTTTATTTTTAAGAATAAGATGCAAGTATGCTCTGTCTGTTGCCCAATGCAGGCTCTCCGCCCTCTCACTTGTAGTGGGGTGCATTGACATGCACAACCACTAGACGATCTTCTTGGACCAAGACGGTACACACACCCTGTGGTTTCCGTCCGTTCTCTCTACCCCACACAACAGTCCTGATAGGACTTAGGCTGACACTCCAGAACTGTTTCTCCCTAGGTGGATTAGTATTTCTATATCCATCTCTGGTTTGATTTATCTGTCCCTCTATCTCTTTTCTATCTGCTCTTCCCTATCAATTGTTTTATTCCTTTCTTTTTTACCCCCACCCGCTTTTCTGCTCCTCTTAGTCCTCTCCACCTTTATACACTGAGATACACCTCTTGTCTGACCCCCCCCCCCCTTTTTTTTTTTTTTTTTTTGGGGTTAGCTCCACCCTCGTCCTCCCGTCTGAGGGGGAAGGGGTCTTAAAACTAGGGGAGGCCTATATTGTCCTCTGCTGGTGGGTCGGCCCGATTTCCCTGCCTGCCTGCAAGGATGCAGCATAGCAAGGCTATCAATGCTCCCCTGTCACTGAAGTGCATTTCTTTGAATGTAAAGGGTTTGAATCTGCCTGAAAAAAGATCGCAAGTCCTTTCATCTCTGTCTAAACATAGAGCTCACTTCATATTTCTTCAAGAGACCCATTTTCGATCAGATGCCGTGCCCAAATTATCTAACCACATA
This sequence comes from Lithobates septentrionalis, assembly GCA_037952835.1. Lineage (NCBI taxonomy): Eukaryota > Metazoa > Chordata > Amphibia > Anura > Ranidae > Lithobates > Lithobates septentrionalis. The sequence goes on from JBBDGP010002752.1 coordinate 294,984, forward strand.
TATCGCCAGGCATTTCATGCCACTAATGCTGAAGCCAAGACCAAAGGTGTCTCTATTAGGGATGAGCCGAACACCCCCCGGTTCGGTTCGCACCAGAACCCGCGAACGGACCGCAAGTTCGCACGAACGTTAGAACCCCATTGACGTCTATGGGACTCGAACGTTCGAAATCAAAAGTGCTCATTTTAAAGGCTAATTTGCATGGTATTGTCCTAAAAAGGGTGTGGGGACCCGGGTCCTACCCCAGGGGACATGTATCAATGCAAAAAAAACTTTTAAAAACGGCCGTTTTTTCGGGAGCAGTGATTTTAATGATGCTTAAAGTAAAAAAAAAAAAGTGAAATATTCCTTTAAATATCGTACCTGGGGGGTGTCTATAGTATGCCTGTAAAGTGACGCGTGTTTCCCATGTTTAGAACAGTCCCTGCACCAAATGTCATTTTTAAAGGAAAAAATCTCATTTAAAACTGCTTGCGGGTTTAATGTCATGTCGGGTCCTGCCAATATGGATTAAAATCAGTGAGACAAACGGCATGGGTACCCCCCAGTCCATTACCAGGCCCTTTGGGTCTTGTATGGATATTAAGGGGAACCCCGCACCCAAATTAAAATAAGGAAAGGTCCCTATATACTCTGAACAGCAGTATACAGGCGGTGCAAACAAGACAGGGACTGTAGGTTTGTTGTTAAGTAGAATCTGTTTGTAATTTTGAACATTTTTAATGTGTTTAGCTCCAGCCAAAAAATCTTTTCTAAGCTTTTTGGAAAACATAGGGAAGGGTTATCACCCCTGTGACATTTGTTTTGCGTCTTTCCTCCTCTTCAGAAGATTTCACCTCACTTTTTTGTCCCAATGAAAAATGTTTTTTGAAAATTTGGGTTTTTTTGTGGAACAAGGATTGGAAAGCATCAGTGGAAAGGAGAAATTGTTTTCCCATATTAACTCTTACATGAGAGAATTTCCCTTCCTAGGGGTAGATTTCATCTCACTTCCTGTTGTCTCCTTCCGTTTGCAAGTAGGAGTCGTTTGTAAGTTAGATGTTTGAAAGTAGGGTCCTGCCCTATATACTCAGCAGAAATTTGGGCCTTAGGTGTTGCTGTGGCCAAAACACTGTAAGCCCTCACAGGGCCCTGCTGTGAAATATTAGATCAAGAATTGTAATTACATGCCCCTGTTGAACAGGAGCTGAAAAATTAGGCCTTAGGCACTGGTGCTGGTGCCACAACACTGCAACCCCTCACAGACACTCTAGTTGGAACGCAGGAACGAGCCCTGCTGCAAAGTATTGCATCAAAAATTGTAATTACACGCCCCTGTTAGACAGGGGCAGAAAAATTGGGCCTTAGGCACTGGTGCTGGTGCCACAACACTGCAACCCCTCACAGACACTCTAGTTGGAACGCAGGAACGAGCACTGCTGCAAAGTATTGCATCAAAAATTGTAATTACACGCCCCTGTTAGACAGGGGCAGAAAAATTGGGCCTTAGGCACTGGTGCTGGTGCCACAACACTGCAACCCCTCACAGACACTCTAGTTGGAACGCAGGAACGAGCACTGCTGCAAAGTATTGCATCAAAAATTGTAATTACACGCCCCTGTTAGACAGGGGCAGAAAAATTGGGCCTTAGGCACTGGTGCTGGTGCCACAACACTGCAACCCCTCACAGACACTCTAGTTGGAATGCAGGAACGAGCCGTGCTGCAAAGTATTACATCAAAAATTGTAATTACACGCCCCTGTTATACAGGAGCTGAAAAATTGTGCCTTAGGCACTGGTGGTGGCGCCCAGAACCAAAAATGTTCTTACAAGCTATCAGCGTGATGATTGAGGAGGAAGAGGATAATTACTCAGGGATAATCACTCAGCATCAGCATAGGCAGTCTTTGAAGGGATCTGAAAAAAATTATTCAGTTACATCAGCATCAGGTGCTTGGTAGCTGGTGGTGATCCAAGACTGATTCATTTTTATGAAGGTCAGCCGATCGACCGAGTCAGTGGACAGACGCACCCTGTGATCGGTTACCACGCCTCCAGCAGCACTGAATGTACGTTCCGAAAGAACGCTGGATGCAGGACAGGCCAGTAGCTCAATTGCATACTGTGCAAGCTCTGGCCAGTGATCCATCCTCAAGACCCAGTAACCCAGAGGATTTTCGGTGGGAAAGGTGTCCAAGTCTGATCTTGCCCCTAGGTATTCCTGCACCATGTAAAACAGACGCTGGCGATGGTTGCTGGAACCGATCATACCTTGGGGCTGCGGACCAAAAAATTGTCTGAACGCATCGGTCAGACGGCCACCTTCTCCACCGCTCCTTCTTTGACTGACCGAAGCCTCAGCAACACGTTGTCCAGAAACAGGAGTTTGTAACCTCCCAGTCTCTGGGAACGCGTTGCACAGACCTTTCTGCAAGGCCTCCCGAAGATGTTTCATCCTCTGCTCCCTCTGCGATGGCAAGATAAGGTCCGCAACCTTACCCTTGTAACGTGGATCAAGGAGGGTTGCCAGCCAGTATTGGTCCTTCTCCTTGATACCACGAATACGAGGATCCTTACGCAGGCTTTGCAGGATCAGGGAGGCCATGCAGCGTAGGTTTGCTGAGGCATTCGGTCCGGAGTCCTCTGGGTCACTAAGGACAACAACGTCCGCAGCCACCTCCTCCCAGCCACGTACAAGTCCATGTGTTCCTTGGGACTGATCCCTTAAAGACTGCTGATGCTGAGTGCCAGGCTCCACCTCCATACTGACACAATCTTCCTCCTCCTCCTCCTCCTCCTCCTCGTCCTCTTCCTGTGTGATCGGCGGGCACGCAGGAACACTGTCTGGATAAAGGGGGCCTTGAGAGCTAAGGAAGTCCTCCTCTTCCTGCCTCTGTTCTGCCTCAAGTGCCCTGTCCATTATTCCACGCAGCGTGTGCTCCAACAGGTGGACAAGGGGGACAGTGTCACTGATGCATGCACTGTCAGTGCTCACCATCCTCGTGGCCTCCTCGAATGGTGACAGGACAGTGCATGCATCCCTGATCATGGCCCACTGGCGTGGGGAAAAAAAACCAAGGTCCCCTGACCCTGTCCTGGTGCCATAGTCGCACAGGTACTCATTGATGGCCCTCTGCTGCGTGTGCAGCCGCTGCAGCATGGCCAACGTCGAGTTCCACCTGGTGGGCATGTCACAGATTAGGCGGTTCTTGGGCAGGTTAAACTCCTTTTGGAGGTCCGTCAGCCGAGCACTGGCATTATATGACCGGCGGAAATGCACAGAGACTTTCCTGGCCTGCCTCAGGACATCCTGTAAGCCCGGGTACCTGCCCAAGAACCGCTGCACCACCAAGTTAAGGACGTGAGCCAAACAGGGCACATGGGTCAGTTGTCCCTGTCGGAGGGCAGAGAGGAGGTTGGTGCCATTGTCGCAAACCACCATTCCTGCCTTAAGTTGGCGTGGCGTCAACCACCTCTGAACCTGCCCCTGCAAAGCTGACAGAACCTCTGCCCCAGTGTGGCTCCTGTCCCCCAAGCACACCAGCTCAAGCACCGCATGGCATCTTTTGGCCTGCGTACTTGCGTAGCCCCTTGAACGCCTACGGAGCACCGCTGGTTCCGAGGAAGAGGCCATGGAGGAAGAAGAAGAGGAGGGGGTGGAGGAGAGAGGTGTGTCACAATCAGCATTTTGGAGGCGTGGTGGCGGAACAACCTCCAACACTACTGCACCTTGTCCTGCATCCTTCCCAGCTGCCAGCAGAGTCACCCAATGCGCCGTGAAACTTAAGTAACGTCCCTGTCCATGCCTGCTGGACCATGAGTCAGCGGTAATATGCACCTTACCGCTGACCGCCCTGTCCAGCGAGGCATGGACATTGCCTTCCACATGCCGGTAGAGAGCCGGAATCGCCTTCCGTGAGAAAAAGTGGCGTTTGGGTACCTGCCACTGAGGAACCGCACATTCCACAAACTCACGGAAGGGGGCAGAGTCTACCAACTGAAAAGGCAGCAGTTGAAGTGCTAGCAATTTTGCCAAGCTAGCATTCAACCGCTGGGCATGTGGATGGCTGGGAGCAAACTTCTTTCGGCGGTGCAGCAGCTGGGGCAGGGAAATTTGCCTGGTACAATCTGACGTCGGTGTACCAAAAGCAGATTGCCCACAAGTACTTGGCTGTGACACACCTAATTCTACACCTTCATTCCTCTCACTGCAGGTCTCAGAGAGGACTGAAGGTCTAGTGGGGTTGGAAATCTCAGCTGATGAGGAGCAAGGAGAGATCCTCTTTGTTCTTTGGTGTGGGTCTTTCAGATACGCTTGCCAACGAACTGCATGGCAGGTCAACATATGTCTGGTCAAGCATGTGGTACCCAAGCGGGAGATGTTTTGGCCACGCGAGATACGCTTGAGACATATGTTGCAAATAGCAGCGGTGCGATCTGATGCACTCGTCTCAAAAAAGGCCCACACCAAAGAACTTTTTGAATAACGCGCAGAGACTGCAGCGCCCTGCACATGTGGAGCTTTGGGGTGTGATGCAGTCAATGTGCTGCCCTTAGGCTGGCCCCTGGAGGGCATCCTGCCTAGTTGGTGATGTGCCACCTCCTCCTCCTCCTCCTCCTCCTCTCTCCTATCAGGCACCCACGTTGAGTCAGTGACCTCATCATCCCCTCCCTCCTCATCACTGGAGCAAACCTGGCAGTATGCTGCAGCAGGGGGAGCATGACTGCCAGATTGCTGTCCTTCTTGGGCACCCCCTCTGTCCGTGCTCATGTTACTGCCTTCATTGAGCTCAGTATCATCATCAGAGCCTTCCAAACGCTGGGCATCCTCCTGGAGCATGTACCCAACACTGTGGTCAAACAGTTCGAGGGAATCCTCATGAGGACATGGTGGAGCTAGGGAAGGAGTCACTGATGACATTGAGCTGAGGGAAGAGGCCGCTGCTTTGCCAGACAAAGCACCCTGGGCATGGGTGAGAGAGGATGAGGAGGATGAGGACGGCTTGGTCATCCACTCGACCAAGTCTTCCGCATGTTGCGGCTCAACACGGCCAGCTGCCGAAAAAAAGGCCAAGCGTGTCCCATGGCCACGTGCTGATGAGGATGCACCGTCTCCACGACCAGCACTAGACACAGAGCCTGCTTGCCCTCTCTTATTGGCTTGTGACTGTCTGCCTCTCCTTCTTGGCCTTCCAGACATACTAATGGCCTGTAGCTGCACTAAGCTGGGATAGAACACCTGTAATTTTCTTCAGGTAGCTTTATATACTGTAACCAGACAAGCCTGCCTGTCAGTAGGAAGATAACAGGAACGGATCTAGCTGAACACTGTGAGCAGGACGTACTGCACTAAATGTATATAGCAGGAACGGATCTAGCTGAACACTGTGAGCAGGACGCACTGCACTGAATGTAAATAGCAGGAACGGATCTAGCTGAACACTGTGAGCAGGACGCACTGCACTGAATGTAAATAGCAGGAACGGATCTAGCTGAACACTGTGAGCAGGACGCACTGCACTGAATGTAAATAGCAGGAACGGATCTAGCTGAACACTGTGAGCAGGACGCACTGCACTGAATGTAAATAGTGAAAGTGAAATAAGCTGCGCTCACCAGTGAACCAAATATATAAATGAAATACAAGCTGCTAGCACACAACGAACCAAGTCCCAAATATAATCAAAATAAAAAGTGCAGCGCTAACAAATAAGTGAAAGTAAATGCCAAAAACATACAAATAAATGTCTCTAAGAGGAATGTCAATCCCAAAAGTCTTGTATAAAAGGGCCAAACAATCCTCTCCCAAGCAAGGGAGTACCAGTGTCTTGAAGGGACTGTGGACGCTTAAAGAGAGGCGACCCCAAAATAATAATCCAATCTTCAAAAAACAGGATGGGTACTCTTACCAGATCAGTTGGACGCATCTGCCGTATAGCAGTGCGTCAATAGGGCGAAAGGGAGATGATACTCCAGGATGTCCAGCCGGATAGTAACCACCGGGTCTCGACCACCAATGGAGGGGTGGTGTCCTAGGCAGGCCGTAGATCTCCAATGCACCCGATCACCGATGATGGAGGCAGATAGTTCATAATAAACCCACAAGGGAAAAGAAAAAGGGACTCCACATAGTGCAGGTCAATGCGATTTAATACTCCAAAAAGCTGTACAGAGATGTGATCACAAATAAATAAAAGACATAAAAATGGCAATGTGGGAAGCTGAGATAGCTGGCCCTACGCGTTTCGACCACACAGTCATCAACAGGGGCATAAAACAGCCTCCCCACATTGCACTCATATATATACTGTATCAAATTTAAAACACCGCAAGCACCACCCCCGTCATGGCGGAACCGGAAGTAGATGTGATAATATACCATTACAAGTTCTATTGAATATACTCAGTTTAAAACTAGCATTGCAAATAAAGAAGTTCAAACTAAATCCATAAATAGAGCCGTGAGAACGCCGTAACGCACATAAACTGTGGGCATCGGCATCTCAGAGCTGAACACTGTGAGCAGGACGCACTGCACTGAATGTAAATAGTCTAGCTGCCTGACCGTGGTACTAATAGGATCAAAAAGAACACCTGTAATTTTCTTCAGGTAGCTTTATATACTGTAACCAGACAAGCCTGCCTGTCAGTAGGAAGATAACAGGAACGGATCTAGCTGAACACTGTGAGCAGGACACACTGTACTAAATGTAAATAGTCTAGCTGCCTGACCGTGGTACTAATAGGATCAAAAAGAACACCTGTAATTTTCTTCAGGTAGCTTTATATACTGTAACCAGACAAGCCTGCCTGTCAGTAGGAAGATAACAGGAACGGATCTAGCTGAACACTGTGAGCAGGACACACTGTACTAAATGTAAATAGTCTAGCTGCCTGACCGTGGTACTAATAGGATCAAAAAGAACACCTGTAATTTTCTTCAGGTAGCTTTATATACTGTAACCAGACAAGCCTGCCTGTCAGTAGGAAGATAACAGGAACGGATCTAGCTGAACACTGTGAGCAGGACACACTGTACTAAATGTAAATAGTCTAGCTGCCTGACCGTGGTACTAATAGGATCAAAAAGAACACCTGTAATTTTCTTAAGGTAGCTTTATATACTGTAACCAGACAAGCCTGCCTGTCAGTAGGAAGATAACAGGAACGGATCTAGCTGAACACTGTGAGCAGGACGCACTGCACTGAATGTAAATAGCAGGAACGGATCTAGCTGAACACTGTGAGCAGGACGCACTGCACTGAATGTAAATAGTCTAGCTGCCTGACCGTGGTACTAATAGGATCAAAAAGAACACCTGTAATTTTCTTCAGGTAGCTTTATATACTGTAACCAGACAAGCCTGCCTGTCAGTAGGAAGATAACAGGAACGGATCTAGCTGAACACTGTGAGCAGGACACACTGTACTAAATGTAAATAGTCTAGCTGCCTGACCGTGGTACTAATAGGATCAAAAAGAACACCTGTAATTTTCTTAAGGTAGCTTTATATACTGTAACCAGACAAGCCTGCCTGTCAGTAGGAAGATAACAGGAACGGATCTAGCTGAACACTGTGAGCAGGACACACTGTACTAAATGTAAATAGTCTAGCTGCCTGACCGTGGTACTAATAGGATCAAAAAGAACACCTGTAATTTTCTTCAGGTAGCTTTATATACTGTAACCAGACAAGCCTGCCTGTCAGTAGGAAGATAACAGGAACGGATCTAGCTGAACACTGTGAGCAGGACGCACTGCACTGAATGTAAATAGCAGGAACGGATCTAGCTGAACACTGTGAGCAGGACGTACTGCACTAAATGTATATAGCAGGAACGGATCTAGCTGAACACTGTGAGCAGGACGCACTGCACTGAATGTAAATAGCAGGAACGGATCTAGCTGAACACTGTGAGCAGGACGCACTGCACTGAATGTAAATAGCAGGAACGGATCTAGCTGAACACTGTGAGCAGGACGCACTGCACTGAATGTAAATAGCAGGAACGGATCTAGCTGAACACTGTGAGCAGGACGCACTGCACTGAATGTAAATAGCAGGAACGGATCTAGCTGAACACTGTGAGCAGGACGCACTGCACTGAATGTAAATAGCAGGAACGGATCTAGCTGAACACTGTGAGCAGGACGCACTGCACTGAATGTAAATAGCAGGAACGGATCTAGCTGAACACTGTGAGCAGGACGCACTGCACTGAATGTAAATAGCAGGAACGGATCTAGCTGAACACTGTGAGCAGGACGCACTGCACTGAATGTAAATAGCAGGAACGGATCTAGCTGAACACTGTGAGCAGGACGTACTGCACTGAATGTATATAGCAGGAACGGATCTAGCTGAACACTGTGAGCAGGACGTACTGCACTGAATGTATATAGCAGGAACGGATCTAGCTGAACACTGTGAGCAGGACGCACTGCACTGAATGTAAATAGCAGGAACGGATCTAGCTGAACACTGTGAGCAGGACGCACTGCACTGAATGTAAATAGCAGGAACGGATCTAGCTGAACACTGTGAGCAGGACGTACTGCACTGAATGTATATAGCAGGAACGGATCTAGCTGAACACTGTGAGCAGGACGCACTGCACTGAATGTAAATAGCAGGAACGGATCTAGCTGAACACTGTGAGCAGGACGCACTGCACTGAATGTAAATAGCAGGAACGGATCTAGCTGAACACTGTGAGCAGGATGCACTGCACTGAATGTAAATAGCAGGAACGGATCTAGCTGAACACTGTGAGCAGGACGCACTGCACTGAATGTAAATAGCAGGAACGGATCTAGCTGAACACTGTGAGCAGGACGCACTGCACTGAATGTAAATAGCAGGAACGGATCTAGCTGAACACTGTGAGCAGGACGCACTGCACTGAATGTAAATAGCAGGAACGGATCTAGCTGAACACTGTGAGCAGGACGCACTGCACTGAATGTAAATAGCAGGAACGGATCTAGCTGAACACTGTGAGCAGGACGCACTGCACTGAATGTAAATAGCAGGAACGGATCTAGCTGAACACTGTGAGCAGGACACACTGCACTAAATAGTCTAGATAGAAGATAACAGGAACGGATCTAGCTAAACTGAATACAGTGTATATATATATATGCAACACCTGGGATGCATATATATACACAATACACTGTAAGTGCAGCTAACTGACTGACTGTTCTGCCTAATCTATCTAACTCAAATCAAATGACACTGTCTCTCTCTCTCTCTATCTCTCAGCAGCACACCGGAACACACACTACACAGGGCCGCCGTGCAGGCGGCCTTATATAGTGTGGGGTGTGTACTAAATCCCCTGAGCCATAATTGGCCAAAGCCACCCTGGCTTTGGCCAATTACAGCTCTCTCTACTGACGGCGCTGTGATTGGCCAAGCATGCGGGTCATAGTGCATGCTTGGCCAATCATCAGCCAGCAATGCACTGCGATGCCGCAGTGAATTATGGGCCGTGACGCGCCACACGAATTTGGCGCGAACGGCCCATATCGTTCGCAATTCGACGGACGGTCGAACAGCCGATGTTCGAGTCGAACATGGGTTCGACTCGAACACGAAGCTCATCCCTAGTCTCTATACTAATTGCCAGACATGCTAACTTCCTCATTACAGACTCCCTTATTGACCCAGAGGGTAGGTACATTTTTCTTAAGGGTACTTACGCCTCAAAACCACTGACGTTAGCTAACATTTACAGTCCAAACGACCAGCAGGTCTCATTCTTTCAAAAAGTATGTGACCAATTAGCAGCCTTCCAGAAGGGATTGGTCCTAATGGGGGGGGACTTCAACATACCATTAAACCCCCTGCTAGACTCTTCCACGGGAGCCTCCAACTTAACATACAAAGCACTGAGACGGATCAAGCTAAACTTACAACACCTGACTTTACATGACACTTGGCGCACTATGTCACCTTCGGTAAAGGATTATACATTCTACTCGGCCCCACATCAAAAGTACTCAAGGATAGACTACTTCTTCCTCTCACAGGCAGATCTATCGTATCTAAAGGAAGCAACAATAGAACCTATGTTCTTATCAGACCACCATCCGATCACGGTAACTCTCACCTTCCCAGAAGTAGAAACAAAGTCGAAAATCTGGCGTCTGAACCCATTCCTAATTAAAGAAATCCCTACAATAGAACACATTCACACGCGCATCCGTCAGTATTTCCAGGAAAACACAAGTCCAGAGGTATCTCCAATCTCTTTATGGGAGGCTCATAAGTGTGTAATCCGGGGTGAATTTCTGGCCTTAGCATCGAAACTTAAAAAATTGCAGCAAGAGACCATCAACTCCCTTATCCAATCCATCAAAACGCTGGAAACAACCCACAAACAGACTCAAGCCCAATCTACACTTCAGGACCTAACACGTTCCCTGTCTCTCCTTTTGGAGGAACTGGGTAGACGTACGAAAAGACGTTACATTTTTGGCCAGAGGATCTTTTATGAGCATGGCAACAAGTGCGGCCGTCTGTTGGCCCGCTCAGTTCAAGCCTCTAAATCTTCCTCCAAGATTCACTCCTTGCGCAACAACAGGGGAGATCTCCTGGTCAAGAATGAGGACATTGCCAAAGAATTTGAGAGTTACTACTCCAAACTTTATAACTTAAAGACCGAACACATCTCCCAAACCACACCCGAAGTACGCGCAAATCTAATTAAAGACTTTCTTTCCTCCTTCAGCCCCTCTCCCATGAGATCTCAACAAGCTTTAGCCCTTGAAAGTGAAATATCCATCACGGAAATAGAAATAGCTGTTAAACAAATGAAGGCTGGGAAAAGCCCAGGCCCCGATGGCTTTCCACTTCAATATTATAAATCCTTTTCAGACAGTTTATTCCCCAGACTTTTGACGACCCTCAATCGTTTTTCAGATCCGCACTCCCGACCGAATGAGATGCTTAGAGCGCATATTACCGTAATTCCCAAAGAAGACAAAGACCCATCATTAGTGACAAATTATAGACCAATTTCCCTACTAAATGTAGATATAAAAATTTATGCAAAGGTCCTAGCTAATCGATTGATGCCCCTCATCCCAGAACTCATCTCCCCAGACCAGGTGGGGTTCGTCCCTGGAAGAGAAGCCAGGGACAACACGATTCGTACCCTTAACCTACACCATTGGCTTGCTTCAACTAAATCACAAGGCTTCTTTCTGTCACTGGACTCCGAGAAGGCGTTCGACAGGGTGGCCTGGGATTATATGCGAGAAACTCTCCTAGCCATCGGTCTGGGAAGCCGTATGCTTGCGTATATCATGGCCCTATACTCGAACCCCACAGCGGCGGTGAGGACCAACGGCTACCTGTCGAGCGCCTTCTCCATCAATAATGGCACACGCCAAGGGTGTCCGCTTTCCCCTCTAATCTATATACTAACCCTGGAACCTTTTCTTAATAAACTTAGACTAAACTCAGACATCCAGGGTGTATCGGTGAATAAAAGGGAATTTAAAGTAGCAGCGTTCGCCGACGACATTCTACTTTCCCTGAGAGCTCCCAGAACGTCCCTTCCGAACCTGCTTAGAGATCTATCCGAGTTTGAAAAAATTTCAAACCTTAAAATAAATTACGCAAAATCCCATGCCCTTAATGTGACTTTGACAACTCAAGAAGTTGACCACTGCCGGGAGGCATTCCCATTTCACTGGGAGAAGAGGGCAATTACCTACTTGGGAATCAAGATCCCCACGAAAATGTCCGAACTTTATCCTTTGAACCACCACGCGGCTCTTCTTAGAGCCAAAAACTCTTAAAAGAATGGGCAACTTTAAATGTGTCGTGGTTCGGGCGAGCAGCATTGCTCAAAATGATGATCCTACCCCGATTGCTATACATGATGCAAGCGGTCCCGATCCTCCTACCAGCTGGCTTTTTCTCTTCCTATAGAAAAGCGTGTTCAGCTTTTATCTGGAAAGAAGCTCCCCCCGTATCAAATTCACACGTCTGACACTGGCCAAACAGAGAGGAGGTATAGGCTTGCCAGATCTACATAAATATTATTTAGCCTGCCACCTTACCAGGATCGCAGATTGGAACATCCATGCTAGTGAGAAAGCGTGGGTCTTCCTAGAGAAAGCCTTTTCAACTCGTCCCTTGCATTTACTACCCTGGCTGCATCCAAGCAGCTGGCCACAGATCCTATCTACACACCCACTTATCCATCCTTCCCTCAGAGCATTTAAGAGGACGGGCCGGACCGCGAATCTCACTACTACCCCGGGCCCCCTGACAACATTAAGAGGGAACCCGGCATTCCCACCTGGGGAGCTTAACTCCTTCCTGCGTAAGGAATGGCCTTTTGAAGAGGTTCTGGCCCAGCAGTTCTATAGCGATAACAAACCCATCACATTAGAGAAACTCAAAACAATGTCAGTGTCATCCACTTTCTCGTTCTGGACCTATAGACAAATTAGGCACTTCTTAGAAACCCAAGCACACCAGGCGTGCTGGTCGCGACCCCTAACCCCGTTCGAGACCCTTTGCCAACACAAAACCCAACAACGACATCTAATCTCGCTCATCTATTCGCCTCTTTCAGAAGACCTTGATCATTCCCCAGCCCCGTCTCAGACATCGTGGAACAACGAAATGTAAGCACATTTGACAAATGAGGACTGGACCACAATCCATGAATATGCTCATAAGAGCTCATTGAATGTGGCCATTCAGGAAAATGGCTACAAGATTGTCACTAGGGGGTATAGGACCCCCTCCCAGCTCCACAAGTTTTCGGCCGATATTCCTGACACCTGCTGGCGTTGTGAACGGGAGTTGGGCACTATGCTCCACGTATGGTGGACATGTGAAAAACTTCAACCGTTTTGGAAACAGGTCCATGACCTCATTTCTCAGGTCACCACATTTTCCCTTGACTATACTCCAGCTCAATTCCTCCTACACCACACCTCACTTTCCAGGAAAACATACTACAAGTCCCTAGCCATGCACATGGTTAACGCAGCAAGATTATGCATCCCTAAACACTGGCGCTCCACGAGCATACCGACAATCAGAGAATGGTTCTCAAGAATATCTATGATCAGGGATATGGAGGAACTGATCCACATATCTCAAGACAGAATGCACAAATTTTCAATTATATGGGCTTGCTGGTCCCACTTCACGACCACAGACAAGTACCGTCATTACACCCAATAAAAATATTGGGGGAAGTGTACGCCGAACCTTGGGTGGTCCACGGCGGGTGGGCGAGGAGCGGAGCATTCCTAAGATCTTCCCCGTGTCTGTGTCTTCCCCCTCTACTTCTCTCTTTTCTTAGCTCTAATCCCCTGACTTTAAGTTTATAGCTTCTCTCTACCCCCTGACTGTTTGGAAACGTGGGTAAATCATTGGTTTCCCTCTGAAAACAGACACTTAGTCTAATGAGGGAGCTCGGTACTACATACACCCTCCAGGACCCAAGCGGACTGATGGGGTTCCTGTCCGGTAATGTTGGTTGACAAGCACTGGTTTAATAGGCTCTCCTGCCCCCTGTAGTTCGCAGGGGGCGGAAGAGGGGGGAGGTGAATATTGAGAGTACGACCCTTTGCCCTCAGACGCTATGTATGCACTAACTAATGGAAAGAGCGCCTTGATAAACCTGGAGGAGGCTTCTAAGCAATTTCAAATTTGATTGCCTCATATTTTGATATATGTACCCCATTGTTTCCCCCTTTTTCTTTGTAATGATTCCGTTTTGTTTGTACTTATTTTCGTCTGTACAAATACATGTAAACTTAAAAGTGATACAGTTGTTTATCTTGCAAATTTTGAATAAAATCTTTATGGAAAAAAAAAAAAAAAAAATTGCCGCCAAAAAAACAGGGAAAAAATGGTGTGCCCCCCCAAATCCATACCAGACCCTTAGGGTCTGGTATGGATCTGGAGGGGAACCCCATGCCAAACTTTTTTTTAAACGGCATAGGGCCCCCCCAAATTCATACCAGCCTGGCAGGTCAGGAAAGGCAGGGGATGAGTGGGCATGCCCCCCTTCCCCCCCGAACCATACCAGGCCACATGCCCTCGTGATGGGGACAAAGGCATCTTTCCACATAACCCTAGGTGAAGGTTGTGGGGGTCTGCAGGCGGGGGCCGTATCAAAATCTGGAAGCCCCTTTAACAAGGGGGCCCCCAGATGCTGGCCCCTCCCTATTTGAATGAGTATGGGGTACATAGTACCCCTACCCATTCACCAAAAAATTATAAAAGTGAATAAAGACAGGAGTCAGTTTTTGACAATTCCTTTATTAAAAAAAATTAAAAAACAATGTGTCCCCATGTAGATCCATCATCAATCATGACGAAGACGCCACCGCTGGACCCAAAAAACGATTAAAAAAAGCTTTGCTCACCACAAACGCTCCAGCAGTCTGCCTGCCCCATCGTCTGACATTTATTAAATAGTTATGGGGCAGGGCCACCAGGCGATCTGTCGGGCTGCATGCTCGGATAAGGGTCTGGTATGGATTTGAGGGGGACCCCACTCCAAAATTTAAAAAAAAATGGTGTGGGGTCTTCTCCAAATCCATATCAGAACTGTATGGGTCTGGTATAGATTTGGAGGCGACCCTACGCTATTTTTTTCATAAATTTTTTATCCGGCAATTCTTTTGCCCCGCTGACAGCTAATGATGGCAGCTTCTCGGCCCGCTCCTTAGCAACCAGCTATATACAGTGTTTTTAAAGGGGAAAAATCCCCACAAAATGCAAAACACATTAAAAAATGCATCAGAAATGCAACACTTCTGGTGCAACTCCATTGAAGTCTATTACACACAAAACACAATCTGCTGCTGGAGAAAAAGTCTCCCTCTCCAAAAATTCACTGGCTGAAAAATGCATAGATGTGAACGTGTACCACAGGAGACCATGTTAAATGGACTGTAGTGCATTTTTAAAAATGTAGGGTTATGCTGCAGGTGGCTATGTCACAGACAAGAGATTCCATGTGTCCCCCTGACACAGCTGAGAGGGTGACATCTGCTATGCTCCATTTACACCTGGGCATTCCAGAATCGCTGGCAGATTTGGGTGATTCCAGAATTGTGCATTTGTGATGCCATTACTTCTTAAAGGCACCCCAATCGCAGTTCGATTTTGCTGTGATTGTCACACGATCAATTGCGTCAAAATCGCAACACGAAGCATGAGCTTCTTTTGGGCAACAGCATTGCGATTTGCCAAAATTGCAGAGCAATTTATTGTGGGACAATTGCAGCAAAATCATACCGTGATTGGGGTGCCATTAAGAAGTAATGGCATTTCAAACGCATTCCGGGTTTTGCTGCGATTACAGAACGCCCAGGTGTTAATGGAGCCTTAAAGGGGTTGTAAAACTTTGTGGTTTTTCCCCTTAATGCATTGTATGCATTAAGAGGAAAAAACACCTGTCAGTGACCGGAGCCCCAGCCCCCCGTTTTACTTACCTGAACCCTCGAACTTGACCCACAGGGACACGCTGTCTCTCTGCCCGGGGTTCTCGGCTCTTGATTGGATAGATTGATAGCAGCGCAGCCATTGCTGCTGTCAATCAAATCCAATGACGCGAGCGCTGGGGGGGTGGGGCTGAGTCCTGCATTCGGCCTCTATGGACACCAAATGCTGGACTCAGGAGCGCGTCCGCAAGGTAACCCCCTTGGGGAAGCGCTTCTCCCAGGGGGTTACCAGATGTGGGAAGGAGAGCTGCCGGGGAACCCAGAAGAGCAGGTTCAGGGCCATTCTGTGCAAAACGAGCTGCACAGTGGAGGTAAGTATGATATGTTTGTTGTTTTATTTTTAATTTTACCTTTACAATCACTTTAAAAAAAACCCGTCCTGGAAGAGCGACATACCTTTTTTTTTTTTTTTTTTTAAAGGTGCTTATTTTCATTTTTAAACAACAAAAGGAAAACAAAACAAGAAATTAAAGACTGTCCTTACATATATGTATAGTGCAATCAGCAGCTTAATTCAGACAGTGAATAAATGAACGATTAAGCAGTCTGGAAAAACATAAGTACCCCAAAAACAGAAACTAACACCATTCACACACATACTTATTCAAACTCACAGCACACACAACCCCACAACAACAGTATATTTCCAGAAACCCACAGGCAGTAGATTTTTAAGTGCAGAAAGGAATCTCTATCCATTTGTGTAGGTGTATATCAGGTATTGATCACCCAGTCACAGTAGCATACCACTCACTGAGAGAGCTGTGAAGAGAGGACATCCTCCCAGAAGTCCTCTGAGACATCTAGATACGGTTGCCATATTTTGGTGAACTTCTTAGGGCATGCCCTGCTCTTACATATCAATTTGAATTTGGGGAGGATTCCATGAACAATATGGAAAAAAACACCCCCGAAAGGGGGCTCGTTTCCTTCCAATGTAGTAAAATTGTTTTACGTGCATAAAATAACAATATACGTATCAGAGTCCTGGCATGAGTGCGAGGAACATGGTCATTCAAAACCCCCAAAATTCCAACCTCCGGGGTATGAGGTATCAGTTGATGTAGTTTGTGATTGAAGAAAGCAAACAAATCCTTCCAGAAGGTTGCAAGTCCAGAGCATGTCCAGAACATATGAAAGAAGTCGGCAGCAATCGTGTTACATCTAGCGCATGCAATATCTCGGCCCAGACCCATCTTAACCAACCTAGCTGGTGTATAGTGTAAATGGTGTATAAACTTAAACTGTATCAGGAGATCAGCCGTGCTAATGATATCCTGAAAACATACCTTCGTTGCCTCTTCCCAATCCTCTTCAGAAAGCTCAGGCATATACAACTGCCATTTACATTGAGAATTCTGAAAGGGATCCGCTCCCATCATCTGAAGGCGTCCATAAAAGGTCATCACTAGTTTATTAATTTCTGGGAACGACAGGAGGTCCTCAATAGAAGATTCCGTGAGTTCTATGGTCAGTGACCCAAATTGTGCCCAAAGAGCATTTTGTAATAAAAGATATTTGAAAAATAATTTGTTATCGAGACCATATTTAAGTCTAAGTGTTTCAAAAGATAGTAGGGTATTCTCCTCAATTATATGAAAAAGGTGTGTGATGCCAAAACGGGCCCACCACATCGAGTCCGGGTAGCCAAAGAGCTCAGGAATATTTGGATTTCGCCAGAGGGGAGCCTGTGGCGAGATATCTAGTGAGGACTGTGTCAGTGTTTTTCCCCCCTCCCTCCAAGCCATAAAGCAAACCTCAACAGGGGAGAATCTGGAGCCTCCAGACCTCCTTGATCTATGCAATTCATTCCTCAATGAGGTAGGAGGTTCAAATAAGGTCAAAAGGAAGGCAGTGGTGGGAGTTTGGGGGTCAGAGTGCAGCCAGTCATGGATATAGGTGAGCTGGGAGGCAAGGAAATAATATCTTAAGTTCAAGAAAAAGGGAATTGTCCCCCAAGAAAGGGGGTTTTCTAGGCAGCAGAAGATGTATAGGGATAACACTCAGTTAAAAAATAACAATTGTTTATTGAGACATGTTGACAGTAAGTAAAAACATGAGCTGCAATACAGGAGATACAAAAGCATAAAAACTCATGTATAACTATACAGCAATGGTACAAAAATGGTCAAGCGCTTGGTTAAGTACTGACGCGTTTCGACCTCAACGGGTCTTCAGAGGATATGCATGCACTGTAGAAAAATTACATGCAGAAAAATGTACCGAAATACAAATGTATATGATTATGAATAATAAATATAAAGATACAAGACAATTAGAAGTATAGTTACCAATCACACGTATATGGCAATTTCTCCTGATTCTGAGGTCCTGAAAAGGTTTCCACCACTTGATTGGCCCGGTCTTCCCTGTCCGCTGACAAACCAAGGGGGGGAAAAAACGCGCACAGCTGCGCAACTTGCAATGGACTACACTTGTGGAATAATCCCCGTGACCGATTGGAGCATGTGGGCCGGCAGTGCCTATAACCTGTATATTGGGCAACAGCACTACTCAGTGCTTATAGTGGTATATAGCTAGGATATATCTGAAACTTAATGGGCTCAAATTGTCTAATAGTCACAATATAATCAACTTCAGGCTATTATGTCAAACCCTCATGATAAACGGCATGCAGATAAATTATATGTTTGTGGGGGCGTGGCTTGGCTGGATCCTGGAATGGTCGCTTGAACACAGAGCTCCTGCAAACCGAGGATTATAATCAGCTATTTACGGGGAACTACCGCTTCTTTCCATGATGGGGAAGTCTAATAGGAGTGTCTCTGCCTCCCGGACACCGAAAGACCCAAGTTCACAACTCAGCCGCAATATCCCAGAGATATTCCTCACACTCCGGTCAGGCGACCACGAGGCCTCACAGACACCACAGGCCTCAGGCCTTAACTCCCCTAGTCACGGCTCGGACTCCCAACTAGAGGAAGCAGATACCCGGACTCACCGCTTCAGTCCAGCAGTGAATCTATCGGATTTACAGCATGTCGCGTCCGACATCACTAACAACATCACTGGCACCCTGAAAGCGGCAATCATAGACCTGAAGATGGACATCCAGGCAGTGGCGGCCCGCATATCAGATGTAGAGCAAACCACGCAGCTCCATACAGCTGCTATCAGGCAAGTGCAGCACACCTACGATGCCCAATTCTCATACCTATACGACCTCCATCGCCAGGTCGAAGACCTCAATAACCGGGGTCGGAGGCATAACATTCGAGTGAGGGGGGTGCCTGAGGGCCTGGAGGTAGGCTCCCTACCCCAAGTCATATGCGCCATTCTTAATGACCTTTTAGACTGACCACCAGACTCCCCGATCGAGTTGGAGAGGCTGCACCGCGCCCTCAGGCCACCTCCCTGGGACAATGAACCCCCAAGAGATGTCATATGTTGTGTAATGAACTTTTCACTCAAGGAAGAAATCTTGAGAAAAGCTAGAGAAAGAGGTCTCGTACAACACAATGGCACAGAGATTAAGCTTTTTCAAGATTTGTCCCCAACTACACTGCAGAACACTAGTGAATAAGGGGGGGTTATATTCCCGCGCTATCAGTTATGGAAGAGGCTGGGGGTGGAAAAGCCGCATACACCGATAGGGTAAACACCTGACCTTTGAGATAAATGTATAAAGTGAGTGGTGCTGCGCTGATCCTTATTATGAAGATTAGTGTAAAAACAATAATGCGCTTGGTGAACCAAGTGGAAATGGCATAAAGTAAAAAAATTTGTGTATATCAAAGGTGACACGATAATGAGTGTTCAATACCTTCAATAATACATAAACATAACACAGTTATATTAAAATGATAATAAAAATATTACTTCAATCGCCTAAAAAATCCATAAAATTGCAATACAAAACTGTGGTGGTGGGGTTGTCAAAATACCAGTAACTGGTTTAAAATTTAAACAGAAGAATGAAGTGCATAGTAACCGTGCATCTATATTAAAACCAGCAAAGTGTATGGTGCAAATAGAAAGTGCCGGTGCAGATCAAGGTTGAAGGAGTGGTAACTAATGATTCTTATATACGGTGCATATTGTGCATGCTGACATCAAAAATAAAAATAAAAATGAAAATAGAAACAAGTGAACAGTTTTTGTTTACACATAAAAGAAGTAGTATTATTTTGCATGGACAGCGTAAGAGGAAAAGTCTTTGTTGAAAAGGTGACAACAACGTGCTAGCATGCACACGTTGCGATTAAGGTGCTAGAAAACGCATTCATATGCTGCACAGGAGCAGTCCTTGTGTGTGGTTGTGACAACAACGTCCTGGCATGCACACGTTGCAGTTGGAGTGCTGGGGTAAATCACATCAAGTGTTTTCTTCGTGTGCTGGACCACTTAAGTGGGTAATGGCCCCTTACCTTCAAGTAATAGGGCAAAATGCATGTGACAAGAGAACTGCTTTAGAGCGTCCGCCTATGGGTTCCAGCGCGTCCCTCTCTGTCCTGGATCCTGGGTTGGAGTTCCCTCAGGTGTGGTGCAGGGGGGTTGTATTCATAGGGGGTAATCGGCAGAAGAGAAGCCAATAGTGTAATCCAGTTTTTAAAAGTAACACTCTTTATTAATAGATTACAGGTACTCACATAAAGTTTGAGAAGCAATAGTATCAATCCAACGAGCAGCGAGCTCATGTGCCTCTGTCTGTGTTTGCAGCCTGTCTCGTCCCTACGCGTGACGTCACACCACGTGACTTCATCAGGGGATAGATACAGGCTAGAATCTTGTCCTTAAATAGTCTAATATGGATTACTATGGGGCGGCCATTTTCCCGAAGCCTCATTGAGTTATATGCAGCGGCCATTTTTCGAGAGATTTTTTTCGCCGCTAATACTGCTGGGTGTATCTGTCCGCACAGGAAAGGTCAGCTGACTAGTGAAGCCAATCAGCCACTTCCAGCTTGGTCAGTTTATGCAGTACTGTCAGCAGAGGTGGTTGTCTTATTTTGTTGATATGCGCAGGCTAACGAAGTAGAGGCAGCTAGATGGAAATCTAATTCTCAGATCGAGCTGGTTAAGCCATATTGTTTAACCTGCATGCTGTAGTTCTAAACGGAACATATGCAGATCTGGGCATTACAGAAATCTACACTTAGTCCGAAAGAGGGGAAGGGGGAGGGGAAAGGAGATTACGAACGGGAGAAAAAAGGCAGCAGACACTGACAGTGCTCAAGCTTCAATAGTATGATTAATCTGTCCAAGTAAAACGATAGGTAGACAGACAGTGCATAGACGCGTGCTCAAAAAGAACTAAGGTTGGACCAATTAATACATACATGTATACATAGTATTATAAATATTAATATTCTTATAACAAAAAGTAAAAACATAATAAAAAATAAAAAATAAAAAATAAAAAATAGAGATAAAATCAATCATAAAATCTGTAATACCATTAGGGATAAGTATATTAAAATAGACATTAAAAAATAGGAAAGTCTGGAAACAGTACGTAATGCTGTATAGTAGGAGCATGAGAGAACACTAAAACGTGATATGTATGTAAATAAATATAAAAATGTATATCCAAATTTTTCAGGATAGTCAGAGTGTTCCGTTGGGGGGTCTTATTGGGGGGCAGAGGTCAGTGACCAAATGTGGGCTTGGTCACTACACACAGTGCGTATGTGGCATGAGGTAGAACAGTAGTGGTGTCTGTTCTCTGGAGGGTATGTGTGGGAGCTTTCAAAGGTGGGGGGTAAAAAATCTGTTACAGATAATAAAGGTTAAAAGTCACTCAGGAAGCAGTTAAGGTCAAACTCAATGTTTAGGCCTCGGGGCCAGAAGGTGTCCAAGGTGAAGATCCACTTGGATTCTAATTTGCTCAGGGTTCTCACCTTGTGGCCCCCCCGCCAATGTTTGATGTATGGGGTAATGCCCCAAAAGCTCAGGTGTGTAGGGTCTTTATTGTGGCAGGTTAGAAAATGTTTGGACACGCAGTGTTTGTCATAACCGCGGAGAATATTTTGGACATGCTCTTTGATGCGGATTCTCAGGGGTCTCTTCGTTCGGCCTACATATTGGAGGCCGCAGCTGCATTCCAATGCGTAGACTGCCCCTTCGGTGTTGCAGCAAATAAAATCTTTTATCGCATGATTCTCTCCTGTACTGGTTGAGCTAAAAGTGAATACTTTTTTGTTTGGGCGTTTTGTCCTAAGACAAGCATAGCACCTTTTGCAAGGGTAGAAGCCATTACTAGTAAAAAAAGAAAACTGTTTTTTGGGAGGGTCTACTATATTTTTAACCACTATGTCCCTAATAGTGGGTGCCCGCTTGTATATGAATTTTGGTTTTTTGGGGAGGGTATCTTGTAGTTGCTTGTCTGCTAATAAAATGTGCCAATGGTCTTTAATTATTTTCTCAATTTGTTTGTATTGTACATTGAAGTCCAGAACGAGGGGTGTTCCCTCAACTGTATTTTTGCGTTGTGTAGTTGTTTCTTTTATCAGTTGGTTACGGTCGAGTGTGGAGACTTCTGCAATTTTAGCCTCAATGAATTTATGGTCATAGCCTTTAGATTTGAATCTTTCGCCTAATTTTCCTGCTTGTTCGAAATATGTTTCAATTTTGGTACAGTTTCTTTTTATCCGCATTAGTTGTCCCTTTGGGATATTGAGGATCCAATTTTGGTGGTGACAACTTGTGGTGGGGAGGTAGCTGTTCCTGTCAACTCCTTTAAAGTGCGTTTTAGTGCTAAAGACTGATTCATCCAGTGAGATCTCCAAATCTAGGAAGTTGATTTTTTTCTTACTGATGTCCCAGGTGAGTGAGATGTTCCTATCGTTACTATTGAGTTTTTCAAGGAATTTGGTTAGATCTATTTCATCTCCATCCCACAAAATAAAAATGTCATCTATATATCTTTTGTATATGATGAGCTGGCTGGGGCGATCACCAAAAACAAAGTATTCTTCCCATTGTGCCATAAATAAACCAGCTATACTTGGGGCGAATTTTGCGCCCATGGCTACCCCGGTTTGCTGGTGATAGTAGGATCTGTCGTACCAAAAATAGTTGTTTCTGAGACTAAATTCTAAACATTTGATCAGGAATTTTCTTTGTGAGCATGGGAGTTCGGTGTATTTTCTTAAACCCCATTTAGCTGCTTCGCATGCCTTGTGGTGGGGTATGATGGTGTACAAGGCTGATACATCGGCTGTGGCCATGATCCATGTTTTATCTTCTCCTTGGATATTCTTAATCACTCGTAACATCTCTTTACTATCTTTAAGGTAGGCTTCGGTTTTTTGAACTGCCGGCTGTAGAAAGACATCTATATACTGGCCCATCCTCGATGTTATCGACTCAATGCCATTGACAATTGGCCTAGGGGGTGGGTCAGTTCTATTTTTATGTATTTTTGGTACTGAATAGATGATCGGCGTTCGGCAGGAGTCTGGTATGAGATATCTGGCTTCCTTTTTGTTCAAGATTCCCTTCTTAGCTCCCAAATGTACTACTTGTTCAAGTGCTTTACGGCATCCAAAGACAGGATTCTTCAGTAGTTTGGTGTAGGTATTATTGTCGTTTAGCATAAGGGTCATTGTATTATGATACTGCTCTTTAGAGAGGATTACAATCCCTCCTCCCTTATCAGCTGGTCGGATGACGATGTCCTGCCTCTTAGTGAGCTTTCGAATCCCGCTTTTGATGTGCTTTGGTTCTTCTTTTTTCTTGATTGGTACATCTTTTATTTCTTCTAAAACAATTTTTTTAAAAACATCAATATATTTGTTGTCTTTGGCTGGTGGGTTAAAAACAGATTTGTTCCTGAGTGAACTGTGCAGGATCCCATTATCTGATAGCTGTACTATTTGAGGTAGTGGGGGATTGCCTGCCATATATTTTTGTATATTGAGCTTACGTACAAATTTTTGAATACCAATATATGTCTCAAATTTGTTCAGATTTTTTGTAGGTGCGTATTTCAGACCTCTATCAAGTACTCCAATTTCTTCATGTGTGAGTGTTTTCCCACTGAGGTTGAAGATACCTTCCCCCTTTAGACTCTTCTTCTTTTTGCATAGACCCCCATATGGCGAACGAGAGCCAAGAGGTCCACCACATGGTTATAGAGGCCAAAGGAGACCCGCACAAGAATACAGAGATAACAGAGACCCAGATTATTACAGACATAGAGATAGAAGCCCTATACATGATTATAGACACGAAGATAGAAGAGGTCATCCAGAGAGGAACTACGAGCCAGACCAACGCAGTCCCATCCCGACCTACAACTATTATGCCCCCCTGGAAAACAGAGAAGGGGAAGAGAGAACAACCAGACCATACCCTCCACCATATGGAGAACAGGAATCAGATAGACCGTTTTTAAACAGGAGCAGAGAGAACCACCCGGTGAGATACCAAGAGGACACACGAGACCCCAGAGGCAGTCCCGAAAGAAGAGAGGACGAAGATCCGGTAAGAGACAACAAAAGAAGAAGAGTCTAAAGGGGGAAGGTATCTTCAACCTCAGTGGGAAAACACTCACACATGAAGAAATTGGAGTACTTGATAGAGGTCTGAAATACGCACCTACAAAAAATCTGAACAAATTTGAGACATATATTGGTATTCAAAAATTTGTACGTAAGCTCAATATACAAAAATATATGGCAGGCAATCCCCCACTACCTCAAATAGTACAGCTATCAGATAATGGGATCCTGCACAGTTCACTCAGGAACAAATCTGTTTTTAACCCACCAGCCAAAGACAACAAATATATTGATGTTTTTAAAAAAAAATTGTTTTAGAAGAAATAAAAGATGTACCAATCAAGAAAAAAGAAGAACCAAAGCACATCAAAAGCGGGATTCGAAAGCTCACTAAGAGGCAGGACATCGTCATCCGACCAGCTGATAAGGGAGGAGGGATTGTAATCCTCTCTAAAGAGCAGTATCATAATACAATGACCCTTATGCTAAACGACAATAATACCTACACCAAACTACTGAAGAATCCTGTCTTTGGATGCCGTAAAGCACTTGAACAAGTAGTACATTTGGGAGCTAAGAAGGGAATCTTGAACAAAAAGGAAGCCAGATATCTCATACCAGACTCCTGCCGAACGCCGATCATCTATTCAGTACCAAAAATACATAAAAATAGAACTGACCCACCCCCTAGGCCAATTGTCAATGGCATTGAGTCGATAACATCGAGGATGGGCCAGTATATAGATGTCTTTCTACAGCCGGCAGTTCAAAAAACCGAAGCCTACCTTAAAGATAGTAAAGAGATGTTACGAGTGATTAAGAATATCCAAGGAGAAGATAAAACATGGATCATGGCCACAGCCGATGTATCAGCCTTGTACACCATCATACCCCACCACAAGGCATGCGAAGCAGCTAAATGGGGTTTAAGAAAATACACCGAACTCCCATGCTCACAAAGAAAATTCCTGATCAAATGTTTAGAATTTAGTCTCAGAAACAACTATTTTTGGTACGACAGATCCTACTATCACCAGCAAACCGGGGTAGCCATGGGCGCAAAATTCGCCCCAAGTATAGCTGGTTTATTTATGGCACAATGGGAAGAATACTTTGTTTTTGGTGATCGCCCCAGCCAGCTCATCATATACAAAAGATATATAGATGACATTTTTATTTTGTGGGATGGAGATGAAATAGATCTAACCAAATTCCTTGAAAAACTCAATAGTAACGATAGGAACATCTCACTCACCTGGGACATCAGTAAGAAAAAAATCAACTTCCTAGATTTGGAGATCTCACTGGATGAATCAGTCTTTAGCACTAAAACGCACTTTAAAGGAGTTGACAGGAACAGCTACCTCCCCACCACAAGTTGTCACCACCAAAATTGGATCCTCAATATCCCAAAGGGACAACTAATGCGGATAAAAAGAAACTGTACCAAAATTGAAACATATTTCGAACAAGCAGGAAAATTAGGCGAAAGATTCAAATCTAAAGGCTATGACCATAAATTCATTGAGGCTAAAATTGCAGAAGTCTCCACACTCGACCGTAACCAACTGATAAAAGAAACAACTACACAACGCAAAAATACAGTTGAGGGAACACCCCTCGTTCTGGACTTCAATGTACAATACAAACAAATTGAGAAAATAATTAAAGACCATTGGCACATTTTATTAGCAGACAAGCAACTACAAGATACCCTCCCCAAAAAACCAAAATTCATATACAAGCGGGCACCCACTATTAGGGACATAGTGGTTAAAAATATAGTAGACCCTCCCAAAAAACAGTTTTCTTTTTTTACTAGTAATGGCTTCTACCCTTGCAAAAGGTGCTATGCTTGTCTTAGGACAAAACGCCCAAACAAAAAAGTATTCACTTTTAGCTCAACCAGTACAGGAGAGAATCATGCGATAAAAGATTTTATTTGCTGCAACACCGAAGGGGCAGTCTACGCATTGGAATGCAGCTGCGGCCTCCAATATGTAGGCCGAACGAAGAGACCCCTGAGAATCCGCATCAAAGAGCATGTCCAAAATATTCTCCGCGGTTATGACAAACACTGCGTGTCCAAACATTTTCTAACCTGCCACAATAAAGACCCTACACACCTGAGCTTTTGGGGCATTACCCCATACATCAAACATTGGCGGGGGGGCCACAAGGTGAGAACCCTGAGCAAATTAGAATCCAAGTGGATCTTCACCTTGGACACCTTCTGGCCCCGAGGCCTAAACATTGAGTTTGACCTTAACTGCTTCCTGAGTGACTTTTAACCTTTATTATCTGTAACAGATTTTTTACCCCCCACCTTTGAAAGCTCCCACACATACCCTCCAGAGAACAGACACCACTACTGTTCTACCTCATGCCACATACGCACTGTGTGTAGTGACCAAGCCCACATTTGGTCACTGACCTCTGCCCCCCAATAAGACCCCCCAACGGAACACTCTGACTATCCTGAAAAATTTGGATATACATTTTTATATTTATTTACATACATATCACGTTTTAGTGTTCTCTCATGCTCCTACTATACAGCATTACGTACTGTTTCCAGACTTTCCTATTTTTTAATGTCTATTTTAATATACTTATCCCTAATGGTATTACAGATTTTATGATTGATTTTATCTCTATTTTTTATTTTTTATTTTTTATTTTTTATTATGTTTTTACTTTTTGTTATAAGAATATTAATATTTATAATACTATGTATACATGTATGTATTAATTGGTCCAACCTTAGTTCTTTTTGAGCACGCGTCTATGCACTGTCTGTCTACCTATCGTTTTACTTGGACAGATTAATCATACTATTGAAGCTTGAGCACTGTCAGTGTCTGCTGCCTTTTTTCTCCCGTTCGTAATCTCCTTTCCCCTCCCCCTTCCCCTCTTTCGGACTAAGTGTAGATTTCTGTAATGCCCAGATCTGCATATGTTCCGTTTAGAACTACAGCATGCAGGTTAAACAATATGGCTTAACCAGCTCGATCTGAGAATTAGATTTCCATCTAGCTGCCTCTACTTCGTTAGCCTGCGCATATCAACAAAATAAGACAACCACCTCTGCTGACAGTACTGCATAAACTGACCAAGCTGGAAGTGGCTGATTGGCTTCACTAGTCAGCTGACCTTTCCTGTGCGGACAGATACACCCAGCAGTATTAGCGGCGAAAAAAATCTCTCGAAAAATGGCCGCTGCATATAACTCAATGAGGCTTCGGGAAAATGGCCGCCCCATAGTAATCCATATTAGACTATTTAAGGACAAGATTCTAGCCTGTATCTATCCCCTGATGAAGTCACGTGGTGTGACGTCACGCGTAGGGACGAGACAGGCTGCAAACACAGACAGAGGCACATGAGCTCGCTGCTCGTTGGATTGATACTATTGCTTCTCAAACTTTATGTGAGTACCTGTAATCTATTAATAAAGAGTGTTACTTTTAAAAACTGGATTACACTATTGGCTTCTCTTCTGCCGATTACCCCCTATGAATACAACCCCCCTGCACCACACCTGAGGGAACTCCAACCCAGGATCCAGGACAGAGAGGGACGCGCTGGAACCCATAGGCGGACGCTCTAAAGCAGTTCTCTTGTCACATGCATTTTGCCCTATTACTTGAAGGTAAGGGGCCATTACCCACTTAAGTGGTCCAGCACACGAAGAAAACACTTGATGTGATTTACCCCAGCACTCCAACTGCAACGTGTGCATGCCAGGACGTTGTTGTCACAACCACACACAAGGACTGCTCCTGTGCAGCATATGAATGCGTTTTCTAGCACCTTAATCGCAACGTGTGCATGCTAGCACGTTGTTGTCACCTTTTCAACAAAGACTTTTCCTCTTACGCTGTCCATGCAAAATAATACTACTTCTTTTATGTGTAAACAAAAACTGTTCACTTGTTTCTATTTTCATTTTTATTTTTATTTTTGATGTCAGCATGCACAATATGCACCGTATATAAGAATCATTAGTTACCACTCCTTCAACCTTGATCTGCACCGGCACTTTCTATTTGCACCATACACTTTGCTGGTTTTAATATAGATGCACGGTTACTATGCACTTCATTCTTCTGTTTAAATTTTAAACCAGTTACTGGTATTTTGACAACCCCACCACCACAGTTTTGTATTGCAATTTTATGGATTTTTTAGGCGATTGAAGTAATATTTTTATTATCATTTTAATATAACTGTGTTATGTTTATGTATTATTGAAGGTATTGAACACTCATTATCGTGTCACCTTTGATATACACAAATTTTTTTACTTTATGCCATTTCCACTTGGTTCACCAAGCGCATTATTGTTTTTACACTAATCTTCATAATAAGGATCAGCGCAGCACCACTCACTTTATACATTACACTGCAGAACAGGCGTGCCTTACGCCCCCTGCTGGACCAACTCAGGGCGAGGAACATACAATACCACTGGAAGTTCCCATTTTGCCAGAGGTCGCATTGCTCTCTTAAGATCTCCGGATGACCTCCCAGCCTTCTGTGAGCAGCTCGATTTACCCATGATGGAGCTTCCGGACTGGTGTGCGTTTCACTTCCCATCAGAGCCATGGAGACCGCTCTCACACAATCCCTCACCCAAAGCGCAGAGACATCGCTCCAGACGCCGAAATTGGGCCTCCCTTCACCCGGAGCCCATACCTCCCGCCGTGACCTGGATCACCATGCCCTGGGACAACCTGCAACCCCCCGCAGGAACCACCAGGAGGCCTGAAAAACACATATATCTTGACTTCCTGACTCAACCTACACAGGAGTGTTCACCCACGAAGTTCATGTTCTGGTTATCGCACCCAGTTTGTTTGATCCAGCTTTCGTGACTCATCTCACTTTACAACAGGCTTCTAACCACCCTGCCTAAGAGACTCACCCTGGAGGAATACCTGACGTCAATGTGAACGACGCCGGAGCTATCACCAGACTTCTTTGAAATACAGGAGTTACCCAACACACCACGAAACTTGTGCTACCATACCTTCAACGCTGACCCCGCATTGGGAACACGAGAACTAATCGCTCCAGCAACACCTATGGCAACTATCCCCCATAAGATGAAAACCTACACCTTTTCCAGATCTATGGCAGAGGACCTATCTCCACTACTAACGTAACTGGTCTATTCCTTCCACTCCAAGGACCTCTCCCACTCCCCCCCCCCCCTTCTCGCCCCATTTTTTCCCCTCCCTTCCCCCCTCCCTCCCCCCCTTCCTCTCTTCCCCCTTCCCCTCTTCCCCCTTCCCTTTCCCCTTCTCCCCTTCTCCTCCTCTTCCCCTTCCCCTCCTCCCCCTTCCCCCCTCCCCTCTTCCCCTCCTCCCTCGTCCTTCCCTCCCCTTCCCTCCCCCCCACATATCTTTTCCCATTGTCCTTTCCCTTCCTTCCCTTCCCCTTTCCCACATCCCCTACCTCCTCCTCCTCTCCCTATTGATATATGCATAAACTGTTTAATCATATCTGCTATACATGTACTTTCTTGATTCTTGGAAGTCACCGAGGCTGATATTGGTAGATCCCTGCCCCCCCACAATTGTGATCGTCCTCTATGAGCGATACACTGTTACTAACGCCAACACTCTGATACCTGTAAGGTATACCTCCCTAAGTCACAATCAATACCCTCTCTAATCACTCATGGGACACCGAAAAGCATGCCTCGGGGGCTCATGGGCCTTTCTTGTCTTACACGACCCCTCAATTTGGGTACTCGTTTAAGATCAAGTAGAGGGTAATTCTTATGAAGTCGAGGAGGGAGGGCGATCACTACCTAGCTTTATGAAAATATGACACATTTCTATGTCCCAATATACCTTTGGGTGGAAGACTCAGAACCTGTCTATCTTCTGTAATGATGCTCCCATACTAGCAAGTGTGTGAGAAATATACACAAAGTTATGAGTCATGATGAGTACACATGTTAGTTTGTTACTTTTACCTGTTTTTTTTTCTGTTTTGGTTTTTTTCCTTTTTAGATTTTACACTTGTAACTCCTAAATGGGTACTCAGGAAGCTTGCTATAAGTTTGATGCCGATTTGAGTCAGTCTTCCCAATTTTCATATTTGCATCTATCCCCTCTGAACTACTATCTCCTCTTAATCCTCCTCATGGCAACGGAGTAGGAATCCAGACACTCTCACCAACCCCCTGCAACAGTACTAGTATCTAGTCTGCTGACCATCCAGCTTCCTTTCCTACAGGTGGATTGGCATTTCCATCTCCACCACTGGTACTTTTCCCCACCCTATACCTGCTCCCCCCCACTGATTCCCCTTCTCCATCTCTCTCTTATTCCACCTCTGGTACTTTTCCCCACCCTATACCTGCTCCCCCCTACTGATTCCCCTTCTCCATCTCTCTCTTATTCTCTACATAACTTCCCTCCTTTTTGTCTCTCTAGACATCCCACCTGCTCTATCCCACCGCTCCCCCCTCCCTTGGCTAAACTGCCCTGGCGTGGATAGGCACCCTCCAGGTGAGATAACTAAATCTTGTGCTCCTGACTCTACATTCAATCCCGCTACCTTAATACTAGGGTAAAAAATGGCCTCTCACGCGCCTCTATTGCTGAAATGTGTCTCACTTAACGCGAAAGGCCTAAACGTGCCTGAAAAACGTTCGCAGGTCTTGTCCGCTCTCACCAAGCAGAAAGCCCAATTCATTTTCCTTCAGGAGACCCACTTTCGCTCCAATTCCATTCCAAAACTTACTAACCATATATACCAGACAGCTTTCCACTCCACAAACCCCATGGCAAAGACCAAAGGAGCTTCCATATTGGTTTCCAAACATGCCCCCTTTAAACTTTCTGATTCCCTGATGGACCCTGAGGGGAGATTTGTTTTCATTAAAGGCTCTTATGCTTCTAGGCCAATTACGTTGGCAAACATTTATGCCCCAAACGAACACCAAGTCTCATTTTTCAGGAAAGTGAGTGACCTTCTACTTTCCTTTAAGGAGGGTGTGGTGCTTATGGGAAGAGATTTTAATGTGCCCCTTAACCCAGTTTTTGATAGTTCTTCAGGCATCTCCACGATGCCGTACCGGGCCCTTCGACAAATTAAATTACAGCTTCAAGGTCTGGCGTTGCATGACACATGGCGCACGTTGTTCCCCTCCGTTCGGGACTACACCTTTTACTCTGCTCCCTTTCAAAAAAACTCACTGGACTATTTTTTTCTTTCCCAACCTGACTTAACCTACCTCACACATGCCACAATCGACCCCATGTACCTATCTGACCACCACCCCATCTCGGTCTCCCTGACTTTTCCAGACTCGACCCCAAAAACAAAAGTCTGGCGACTCAATTCCTCCTTGTTAAAGGATGCTGAGTTCACTACGCACCTAGAAACATGCATAAACACATATTTCAAGGAAAACTCTACCCCGGACATATCTCCTATTACCTTGTGGGAAGCACACAAATGTGTGATCCGAGGGGAACTGATGGCCCAAGCGGCAAAAGCCAAACGGAGCCACCAGATCACTATAGACAATCTGATCACTAACATTAGGCGACTGGAGGTCACACACAAACAATCTCACTCTCAGCAGACACTGCAGGAGCTGATGCACTATCGGACCCAACAGGGCACATTACTATCTAGAAATGAAGATATTGCCCATTCCTTTGAACAATACTATAAAAACCATTATAACCTAAAATCTCCCAATCAGAACTTAGACCAGGGGGGACGTAGATCAGATGCTATGACCCAATATGGCCCACAGCCAATCTCACAGGTACAGGCTGAGGAATTAGAACAGCCCCTTTCAGTAGAAGAACTGCAAGCTGCCCTGCAGCAGATGAAAACAGGCAAGAGCCCGGGCCCGGATGGGTTCACACTACAGTATTATAAGTGTTTCTCCCAGACTCTAGCCCCAAAGATGTTAGCTACCTTCAACTCCTTGGCCAACCCCGCGACGTCCATGGGTCGTATGCTAGAGGCCCACGTCACAGTTATCCCTAAAGAGGGCAAAGATACCACACAAGTACAAAGTTACAGACCTATCTCTTTCCTTAACGTGGACATTAAGATCTACGCAAAAATTTTAGCCAATAGAATGTCCCCACTTCTACCGAGCCTTATCTCTTTGGACCAGGTGGGTTTTGTCCCTGGAAGGGAGGCTAGGGACAACACCGTCAGGGCAATAAATCTCCACCATTGGCTCACTACCACAAAGACACAGGGTTTCTTCTTGTCGTTGGATGCCGAGAAGGCATTCGACAGAGTGGCCTGGGACTACATGAACAAGGTTCTCAAGAAGATTGGCCTTCACCCACGCATGTTGGCCCATATCTCGGAGCTGTACGCCTCCCCGAGTGCAGCTGTAAGAGTAAATAGCCACCTGTCGAACGCCTTCCCTATAAGTAACGGGACTCGCCAGGGCTGCCCCCTTTCTCCTCTGATATTTATACTCTCCTTAGAATCCTTAACAAATTAAGAGATAATCCCGACATTAAATGCATCAAAATACAAGGTAAAGAGTATAAAGTTTCTGCTTTCGCAGACAATATTTTGCTCTCCTTGACCGCCCCAACTACTTCCATACCCAATTTGCTCAAAGATATGGAACATTTTGCGACCTTATCACACTTGAAGATTAACTACGCGAAATCACAAGCTCTAAACATTTCCCTCACAACACAAGAGGTGGAACATTGCCAAACCTCCTTCCCTTTCCAGTGGAACCAACGGGCAATACCCTACTTAGGTATTCAAATTACTACCAAATTAGTGGACCTATACAGCGTTAATTTCTTCAAGGTTCTAAAAAAAGCACAACTCGATCTCAAAGAATGGGGAAATCTCAATGTCTCTTGGTTTGGCCGCTCCGCCCTCCTAAAAATGGTAACCCTGCCACGGTTCCTATACATTATCCAGTGTCTCCCTATTAGCCTCTTTTTTCGCTGCGTACAGGAAGATGTGCACGCTGTTTCTATGGAAGGGCTCAGCTCCGCGAATTAAGTTCACCCGTCTTACGCGTCTTACTTAAAGGTGGTATCGGGCTTCCGGATCTCCACAAATATTTCCTAGCCAGTCACCTTGCCCGACTCGTGGACTGGAACATACATGAGTCGGGAAAGATCTGGGTCACCTTAGAGAAATCATTCTCTCAAATCCCACTAGAGTCTCTCCCCTGGATTCTTCCCAGACATTGGCCACAAAGGATACTAGGGCATCCCCTCATCTTAGCCTCGCTATGAGCCTTCAGACGAGCAATTAAAAAGCCGTCAATCTCCTCCATCCCGGGCCCACTAACCCCATTGAGGGGTAACCCTGGATTTACACCAGGGCTATCACCATCCTTTCTCAACCACACATGGCCACACAACAAAATATTAGCGTACCAGTTTTATACCGGCAAAACCCCTAGATCATACGAGAACTTAGTAGACTCGTCCCCTCTCCACTCCTTCCCCTTTTGGACATACCGATAGATTCAACACTTCCTTTCAACTCAGGGCACGACATCGACTTGGACAAGACAATTAACTCCCTTTGAGGAATTATGCACCCGAGCCCCCCCCCCGCAGAGACACCTCATCTCGTACATGTACAACGAGCTTATAGAGGATACTTCTTGCACCTCAGACCCCGCACGTGCAGCATGGGAAACGGATTTACCGACGACTATTACAGAGGAGGACTGGACATGTATCAACGAATACGTACATAAGGGCTCCCTTAATGTAGCCATTCAGGAGAATGGCTATAAAATTTTAATGCGCTGGTACAGGACCCCATCGCTTTTACATAAATTCTCCCCAGCAATCCCAGATACATGCTGGCAATGTGGAAAAGCGAAAGGTACTATGCTACACATTTGGTGGGACTGCGACCTCATACAACCATACTGGAAGGAGGTACATGATCTTATCACACATGTTACAACATACTCCCTAGCCTACTCCCCTGCTCAATACCTCCTACACCATACCCACTTAACTAAAGGCGAATACTATAAGTCACTGGCTATGCACTTGGTGAACGCGGCTAGACTGTGCATCCCGACACATTGGCGATCCACGTCCGCTCCTACGTTTGGAGAATGGCTTCAGAAACTCCAAAATAGAGGAGATGGAAGAGTTGGTTCATATCTCGCAAGAACAAATCCAAAAATTTACGACCACATGGGCCTGTTGGACACACTTCAAATTTTCTCAACGCTATAGTACATATAGCCCCTGAACTATTACAATTATCCCCTCCAAGGGGCAGGAAGCAGAGGAAGACACGCCCGTGGAGGTGAAGGGGAAGACCTTGCTCCTTTTCTCTACTCCCCCTCCTCACTCCACTCCCTGCTCCCTTACCAACCCCCTATCTCCTTACCCTCTCTCCTCCATCCCACTACCGTAGTGCTTATTCTCTATGTAATTCTGTCCCCCTCTCCCCCTTTTTCCCTCTTCTTCTCTCTCCGTACCCCCCCAGCCCCCTTCTTTTTTCTTCCTTTCCTTTTCTTTGTTTCTCTCTCCATCTTTTGTTTGTAATCTCTTTTTTTCTTTTTTTTTAAATATAACCCTTACCCTCTTAACGGAGCTACATTATTCCTTCTGTACTCTCTTTAAAAGGGTTACCTAAAACATCATGTTAAATGACTGATGTTGGTGTTTTGGTCACTGGTGTTTTGTTTTGTTTGGTTTGCACGTCCACCTTTCACTTTTCCTGCAACCCACTCACTTTCACCTTTAACAATGCTTACATCGCACACCATTCCTTCACCCTCCTACTATATTTTTCATCCAACCTTTTCTATCTACTACATCTCTTCTTTCTTTTTCACTTTTTTCTCTTACCTGCCCCACCTTTCCTTTCTCTTCCCCTTTCTTTCTTCTCTCCCCTCTTTGTCCCCCTTTTTCCCACACCTTTCCTCACTTCCCGTTTTTTTCTTTTTTTCCCTTCCCCTTCCCCTTCATTCCTCACATGTCCGTTTCTCTTTTCTTTCCTATTTCTGTCTTTTCTCCTTTTTTTTC
This sequence comes from Lithobates septentrionalis, assembly GCA_037952835.1. Classification (NCBI taxonomy): domain Eukaryota; kingdom Metazoa; phylum Chordata; class Amphibia; order Anura; family Ranidae; genus Lithobates; species Lithobates septentrionalis. The sequence goes on from JBBDGP010002752.1 coordinate 329,949, forward strand.
TAATTTCTGGTTTTTCCTTCTTATGGGGGTCATTATTCACCCTTATATATGATACAATTTCTTGATTACAAACATATAATTTATCTGCATGCCGTTTATGATGAGGGTTGGACATAATAGCCTGAAGTTGATTATATTGTGACTATTAGACAATTTGAGACCATTAAGTTTCAAATATATCCTAGCTATATACCACTATAAGCACTGACTAGTGCTGTTGCCCAATATACAGGTTATAGTGACTGCCGGCCCACATGCTCCCATCGGTCACGGGGATTTTTCCACAAGTGTAGTCCATCGCAAGTTGCGCAGCTGTGCGCGTTTTTTCCCCTCCTTGGTTTGTCGGCGGAGAGGGAAGACCGGGCCAATCAGGTGGTGGAAACCTTTTGAGAACCTCAGAATCAGGAGAAATGGTAATATACGTGTGATTGGTAACTATACTTATAATTATCTTTAAATGTATTATTCATAATCATGTACATTTGTATTTCGGTACATTTTTATGCATGTAATCTTTCTACAGCGCATACATATGAAGAAGACCCGTTGGGGTCGAAACGCGTCAGTCCTTAACCAAGCGCTAGATCATTTTTGTACCATTGCTGTATAGTTATACATGCGTTTTTATGCTTTTGTATCTCCTGTATCACAGCTCATGTTTTTACTTACTGTCAACATGTCTCAATAAACAATTATTATTTTTAACTGAGTGTTATCCCTATACATTCTCTGCTGCCTATAAAACCCCGTTTCTTGGGGGACAATTCCCTTTTTCTTGATCTACTTGGGGTGTGCAGCAACCCTCTTTTCTCAGGTGTTTTCCTGTTCCATAATATCTTAATTTCGGGCAAGCCAGGCCACCCACGGCCTTTGCCGGTTGTAGGAAGGACCTGGCTATACGAGGTTGGCACCCGTTCCAGATAAAGGTGAAAAAGGCAGAATCAAGTTTTGCAAAAAAATTTTTTGTGAAAAAAACCTGGGAGGCCCTAAAGCAATAGAGGAATTTCGGTAAATAAATCATTTTAAATATATTTATGCGACCAATTAGATTGAGGGGCAATGACGACCAGGTACGAAATGTATCCGTCATCTGATGAACTATAGGGGCGACATTGAGTTCTTCATATCTAGAGAGGTCAGTATGTATATGAATACCCAAGTACTTAAAGGAGGGTGTTAGTTGGATACGTGACCTCTGTAAGTATTTGTAAGGAGAGGGGGGTCCAATGACAAAGGTCTGGGATTTTTCCCAGCCCACCCGAAGCCCCGAGACCGCACCAAACTCCTCCACAACCTGTAATAATTTAGTAAAAGAGCTCTCCCTACCATCCAAGTATACCAGGGCATCATCTGCGTAGAGAGAGATCTTCTCTTCCAGCAGGCCAGATCGGATGCCCCCAATCCCAGACGTCTGCCACACCGCCAGAGCCAGTGGCTCAATGGCCATTGCGAACAGAGGTGGAGAGAGAGGGCACCCCTGCGGAGTACCCCTCTTCAAAGAGAATGGTGCAGAGATATCCTTATTCGTGCGGACTCTGGCCCTCGGGTCCGCGTATAGTAATCAAACCCATTGGGTAAAGTATGGCCCAATACCCATCTGTGCCATAGCTTCCCACAGGAAAGGCCAACTCAGAGTGTTAAAGGCTTTTATTATGTCCAGGGACAGGACTAAACCACTACGTTTCACACGTGCTTCATCATGGACATGCAAGTACAATCTATGAATGTTATCAAATCTAATCCTGCCAGGCATGAAACCGGGTTAGTCCGGCAATTTGAGGGATAGAATGACCGTCTGAAGTCTAAGGGCGAGCATCTTTGCTAGAATTTTGGCATCATTATTCAGGAGTGAGATTGGCCGGTAGGACCCACATTGTTGCCTATCCTTACCAGGTTTGGGTATAACAACAATAAATGCCTCATTCATAGAGTCAGGAAGTTTCCCCAACTTAAGGGAGTCTTGGAATGTCTTGAGGAGCCTGGGAGCCAGCTCCTCTATGTGTGTCTGATACCACTCCGAGGGAAAGCCATCCAGGCCCGAAGTTTTATTTGATGGTAGGAGGCATATGGCTGTAGTGACCTCCTCCAGCGTAATGGGTTTATCTAGAAGAGATTGCTGGGAGTTACTAAGTGCCGGGAGGTCAAGGGATTTGAAAAAGCCTAAAAAGTCTGTTTCTGAAGGAATAGCCATATCCTTGTACAGCGTGCCATAGAAATCTGCAAAAGTTTGGTTAATGGTCAATGCGTCAGATGTAGTTGACCTGTCCGGGAGTTGAATTGTGTCAATCGAGGCTTCCCGACAGTCCGCGTGGGCAAGATACGCAAGGAGCCTGCCATTTTTCCCCCATGCTCGTGAATGCGAGCAGAGAGGTACAACTGCCGTTTCCTGGTCAGGTCTATCATATGAAGCTGTAGTGTCCTATGGGCATCTGTCAGCATGCCCCGAGTCTCAGAGGAGGGAGCACCCGAATGACGGGTACAGGCCTCCTCCAGTACTTTTTGGAGAGCCTCCTGCGTCACCCACCCGGCGGACCTCTAGCGCTTAATTCTGGAGATGTAGGAACCCCTGACCACAGCCTTAAAGGCATCCCAGACAGGGCCCGTAGCAGCAGAGTCTGCATTGAGGGACCAGTAATTGGCTATGTCGGTCGGGATGACCTCAGATCTCTGGCGTGGAATCCAGAGAGGACTGAGTCTCCAGGTCCGGAATGCTGGTCTGTGGCCCACAGTCAAACCCACCTGTATCATAGAATGATCAGACTCCATCTGGGGCAGATACGCTATGGACCGAACAAGGGGTACAAGATCCCTCGTGGCCAGGGCATAGTCAATTCTGGAAAGGGCTGCATAGGACCTAGACTGGCAGGAGTACACTCTGGCACTGGGATATTTCCAGCCCCACAGATCCACATATCCATAAGTATTGCACCACGCACGAAACAACTTGGTCTCATATTGTAAAGGTTTCAGCCTGTCTAAATCGGGTTGCAAGTCCGAGTTAAAATCCCCAATGATAAGCATAGGGCAATTAGTCAAGTTGGCAAAATGGACACTGAGATCAGAGAATTTTCAAGGTCATCGACCTTATCCTCCAGGGATCCAATCTTCCACCCATGTGTATTAAATTTGGGCAGGATGGGAGTAACAGTGCCCTCTAAGTCACTAATGCGTTTCTCAGTCTCAGTAACCCGGCCACGTAAATTATGCTTTCTCGAACACCATCACCAATCTACTGCTGGCCTACAGGTGTGGGTAATTGAATCCATACCACGTAAACTATCTGAGGCTGAACGTTTCTCTAAATTATGTGAGTGCAAAACTTTTTGGATTTTTATTTTGGACACCTTGGCACCCAATGGGTTAAATGAGGAATTAGAGGTTAATACTATTATATAAAAAAAGTTCATATTATTTATAAGTTATTATACTACAACATTAACCGAATGTTTTACTGTCTGTTTTACTTTTTCCTATACTGACTCTGTACCATCATAACAATACATTTTGCACATATGTGCTTTTAGTCTATGTATATGTTATATGCCCCCCCTTCCCTACTTTTATCATTAATATTTTTACTTTTAATTTTTTATAATATCCGGTATCAGTTCTTTTATGATAGTTTTCCCGTCCCCGTCCCCCCCCCCTCCTTCCCCCTGGTTCACCTTATTTTAACAGAGGGCCCTCCAATATAGTATATTGTTTTATTAATTTTTTTTATATATATGTTTCGATCATTGTACATATATATATGTATATATATATATATATATATATATGTGTATATATATATATATATATATATATATATATATATATATATATACACTACCGTTCAAAAGTTTGGGGTCACCCAAACAATTTTGTGTTTTCCATGAAAAGTCACACTTATTCACCACCATACATTGTGAAATGAATACAAAATAGAGTCAAGACATTGACAAGGTTAGAAATAATGATTTGTATTTGAAATAACATTGTTTTTACATCAAACTTTGCTTTCATCAAAGAATCCTCCTTTTGCAGCAATTACAGCATTGCACACCTTTGGCATTCTAGCTGTTAATTTATTGAGGTAAGCTGGAGAAATTGCACCCCACGCTTCTAGAAGCAGCTCCCACAAGTTGGATTGGTTGGATGGGCACTTCTGGCGTACCATACGGTCAAGCTGCTCCCACAACAGCTCAATGGGGTTCAGATCTGGTGACTGTGCTGGCCACTCCATTACCGATAGAATACCAGCTGCCTGCTTCTGCTGTAAATAGTTCTTGCACAATTTGGAGGTGTGTTTAGGGTCATTGTCCTGTTGTAGGATGAAATTGGCTTCAATCAAGCGCTGTCCACTGGGTATGGCATGGCGTTGCAAAATGGAGTGATAGCCTTCCTTATTCAGAATCCCTTTTACCCTGTACAAAGCTCCCACCTTACCAGCACCAAAGCAACCCCAGACCATCACATTACCTCCACCATGCTTAACAGATGGCGTCAGGCATTCTTCCAGCATCTTTTCATTTGTTCTGCGTCTCACAAACGTTCTTCTTTGTGATCCAAACACCTCAAACTTGGATTCATCCATCCACAACACTTTTTTCCAGTCTTCCTCTGTCCAATGTCTGTGTTCTTTTGCCCATCTTAATCTTTTTCTTTTATTGGCCAGTCTCAGATATGGCTTTTTCTTTGCCACTCTGCCCTGAAGCCCAAAATCCCGCAGCCGCCTCTTCACTGTAGATGTTGACACTGGTGTTTTGCGGGTACTATTTAATGAAGATGCCAGTTGGGGACCTGTGAGGCGTCTGTTTCTCAAACTAGAGACTCTAATGTGCTTATCTTCTTGCTTAGTTGTGCAACGCGGCCTCCCACTTCTTTTTCTACTCTGGTTAGAGCCTGTTTGTGCTGTCCTCTGAATGGAGTAGTACACACCGTTGTAGGAAATCTTCAATTTCTTTGCAATTTCTCGCATGGAATAGCCTTCATTTCTAAGAACAAGAATAGACTGTCAAGTTTCAGATGAAAGTTCTCTTTTTCTGGCCATTTTGAGCGTTTAATTGACCCCACAAATGTGATGCTCCAGAAACTCAATCTGCTCACAGGAAGGTCAGTTTTGTAGCTTCTGGAAGGAGCTAGACTGTTTTTAGATGTGTGAACATGATTGCACAAGGGTTTGCTAATCATCAATTAGCCTTCTGAGCCAATGAGCAAACACATTGTACCATTAGAACACTGGAGTGATAGTTGCTGGAAATGGGCCTCTATACACCTATGTAGATATTGCACCAAAAACTAGACATTTGCAGTTAGAATAGTCATTTACCACATTAGCAATGTATAGAGTATATTTGTTTAAAGTTAGGACTAGTTTAAAGTTAGCTTCATTTAAAAGTACAGTGCTTTTCCTTCAAAAATAAGGACATTTCAATGTGACCCCAAACTTTTGAACGGTAGTGTATATATATAATTTTCATATCCTTCATTTTTAATTTAATTAATTTTTTGGGATAAATTATTGTTATAAACAAATAATAGCATTCATTTAGATTAGTGACAGATATAATAGAATATTGAATTTCCTGTTTACCATTCAATTTTTATTACTATTACTATTATTTTTATTTTTATCAGATACAATTCTTTCATTCACCCATTAATACTATTAATTTTTTCATTCATTATTATTTTTATTATTTTCACGAGTTTCATTATATCTTTAGAAGTATTTTACTATGTTATCCACCAAGAATCCATCCTTCTTATCGTTATCCAGTGTTTACATACACGCCCCATTCCTTCAATTGGCCCAATCCATCACCTGTCCCTCACACAGAGCTATTTAGATTCCTTGTCTCCCGACCTCTGTACACTTGAGAAAGGAGCACGCATGCCCGTTGTGAGCTTCGCGCATGCTCAGAAACGCGTAGTGGATCCCGGCCACTAGAACTACCTTAGTGACGTCACCACCCACGTGACCCTGCTGGAACGCGGAAGTGTCTCCTCTGCCTACCGCACAACAGCCGGCGTCTCCGAGCGGAGGTCCGCGGCCATCCGCCCGGCTCTTATCCATCCACATATATACCTGGATGTTTGACGATACTGGGATCAGTTCTTCTTGGAAGTTTTCATTCACCAGCTCATATGTAAGTGCTTTTATGTGATTTTTATACCCTAATAAACACTGATACTTAAGAGACGCTTTCTCTTTGATTTTTCATGACTTAAATTATGCATGTCCTGCCGCATAATAATTAAGTCAATCTTGAGCCCATCCACCTTCCCCATAAGGTCCGCATGGTTTACCATAAAGTGTAAGTAAACCCCCCTATCGTTTTCAGCCAAGGAAGCTGCCATCTTTGCCTCTGTTTAATCTACAACTGCTATGATGCTGGACATGTGATCAGTTATGACACCAGCCATTGGATGGTTTGACAGTTTGGTTGAGAGCACAACCAATTGGAATGTTACATTTCCGGCACGTGCCGGAAATGAAACAGTTTTATGGATGGGTTTACTTCCACTTTAATAATGGCGAGGACCTCCGCCAGGGTGGGTTCCTTATCGCCATCCGCGACCGCCGAGCCCCGGGTTCGCTTGCATGGACACGGCTGTAGGGTCCGGAATCTCGGGGGAGGGTGGTGGGGACACATCCTGGCCATCTCCAAATAGATCCGGAGTGGAGGTTGGTGATGCGCTGGGCCCATGGACGGTGTTGTGGCGGCCATCTTGGCAGGAGCGTGTAGTGATGCTCATCTTCACAGGGGGTTGTTTCTTCCCTCGCTGCTTTCCCACCCACCAGAATGCCCCCCCCCCCCCCCCGGAGATGCAGGAGACACACCGGGGGGGATCAGGCAAAGAAAGAATTGGCTGCTGGCAATGGTTGATCAGGATGGAGCAGGATTGCATAGGGAAAGACCGGAGCTACACAGGAACACGTTCGTTCACATCCTGAGCTAGGCCACACACCCCCAGCCAACTACCTTAATTAACATTCTGTAGGCAACCTGTCTTTTTTTCTCTGTGGGGATAGGGGGTGCAGATAATGGGGGGGGGGGGGTTAGGTGCACACTAAACACTAAAATACCCCCCCCAACCAAAACTTTCTAAACTGTTTTTGGTGCCAGGCTTCACTTGAAAAAATAAAGGAAGAATTCACTTTTTTCCCTAAATCCCAGCTCCTCTATGTACCAAAGTATCCATTAAAGTACTTCTTTTGCAGAAATAAAAAAGCTTTTTTATTTATCTTACACAATATATACTTCTCAAAAAAATTAAAGGAACACTTTGAAAACACATCAGATCTCAATGGGGAAAAACTTATGCTGGATATCTATACTGGTATGGACTGGGTAATGTGTTAGGAATGAAAGGATGCCACATCGTTTGATGGAAATAAAAATTATCAACCTACAGAGGGCTGAATTCAAAGAGACTCCGAAAATCAAAATGATGCAGCAGGCTCGTAAAATTTTGGTGAAATTTCATTGCAGCAACTCAAAATGGTCGTCAGTAGTTTGTATGGCCCCCACGTGCTTTTACGCATGCCTGACAACGTTGGGGCATTCTCCTAATGATGGTGTCCTGGGGTATTTCCACCCAGATCTGGACCAGGGCATCAATGAGCTCCTTAACAGACTGAGGTGCAACCTAGCGGCCTTGGATGGACCGAAACATAATGTCCGAGAGGTGGTCTATTGGATTTAGGTCAGGCAAGCATGGGGGCCATTCAATGGCATTAATTCCTTCCTCCTCCAGGAACTGGCTGCATACTCTCACCACATGAGGCCGGGAATTGTCGTGCACCAGGAGGAACCCAGGACACATTGCACCAGTGTCAGTGGTGTATTTAGGTTTTGTGCTGCCCTAGGCCTGACTGAGCTTGCGCACCCCCTAATTTAAATATGACCCACCCCTTCCTGTCAAGGCCACAACCCTTTATTTTAAAGATCCGCCCTGTCATCTTCATTGGAGGAGGACAGAGAGGCATGCAGCATCTTTTCATTTGGGGGGTAAGGGGATATGTGCTAGTTGCTTTTGGGAGGGGAGGATCAGACCCCCCCCACTAGCACATATCCTCTCCCCTCCCAAAGCACCCAGCACATATTCCATTACCCCCCCTCCCCTCATCCATGTGTGCATCTGTTATCTGCCCCCTTCCCGGTTACTGTGTCCCCCTCCACTGTAAACTATACACAGACCTCAGAGCAGCAGCGCGGCTCATGCACTGAAGTCGTGTCCCTCCTCTGTGGCTCCTTCTCCTCCTGGCTGTGTACACTAGAACATTGGAGCCGAGAAGGAGGAGGAGCTGAGGAGTGTGTGTGGCTGACAGTGGGGAGAGAGGTGGCGGCTGCTACGGAAAGCCGATCGCCGCTTGTGGGACCCCAGGTGGCAGATGTCCTGGGTGCCCACGCTAGCGCACTCTGGCTGCCAGTTACCGAAGCCCAGTGCCGGAACTTGTTGTGGGCTCCGGGACAGTGGCGTCACTAGGTTTGGTGTCACCTGGAGCTGTAAAAATTGTGTCATCCCCCTTAATTTTTTGACTGGAGGCCGAGCGTTGGAGCTCATTATGGCGGTCAACAAGGCCTAGAGGATATCAGGTTAGGCACTTCCTAATGGCCCAGTCCCTGGGAACAGTAATGAATAATGGCCAACAGGCTCTCTTACCAGACCCGGTGAAACTGCAACAGTGATCCCTCCGGCTGGACGTTCGCTCACTCTGGGTTGCCCAGGCTGACTCTGGTCAGTAGTGTAGCATGTCTGTACCCTGGCAGTGGCTTTATCTTTCTCCCCCTCTGGTGGTGCAGGTACAGCGTGGCTCTCTCTTTGGTGGTGCAGGAACAGTGTGGCTCTCTGGTGGTGCAGGTACAGCGTGGCTCTCTGGTGGTGTGGGTACAGCGTGGCTCTCTGGTGGTGCGGGTACAGTGTGGCTCTCTGGTGGTGCGGGTACAGCGTGGCTCTCTGGTGGTGTGGGTACAGCGTGGCTCTTTGGTGGTGCGGGTACAGCTGACAGAAAGGGGAGGGGGGCGAGCAGGGGAGATACACAGACAATCCGCATCTCTCCTCTCCCTGTCACAGATCTGCTGCTCAATTTACCAGAGAACTCCCCCGCTCGCCCCCCTCCCCTTTTTGTCAGCTGAAGGGAGAAGAGAGAGAGAGCGGCTCTAATTGGTTTTACCGTGCCGCCGCCCAGCTTCCTGACCGCTGTTTTCCTCCCCGTGATTGGCCACAGCAGAGGGCCAATCAGAGACAGAATCACAGCTTTACGGAGGGGAGGCTTGACGGCACCCGGGACGCCACTGCACTGCTAAGCTGTACTCCCCAGATGGTGGCCCTGCTGTGCAGGAGTCGGGAAGAGGGCACCGCTGCCATTTTTTTTGGGGGGGGGCGCTTTTTGCCACCCCCCCCCCCGCACAGTGCCGCCCTAGGCCTGGGCCTTTTTGGCCTAGGCCAAGACACAGCACTGACCAGTGTAGGGTCTGACAATGGGTCCAAGGATTTCATGCCGATACCTGATGGCAGTCAGGGTGCCATTGTCTAGCCTGTAAAGGTCTGTGTGTCCCTCCATGGATATGCCTCCCCAGACCATCACTGACCCACCACCAAACCAGTCATGCAGAATAATGTTACAGGCAGCATAATGTTCTCCACGGCTTCTCCAGACCCTTTCACATCTGTCACGTTGTGCTCAGGGTAAACCTGCTCTAATCTGTGAAAAGCACAGAGTGCCAGTGGCGGACCTGCCAATTCTGGTGTTCAATGGCAAATACCAACCGAGCTCCACGGTGCCGGGCAGTGAGCACAGGGCTCACTAAATGATGTTGGGCCCTCAGGCCATCCTCATAAAGTCTGTTTCTGAATGTTTGGTCAGAGACATTCACACCAGTGACCTGCTGGAGGTCACTTAGGGCTTTGGCAGTGCTCGTCCTGTACCTCCTTGCACAAAAGAAGCAGATACCGGTCCTGCTGATGGGTTAAGGATATTCTATGGCCTATCCAGCTCTCCCAGAGTAACTGTCTGTCTCCTGGAATCTCCTCCATGCTCTTGAAGCTGTGCTGGGAGACACAGCAAACCTTCTGGCAAAGGCACGTATTGATATGCCATCCTGGAGGAGTTGGATTGCCTGTGCAACCTCTATAGGGTCCAGGTATCGCCTCAAGCTACCAGTTCGGAAATGCACAAATGTATATGGAGCCTCATTGTTCTTGTGAAATCCCACCAATTTTAATTTCAGGCCCAACGCATTGTTCTTTGGCTCATTTTTCCGTGGCAAAATGTGTGTTTGCTTCTGTGTTTGGTGTGCCGTTAACAATTGATAACTGAATGCACAGCTAGTTAATTTTAGGTGTATAAAGGTGGCCATTCACTATACAATCTGATTGTAAAATCTCCTTTAGATTAACCAAAGCTATATAATAGGGGGACACACCATCTATCCAATCACTCTGTATCAAATCAGGCAGGCCCTTGTACTACATACACTGTTACCAAAAGTATTGGGACACCTGCCTTTACACACACATGAACTTTAATGGCATCCCAGTCTTATGCCCCGTACACACGGTCGGATTTTCCGATGGAAAATGTCTGATCGGAGCGTGTTGTCGGAAATTCCGACCGTGTGTGGGCTCCATCGCATATTTTCCATCGGATTTTCCGACACACAAAGTTGGACAGCAGGAGATAAAATTTTCCGACAACAAAATCCGATCGCGTCAATTCCGACCGTGTGTGGCCTGTTCCGACGCACAAAGTGCCACGCATGCTCAGAAGAAATTCCGAGACGGGACGCTGCAATGTTAAAAATGGTTTAATACAGCGCACTCTCTTCTTCTTTATAATGTGACAAGAATTAAGTAGTTTTGCTGCTCATATTCACACACACTTCTCACAAAGTTTTATTTGTGTTTTTTTATTGGGATTCCCTGAATATATTGTTATTAGTTGTCACATCTGACAGTTTTATATTATTTTTTTTTATTTTTTTTGGATTTTCATCCTTTTTTTTTCTTTAATGTTTGGATTTTTTCCAAGGCTGATCTTTGTTCAATGTTATTTTTGTTTTTACTCCAGAATATTTTTGGGTGTGTTTTGTGTGTCAAGTTACCCCAACACCATTGATATCTTTTATTATTTAATCTCAAGGAGATTGTTTGGTGTTGGTGACCCTTGTTCATTTCACATTGTATATTTGAAATGTACCTGAATCCTCACAAACAAACTGTCATTTTTGAAGTAAAACACATAGGAGAGTATAATTCAAAACAAAAATTCCTTTTTTAAGGGATCAGAACCAAACAAAGAGGGAGGCAACACTGGATCAACATGAGAAATTAGCGAAGCCTGGGAGCCCCACGGCAGACATCAATTCTTCAACATCAAAATTGGTGGCCTGAGGAGTCCATATGTAAGGGAGGGCAGTCTGGTCCAGAATTCGCAGAGATCCGGATAGCAGCAGATGACATTGGTGTCCCCAGGCTGTGGTACCACAAGAGGCTGCATCTTTTGGCCGACCAGACTGAACCCAGGGCAATCACTGTCTGGTCTTCCTTCCACGCTTCCCTCCGGGCTGTGGCTGTGCAGTTGGAGATGTGGCAGGAGGAGGAGTAGGACCTGGAGGAGGAGAAGGACTGGGAGGACCTGGAGGAGGACTGGGGGGACCTGGAGGAGAGGGAGGAGGAGGAGGAGGACGTAGAGGAGGAAGGAGGACGTAGAGGAGGAGGAGGAGGACCATCACAAAGGTGTGTCTGAGGTGTCATTTGGCCCCTCATACCTTTCTCAAGAGCCTCCAATATGAGGGCCTCACACATGACTTGTTGGCCCTCCTCCATCCTCTGCATTTTATATGCAATGAAGGCAGCAATGTTCTCCTCCATGGTGTGGGGTGCTCCCAGGACCTCTGTAGCCCTCCAAAAGAATCCTATAGCAGCCTCCTCTAGGGCACTCCTCCTACTGCCACTTTCTCTTTTCAGGGGGGGTGGAGGGACCTGCAGATCAGCCAGCCGGCTCGGCCCAGCCACCTCCTGGCTGAGACTTCCCTGTGTATGAAAAAGGGACATGGGTTTAGTTTTTGCATCATCAATCACAATCCTAAATTAGTACTCCCAACTAACATCTAGTTAACATCATTGATTGGACAAGCAGAAATATTTAAAGGAATGCTATACCTGGCTCAATCTGGGCTCCTCCACATATCGCCTGGAAGGCCCAGGTTGGGCGTCAGAAGCCTCAGCCGGGGGGGAAGGAAGCATGGAAGGAAGACTTGAGAGGGATGGCCTGGGTTCAGTCTGGCCTGCCAGAAAGTGCAGCCTGTCGTAGTACAACATCCTGGGGACATAGATGTCATCTGCTTGCGTGTAACTCCGCCCACCCCTGACGTTCTTTCTAGTCTATTCCCTGCCCCTTTTCATTCGGCGCAGTGGGTGAAGAGCATGATGGCGGAGTTAGAGCAGGTGTGTGCTAATTATAGCAACGAGGAGGAGGAGGAGGAAAGCCCGGATCCGGACATGTCCCGATCCAGAAGGAGATGTTTTAAGGCCACAAATATGTCCTTTGGGGAGATGTTGGTGATGGTCGACATCATGAGGAAGTCCGACTATGATGGGAAGTATGGGCCTTACCCCAACCCGAACATCCGAAAGGCCAAGATCATGGCAAAAGTGATCAAAAGCCTTCACAGGAACTTCGGGGTACGAAGATCGAAAGATCAGCTCAGGAAGCGGTGGTCGGACCTGAAGTTGAGAGAGCCAGAGCAGTACCGAAAGATCCGGAGAGTGCTGCAAAAAAGTAAGTAGTTGTGCTGTGTTCCTATTCTTTCTGTCTTTATTACGTTCGTGCTGCTCCATATGCTTTTATTAATTGTAACGTTTAAAAGGGCAACTTTAATGTTCATGGGCCCATTATTCGTTCGTATCAAACATTTTTCTTTCGGCCTCTAGAACACCATTGTTTAGGTCATATGCATTTTCCCACATTTTTTGGGCCTACTTGGATGCCAAATTTTTGTTTGTGTAGATGGGTTTGTTACTAGAATGAAATGCAAACTAGATTCTGTGTAAGGAGAGTACACTGAGCAGCTGTTTTCACATCTGGACACTGGAGCACTAGTGTGGGACACAAGAACACCATTTTTATTAGGGGGCCACACAGGTACTCCAGTGTATACTATAGGGGGGTCTCCATCTGTGAAGCTTGTACTAAACCGGTAAAGTATTGCAGCTTGACAAAGGGCAATAAAAAAAATACATCTTGGAACTCGGCTAAAATAGACAATTGTACCCCACTTCCAAGCAATGTTTCCTATTTCTAGTTCTGCCATCAAATATCTGTGTGCTAATTATACCATTTTTGTTTTACATAGGGGAGAAAAGACTCGGAGGACACCCCTCATCCGAGGAGACCACAGACCCCCCACCTCTGGAAGAAGGTGAAATACCCCAAACCCAAGCTGAGCAGGAGGAAGAAGAAGATGTGGTGGAGATTGGCACCACAACAGGTGAGTGTCTGCGACCACAGGCTCAGGTAAAAGAGATGGATGGTGGTAGATTTTTGAGACCTGTTTTTTTTTTTTTTTTCTCTCTTTTTAGGTGATCGTGATGTGAGGGATAGAGAACGCTTTACTTCAGAAAGTGCCCAGATCCTTATCGGGGAGATCATAGGATGTAATGCCGAACTGCAAAACATCCAGCAAAAAATCCATGATGTTATTAAAAAAAATAATAACTTCATTGATGTTTTGGGGCGAATTTAAAACCCCACAAAATCACTTTTTGGATTGTGGTCCAATCTTTTAAATTTTTTTGCAATGTTTTGAAAAGCCAAATTTGGAGGATGCACACAGTGTGCCAACATGTGCTATCTGCCATCACGGGAGATCAATGGACGCGTTTTGGGGGTGCAACCCCTTCCTCAATTATAAAGTAGCATTAAGGAAGGGCTTGCTCCCCCAAAACACATCCCTTGATCCCCCATGATGGCAGATAGCACATGTTGACATTGGGAAATTTGTGTGCATCTTCCAAATTTGGCTTTTCCAGGGGTGATTTCCCCCCATCTGAACGCTATATCAAACCCAGTTCCTAAATTCTGATGTCTGATATAGCCTTCAGGTTTTACCTAATGTGAACTTTGTAAGTTCAAGTTTTTTGGCTTTCTTGTTGGTTTTACACAGGCCTGTTTTATCTGAAATGGACATTTCGAATTTTGCTAATGCTACTGCAAAAATTGTTATACAACAAACATGTTGGTTTGTTTTAAAAACCTTTGGTAAATGCACATGTGATTTTGCAGGTATAAAAAAGTGGCTTACTCAAGAATGTGTGGATTATTGTCTCAACACTACAACACTTTTGGGGTGATGTAATAGCTGTTTTATGCAAAAGTGGGGGTTATTTCCTAAGGGCAAATCCTCTTTGCACTACAAGTGCAGTTTCAGTGCAGTTGCAAGTGCACTTGTAGTGAAATGTGTTTTTGCATTTAGGAAATAACAGCCAACAGTGCTTTGTATAAGGTTACCCAATCACGACATTTTCTGCACTCAAAACATTTCTGTCAGGGTCAGCTAAAACAAACACAAGCAGTAAATGTCCACAAAGATTTTCTCTTTTTGTTTTTATTTTAAAAAGGCTTCACATATTGTCTGGCATATTGATAGCCCCCCTACCCGCAAAGAACTCCAGGTAGCGTAACCGGACATCACGGGCACTCAGGGAGGGCAAGCCAGGACGGCCACTTTCAAGCGCCGTCAGTGTGGTTTGATGTACGATTCCGGCCTCAGGCCCAACTGAGCCAGCATAGTTGGCCAAATGTTTCCATAAAAAGTTATGGAGAACACAGCACGCAAGTATTATATGGTTCAGTTTATACTCCGCCATATGGATAGGTGTCAGAAATAGGCGGAACCGGCTGGCCAGGATTCCAAATGTGTTCTCCACCACTCTTCGGGCTCTGGCCAGCCGGTAATTAAAAACCCTCTGTTCCGGGGTGAGGGTCCTCATCGGGAATGGCCGCATCAGGTGGTCCCCCAGCGCAAATGCTTCATCAGCAACGAACACAAATGGGAGTCCTTCAACATTGTCCTCTGAAGCTGGCAAGTCCAAGCTGCCATTCTGGAGACGCCTGTAGAACTCCGTCTGGGCGATGACTCCACCATCGGACATCCGGCCATTCTTCCCCACGTCCACATACAAGAAGTCGTAATTAGCCGACACCACCGCCAACATCACTATACTATTAAACCCCTTGTAATTATAATAGTACGACCCCGAGTTGGGTGGTGGGACGATGTGGACGTGTTTCCCATCAATTGCCCCTCCGCAGTTAGGAAAGTCCCACCGCTGGGCAAAGTGGGAGGCCACAGTCTGCCATTCCTGTGGCGTAGAAGGAAACTGTTGAGGAAAAAACAATAAACATTACTATTTTTACTCTGAAACATGGCAAGCAGATTAGACACAAACATTATGGGGCAACCTCCAGATAGCATTTATTAAGGGGAATTTAACAAGGCCAAAGTATAAGGTACACCTATCATATTCCCCCTCCCCCCCCCCTCTCATGGGCCATTTCTAACATTATGGGGTGTGTGGAAATCTTGGACAGGTAACCCTCTTCACTTCATTGAGAGATGAATGCCTAAATAATGGGTATTACTTTGAACAGCCCCTCCCTAGTTACACTATTGGCAGCCCACTGGACAGGTAAGAAGTGTCTGAATACAAAGATATAAATACACACTGTACACATTTGAGGACATTTGGACATTCTGCTATTACCTATCAAGATAATAATAGGATACAAAAACTTTAAACAGTACCATTGTAAAGTATACAGGCAGGCCCTTGCACTACATGCTTTGGGTAATTCAGCCATAAATCTGACCAGTAAAGAGGTGGGTATAGTGTGTATGGGTTTGGCAAAGTCAGCAGATAGATGATTGAGGATAGATAGAGAATTGGGATCAGCTGACTTAGCAGTTGGGGGAGGGAGGGTTACTAAAAATTATTTGGGGACACCACAAAAAAAGCCTCTGGCACTCTGCCTGAATTTAAATCAAAAATAACATTACCAAACATTTTAGGAGGTGTTTGGGGTAAACTACTACTATGGAGCTGATAAAATACATTGTTAAGTGACTACATAAGGTGAATATAGGGCCAGGAGACACCATGCTGGGGAGGTTAGTGAAGGGCAAATATGTATGAAGGACCTTAAATAATAATTACATAAAAATCCAGCATGCATGAGGACAAAGGGGACATTCACAGCATATTACAAGCATGGTAATTAGGGAATGAGGAAAGAAATACAATATATTATCAAACATTAAAGACAATAAAATGTGATATAAAAGGATAAAAATCTTACATTCATATACTCCTTCTGCAGGACCTGGATGATGGCAGAACGGGTCTCTGGGATAATGATACCCAGAGCCTGGGGGGAGATGCCTGTCGAGAACTTCAAGTCCTGCAGACTTCTCCCTGTAGCCAAATACCGCAAGGTAGCGACCAACCTCTGCTCCGGAGTGATGGCTTGCCTCATGCAGGTATCCTGCCTGCTGATATAGGGGGTCAGCGAAGCCAACAAACGGTGAAACACGGGGTCCGTCATCCTGAGAAAGTTCCTGAAATCATCAGGATTATTCTCACGGATATCACGGAGCAAAGGCATATAAGAGAACTGGTCACGCTGAAGCAACCAATTCTTGGTCCATGAACTCCTCCCCACCCTGTTCATGGACTGGACTTGTGTCAAGGTCAGGACCCCAACACCAAGCCCCCGCACAGCACGAACTCTACGAGGAGTACGCATACGAAACATGGCTAGAAAACGGTCGGCTGCCCAGAACGAAGTAACAGAACGCACTGAAGAACAGCAAGGCCTGTGAAGAGCGACCTGAAAAACAGCAACGAGCAGGCAAGATCACACAGAAAACTCCAATACGAACTGACTGCACGCACTGAAGAGCAAATACAAACCTACAAGCACAAACTGAACGGCAGAAAACGATCTGAAAGCCACGAGTCTGAAAAAGCGCGAATCGTCTCTCACCAAACTTTTACTAACACGAGATTAGCAAAAGGAGCCCAAAGGGTGCCGCGCTTGGTTCTAAACCGGCCTTTTCTAGTCTCGTCGTACGTGGTGTACGTGACCGCGTGGTTGGCGATCGGAAATTCCGACAACTTTGTGCGACCGTGTGTAGGCAAAACAAGTTTGAGCCAACATCCGTCGGAAAAAATCCTAGGATTTTGTTGTCGGAATGTCCGAACAAAGTCCGACCGTGTGTACGCCCTATAAGTCCGTAGGGTTCAATATCATTTAGTGGAGAGGGGATTACGGTGCATGGTTATTTTTCAGGGTTTGGCCTTGGTCCCTTAGTTCCAGTGAAGGGAACTCTTAAGGTGTCAGCATACCAACACATTTTGGACAATTTCATGCTCCCAACTTTGCAGGAACAGTTTGGGGATGGCCCCTTCCTGTTCCAACATGATTGCGCACCAGTGCACAAAGCAAGGTCCATAAAGACATGGATGAGCGAATTTGTGGTGGAGGAACTTGACTGGCCTGCACAGAGTCCTGACATCAACCCAATAGAACACCTTTGGGATGAATAAGAGTGGAGACTGCGAACCAGGCCTTCTCATCCAACATCAGTGTCTGACCTCACAAATGCGCTTCTGGAAGAATGGTCAAACATTCCCATAGACACACCTTCCCAGAAGAGTTGAAGCTGTTATAGCTGCAAAGAGTGGGTCAACTCAATATTGAACTCTACAGACTAATGCCTTGTACACACAGTCGGATTTTCCGACGGAAAATGTGTGATAGGACCTTGTTGTCGGAAATTCCGACCGTGTGTGGGCTCCATCACACATTTTTCATCGGATTTTCCGACACACAAAGTTTGAGAGCAGGCTATAAAATTTTCCGACAACAAAATCCGTTGTCGGAATATCCGATCGTGTGTATACAAATCCGACACACAAAGTGCCACGCATGCTCAGAATAAATAAAGAGAAGAAAGCTAGTGGCTACTGCCCCGTTTATAGTCCTCACGTACGTGTTTTACGTCACAGCGTTCAGAATGATCGGATTTTCCGACAACTTTGTATGACCGTGTGTATGCAAGACAAGTTTGAGCCAACGTCCACCGGAAAAAATCCTAGGATTTTGTTGTCGGAATGTCCGATCAATGTCCAACCGTGTGTACGGGGCATAAGAGTTGGATGCCATTAAAGTTCACGAGCGTGTAAATGCAGGCATCTTTGGTAATATAGTGTAGTTGGTGGTAGATCTAAAGGAGATTGTATAGTGTATGGTGAGCTTTGTAGAACCCAGAACATACTTCTCCTGTTTTCAATATTACAGCTCTATCTGTCAGAAACCATGAATCAGTCTGAGACAGAGGTACAGTTAAATCTCACTTGTTTATTAATAATAAAAAAAAGGTAAACAGAGTAAACATAGTCAAAACATAGCCAGAGTTCAGGAACTGGAATGGATAGTCAGACAAGCCAAAACGTCAGGGAGCCAGAGATGAGCATAGTAGAACAGCAAGCAGGATCTGGAGCCAGAAGGAATGTCAGCCAAGCAAGTCTTTAACAGGAAAACAGGAGAACATCTCTAGAGATGTGACCAAGGTGAAGGCAGAGATCATCTGGACTGGATGCCTTAAGTAGGCAGGACTGATGAGCAGGATATCATCAACAGGTGAGTCACTGTCAAGAGATAGGAGCTGGAAGTTAGCCGACAGTTGAGCGGCCAGCTCAGAGAAGGAAGGGCTGAGCCCAGCCCTGACACTATCCACACAGGCTGTCACATCCCAAGGTCTGTCCAGGAAGTAATGGAGAAATGTTTTTATACATCCAGCTGGACACTGAGGTAAGGGGTGTGTAAGATAAATAGAAAGCTTTTTTATTGTTGCAAAAGAAGTACATTAATTGTATATTGGTACATAGGGGAGCTGGAATTTAGAAGAAAAAAAGAACTCTAAACATAGAGGCCCTCTTAACATACAATATACTGAATATCAATAAACACCACAAAGGAATGAAAACCCACAAAATACCGACCCCTGAATGGCTCTCAGACCTTCAGAATTCACCTTGAACCCAGTGGAGAGGAAAACCTGAACCTCATTCCTATTTGTAACACTTAGTTTGTATAGCCTCATGAGAAATGATGGACATTTACATAATAATAATAATAATAATAATAATAATATCTGATTTCAGGCTCCGGTATCTCGGTGTTCAGATCCCTGTTTACCTGGCAGCAGAAAAAAAAATTCATTTTCCATTCATAAATGCTGCTATGAGTGCGTCCCATGTCCAGAAGGAGAGATCTCCAACATTCCAGGTACAGTTTGTACACATTTCCCCATGTTTTATCACTTTAAAGGTTCCTGCAAGTAAAGAAAGATACCTGTTGATCCTGCCAGAAATGTATTTATCTCCTAAGTCCTGTTGTCGGCTGACTGCACACATTGGGTTTGTGGACTGAAATCAGAAGAATGGTATCAGCCCTGCCCAGTTATATTTTGTTACTGCTACTTATTTATTACAGGTACTTATATAGTGCCATAAATGTACATAGCGCTTCACAAACCGTATACACTATGTTACCAAAAGGTTTGGGACAACCAGTCTTAGTCCGTAGGGTTCAGTATTGAATTTGCCCACCATTTGCAGCTATAATAGCTTCAACGCTTCTAGGAAGGCTGTCCACAAGATTTAGGAATGCGGCTATGGGAATGTTTGACCATTCTTCCAAAAGCACATTTGTGAGGTAAGGCACTGATGTTGGAGGAGAAGGCCTGGCTCACAGTCTGCACTCTAATTCATCCCAAAGGTGTTCTATCGGGTTGAGGTCAGGACTCTGTGCAGGCCAGTCACGTTCCTCCACCCCAAACTCGCTCATCCATGTCTTCATGGACCTTGTGTGTGCACTGGTGCGCAGTCATGTTGCAACAGGAAGGGGCAATCCCCAAAGTGTTCCCACAAAGTTGGGAGCAGGAAATTGTCCAAAATGTCTTTTTTTGCAGACGCCCTAAAGGGGTTGTAAACCCTCGTGTTTTTTCACCTTAATGCATCCTATGCATTAACCACTTGACAACTGGGCACTTAAACCCCCTTCCTAACCAGACCAATTTTCAGCTTTTGGTGCTCTCACATTTTGAATGACAATTACTCAGTCATGCAACACTGTACCCACATGAAATTTTTGTCCTTTTCTTCACACAAATAGAGCTTTCTTTTGGAGGTATTTGATCACCTCTGGGTTTTTTATTTTTTGCGCTATAAATGAAAAAAGACCAACAATTTTGTAAAAAATTGCATTTTTATTCGTTTCTTTTATAAAATTTTGCAAATTAGTAATTTTTCTACATAAATTTTAGCCAAAATTTATACTGATACATATCTTTGGTAAAAATAACCCAAATCATTGTAAATTATTTCGTCTTTGTGAAAGTTATAGAGTCTACAAGCTGTGGTACAAATCATTGAAAATTGATCACACTTGATCACACCTGATGTACTGATCTCATTTCTTGAGATACTAACAAGCCAGGAAAGTACAAATATCCCCCAAAAACCCCTTTTTGGAAAGTAAACATTCCAAGGTATTTAGTAAGAGGCACGGTTAGTTTTTTGAAGTTGTCATTTTTTCCCACAATTCTTTGCAAAATGAAGATTTTTTTTTCTTTTTTTTTCTTTTCACAAAATTGTCACATTACCAGGTTTTTTCTCTCACATGGCATGTCCACACCACAAATGACACCCTGAAATACATTCTGCTACTCCTCCTGAGTATGGCAATACCACATTTGTGAGACTTTTACACAGCCTGGCCACATACAGCATGTAGCACCTTCAGGCATTCTAGGAGCATAAATTACACATCTCATTTCTCAATCACCTATTACAGTTTTGAAGGCGCTGGAGCGCCAGGACAATGAAAACGCCCACAAAATGACCCCATTTTGGAAAGCAAACACCCTAACGTATAATCTATGAGGCATATTGAGTCTTTTGAACGGTTCATTTTTTTTCCAAAAGTTTTTGCAAAATGTGGAAATAAAATGAAAACGCTTTTTTTTTTTTTTTTTTTTACACAAAGTTGTCCATTTATAGGATATTTCTCACACATAGCATGTATATAGCAAAAATTACACCCCAAAATACATTCTGCTACTCCTCCTGAGTATGGCAATACCACATGTGTGAGACTTTTACACAGCCTGACCACATACAGAGGCCCAACATTAAAGTAGCACGTTCAGGCGTTCTAGAAGCATAAATTGCACATCTTATTTCTCAACCACCTATTACACTTTTGAAGGCCCTGGAGCACGCTTTTTTTCTCTTTACCAGGTTTTTTCTCTCACATGGCATGTCCACACCACAAATGACACCCTGAAATACATTCTGCTACTCCTCCTGAGTATGGCAATACCACATTTGTGAGACTTTTACACAG
Source organism: Lithobates septentrionalis (assembly GCA_037952835.1). Taxonomy (NCBI): domain Eukaryota; kingdom Metazoa; phylum Chordata; class Amphibia; order Anura; family Ranidae; genus Lithobates; species Lithobates septentrionalis. The sequence continues at coordinate 351,412 of JBBDGP010002752.1, forward strand.
CCTGGCCACATACAGCATGTAGCACCTTCAGGCATTCTAGGAGCATAAATTACACATCTCATTTCTCAATCACCTATTACAGTTTTGAAGGCGCTGGAGCGCCAGGACAATGAAAACGCCCACAAAATGACCCCATTTTGGAAAGCAAACACCCTAACGTATAATCTATGAGGCATATTGAGTCTTTTGAACGGTTCATTTTTTTTCCAAAAGTTTTTGCAAAATGTGGAAATAAAATGAAAACGCATAAAAACAAAGGCTGAACGCCCGTGCAAACAAAGAACACGTGATGGCAAGCACGTGGCCTCGCAGTGGCGTTCAGCCTTTGTTTTTATGCCGGCTTTTTAGATTTAATGATTTTTATACTGGAACTTTTGTATACATACCTTCGGTTTATTTAATTAATAAATCCCTAATATTATTACTACACCATTGGAGTTTTCCCTTTCTTTTCTTAATTATGGATCCTCCGAACCCTGAGTCTCCCTTCTGATGCTGCAGCAATCGGATCAGCTCGCAGTCGGTGGTGCTCGGAAACAAGACCCGGACATCTATATTCTATCTGTCCCTGCAGAGGGTTATATCTGCAAGCCCGTATGACCTCGCCATAGAGGAGGTCCAACAAATGGGGTAAGGGCACATCCATTACTCCTCTCCTGCAATCAATGGTGGCTTGGAAGTGTTTCTGCATCTTTTCACCTTTCTGCCTTGATGTGACACACCAAAGGAACGTCTCTTTTTTTCTTTTTCACTTATTTTGGTTTTTGCTAACTTGTTCTTCATGGACTGAATGTGGTGTCCTTTAAATGATTGAGCGATCAATCGCATCTTCAGAACTTTCACCTCTTTTTAAATATCTTTTCATTTTTCTTCATTTTTTATTTTCTATGGAGATATGATTTAATGCACAATTTTCATTTGTTGTTTTGTTATTTCTCTGTGTTGGGATTTAAACACATTGTAGCTCCGGGTATCACCCCAAGGAGCTTCCTAATTGTACTACCTCATTATATTTTGCTAGCGCACAAATTTAATTTATAATTTATAGACTTTAGAAATGCTCCCTGTACTACTTTGGTCCGACTTTGATCCTACTTCAGCCTATTGACTATCATTGAAGGTGGATCAAAGTCGGATCGCCGTCTCACATGATCCGACTTCGGCACGCGACTTGTGCTCAGATGATCTTGAGGGGGAACTCCGCGCCAAATTTTAAATAAAAAAAAGGCATGGGCTCCCCCTCCAAGAGCATACCAGGCCCTTGGGTCTGGTATGGACCTTAAGGGGAACCCCCTACGCCAAAAAAACGGCATGGGGGTCCCCCCAAATCCATACCAGACCCTTATCTGAGCACGCAGCCCGGCCGGGCAGGAATGGGGGTGGGGACGAGCGAGCGCCCCCTCTCCTAAACCCTACCAGGCCGCATGCCCTCAACATGGGGGGCCCCCCCACCCCAAAGCACCTTGTCCCCATGTTGATGAGGACAGGGGCCTCTTCCCGACAACCCTGGCCGTTGGTTGTCGGGGTCTGAAGGCGGAGGGCTTATCGGAATCCGGGAGCCCCCTTTAATAAGGGGGCCCCCAGATCCCGGCCCCCCACCCTATGAGAATGAGTATGGGGTATATGGTACCCCTACCCATTCACCTAGGGAAAAGTGTCAATAAAAAAAAACACAGTACACAGGTTTCAAGATTAATTTATTAGGCAGCTCCGGGATCTTCTTCCAACTTCGGGGGGGGTGTCTTCTTCCGACTTCTCCCGGTGTTCCGCCTCTTCTCCCGGGCCCCTCCGCTATCTTCTTCCAGCTCTTTTGCCAGCAGGGGGCCCCGGTCTGCTGCCGCTGTCTTGCCGCCGCTGTCTCGCCGCTTCTTCTCTTCATCTCTTCTTCCGATGTAGACACGACGCTCTCTCCGGCTGGAATGCTGTGTGCGAGCTGCGGAGCCATTTATATAGGCGGTGACTCCGCCCCCTTGTGACGTCACGGTCCCAGCATGCGCAGGGACTCTGGCGTCATAAGGGGGCGTGACCCCAGAGTCCCTGCGTATGCTGGGACCCTGGCGTCACAAGGGGGCGGGGTCACTGCCTATATAAATGGCTCCGCAGCTCGCACACAGCATTCCAGCCGGAGAGAGCGTCATGTCAACATCGGAAGAAGAGATGAAGAGAAGAAGCGGCGACAAGACAGCGGCAGCAGACCGGGGCCCCCTGCTGGCAAAAGAGCTGGAAGAAGATAGCGGAGGGGCCCGGGAGAAGAGGAGGAACACTGGGAGAGGTCGGAAGAAGACACCCCCCCCCGAAGTCGGAAGAAGATCCCGGAGCTGCCTAATAAATTAATCTTGAAACCTGTGTACTGTGTTTTTTTTTTTTTATTGACACTTTTCCCTAGGTGAATTCGTAGGGGTACCATGTACCCCATACTCATTCACATAGGGTGGGGGGCCGGGATCTGGGGGCCCCCTTATTAAAGGGGGCTCCCGGATTCCGATAAGCCCTCCGCCTGCAGACCCCGACAACCAACAGCCAGGGTTGTCGGGAAGAGGCCCTTGTCCTCATCAACATGGGGACAAGGTGCTTTGGGGTGGGGGGGCCCGCAGCGCGCCCCCCCTCCCCCAAGGCACCAACCCCCCATGTTGAGGGCATGCGGCCTGGTACGGTTCAAGAGGGGGGGGGGCGCTCACTCGTCCCCACCCCCATTCCTGTCCGGCCGGGCTGCGTGCTCGGATAAGGGTCTGATATGGATTTGGGGGGACCCCCACGCCGTTTTTTCGGCGTAGGGGGTTCCCCTTAAGGTCCATACCAGACCCAAGGGCCTGGTTTGCTCTTGGAGGGGGAACCCATGCCGGTTTTTTATTTAAAATTTGGCGCGGAGTTCCCCCTAAAGATTCATACCAAACACAGTGCCGTGCATTGGCAGGGATCCAAGTCGGATCCCCGTTCATTGAAAGTCGGACACATGCCGGCTTCATGTCGCAGGGCAAAGTCGGATCCAAAGTAGGACGGCTGTCGTGTCACACCAGTGTGAACCCAGCCTCAAGGTGGCCAATTGCATGTTGTTGTTCTCTTTGACTCTCCTCTGAAGAGTGGCAACATGGGGGCTTTAAAACAACTCTCAAATGACCTGAAAACAAAGATTGTTCTACATTATGGTTTAGGGGAAGGCTACAAAAATTTATCGCAGAGATATAAGCTGTCAGTGTCCACTGTGAGGAACATAGTGAGGAAATGGAAGACCACAGGCACAGTTCTTGTTAAGGCCAAAAGTGGCAGGCCACATATAAAATTGGAGAGGGGAAGGATGGTGACAAAGGACAAAAACAGCCCTCGGACCACCTCCAAAGACCTACAACATAAACTTGCTGTAGATGGTGTCACTGTGCATCCTTCAACAATTCAGCACACTTTGCACAGGGAGAAGCTGTATGGGAGAGTGATGCGAAAGAAGCCTTTTCTGCACACACACCACAAACGGAGTTGCTTGAGTTATGTAAACGCACATGTAGCGTGGACACATTTTTGATGTAACTTAATGTTAATGTTATATCTTATCCTCTGGTGCCATCTAGCGGCCAAAGTACAAAAAGGACTGGATCTTTAGTTTATTTTTACTGTTCAGGAGTTTGACCTGGAAGTCTTTTGTTTGTTTACATCTGGACATTAACTTAACCCACCCACAATGCACAGTGACTCCCACAATCCTCAGAGGGAACAGAACTGCATTGTGGGAAGATTATAAAAGGGCTGGGAGCGGCCATCTTAGGTCTCTTGGAGACGCTTGGCCAGTCTGAGAGGATCTGTGTGAGGTCCCCAGCCCAGTGTGGCCTACCCTATGCAGAGCGGAGCAGCAGTCAGCGATCCTGCCTTACATCGCAGTGTGCTGGAGCAGCAGTGTGATCGATCCAGAGACCCTTGAAGGAGGTAACCGAGGACTCCCGGTCATCTGTGAGCAGTCTTGATCCGGCCTTATATCACAGCGTGCTGGAGCAGCAGTGTGATCATTCCAGAGACCCTTGAAGGAGGTAACCGAGGACTCCCGGTCATCTATGAGCAGTCTTGATCCGGCCTTATATCACAGCGTGCTGGAGCAGCAGTGTGATCATTCCAGAGACCCTTGAAGGAGGTAACCGAGGACTCCCGGTCGTCTCTGAAGTAGTACAGCGTGACGGCTCGGTCACAGCGAACGAACTGAGATACTGCAGAGACAGAACCCTGGGCATCAGAGCGGAGTCTTCTGACAGCACTGTCCTGGTTGGGTGAGAGGGATGTTACCCACAAGTTTCTTGACGCACTTTAATACATCAGAATACACAAGACAGAGTTGCTGGGATCTGTAGTCCCACAAGTAGAGTCAAAAGGATTCAATACTAAGTCACTGCATCAAAGTTAGTTATAGTGCTGCTGCACTAGAACTTTGTCTTATATCTCAGGTTACTTTGACCTGGAGTTCATTAACCCTTTGGATTACAAAACCTACTTTGTCTTGCTAGCGAAGAAAAGAAGATAAAGAAGGACTGTTCAGTAACATACAAGGCCTGGGTTATTTTACTATACTGGGGTAGTGTGATATTAAAGGAGGGAGCTCCCTAGTGTTGTATTGTACTTAATCAGAGTCAGCATTTGGTTTAGTATATCTTTAAGCGCGTAGGAAATAGGACATTGCTCAGAGTGAGATACTCTCACTCTGAAGGTTATCCTATTTACTTTGTGATATCTCTCATATATTATTTCATACATTATACACCTGTATTGTACCTTTGTAAAGTTTACTTGTCTGTCAGACTATGTTGGTCTGACAGCACAACAATTGTAGTTTAACCCTTCTAATACAACTACAGTAAATACGGTTATTATTTAAGTACAACTGTGTGAGTATTGTTTTCCTCTTCATCACCAGCCAAGAGGGGGGCAAGGTAACTACAGACAGGTATGCTATATTGAGTATTGTGAACTTGCCTTTGTGATTTTGGTTCTAACTGCACACTATTACACCACAGCTGTGTCAGGGGGACTGAGATATTTAAGGGGGTACAAAGCAGAGTACAGGCCCAAATAATTCAGCAGCTCCTTCGGGGGTCCATGCTACACACATTTGGACAAGCTAGCTTAATTTTGGAATAAGGTGCTGTGGACTGATAAAAAAGATTGAGTTATTTGGTCATAACAAGGGGCGTTATGCATGGCGGCAAAAGAACACAGCATTTCAAGAAAAAGACTTGCTACCCACAGTAAAATTTGGTGGAGGTTCCATCATGCTGTGGGGCTGTGTGGCCAGTGCCGGTACTGGGAATTTGGTTATAGTTGAGGGTCGCATGGATTCCACTCAATATCAGCAGATTCTTGAGAATAATGTTGAGGAATCAGTCACAAAGTTGAAGTTATGCCAGGGCTGGATATTTCAACAAGACCACGACCCAAAACACTGCTCAAAGTCTACTCGGGCATTTATGCAGAGGAACAAGTACAATGTTCTGGAATGGCCATCCCAGTCCCCAGACCTGAATATCATTGAACATCTGTGGGGTGATTTGAAACGGGCTGTCCATGCTCGGCAACCATCAAACCTATAGGTGTGCGCAGCCTAATGCATTAGGGTGTGCACCCTTAAGCTCAAACACACATGCGTGTGTATGTATCTACATATATATATGACATTGATCTCCCTGCTGGCACAGTGAAAGAGAAAAGGATAAACACTTCTCTTATGGCAGAGCCGGTAAGAGGGAGATCTTTCCCATGTTCCTGTTGCTACACAGAACGATAACACTAATGCGCATGAGGGGATTACGGTGTGCCTGGGCACACCCGCCACACCCTGTGCGCATGCCTATGATCAAACCTAACTGAACTGGAGATGTTTTATAAGGAGGAATGGTCCAAAATACATTCATCCAGAATCAAGACACTCATTACAGGCTATTGGAAGCGTCTAGAGGCTGTTATTTCTGCTAAAGGAGGCTCTACTAAATATTGATGTAATTTTTCTGTTGGGGTGCCCAAATATATGCACCTGTCTAATTTTGTTTTGATGCATATTGCACATTTTCTGTTATTCCAATGAACCTCATTTCACTACTGAAATATTACTGTGTCCTTAAGTTATTTGATAGATCAAAAGGAAATTGCTGATCCAAACACCCAAATATTTATAAATGACAATCATGAAAATTGTCAGGGGTTCCTAAACTTTTGCATACAACTGTATAACTGTATTTCTAACAAATAGCATGTATATAGCAAAAATGACACCCCAAAATACATTCCGCTACTCCTCCTGAGTATGGCAATACCACATGTGGGAGACTTTTACACAGCCTGGTCACATACAGAGGCTCAACATTAAAATAGCAAGTTCAGGCGTTCTAGGAGCATAAATTACACATCTTATTTCTCAAACACCTATTACACTTTTGATAGGTAATTTCCCGACAACCTATCACATTTATAAAGGCCTTTGATATTTCTAACAAATAGCTTGTACATACCAAGAATTACACCCCAAAATATATTCTGCTGAGCAAAGGGTAAACAAAAGATTACCTGTGGTTTTAGTAGTGCAGTTCTCCACAGGAGGAGAGCCCTAATCCAGGCAGCAGGCAGGGACGTGGTCATCGACAGTGAATGGAATTGTCTAGGCAGGAATATTTTCCATAGTACAGGCAGGGATACTGTCCATATACAGTCCAGGGTCAGTACAGGTAGAGATATTGCCAGCAGTGCCAAAATATTGGTCCTGGTAGTAAACAGGAACATGGTTCGCAATACAAGTAGCAGGCCAGGAAAGAATGGGGGCAGGGGTAGAGGCTTCTCCCACCCAAATCTCTTTGAAGCCTCCGAGTCTCCAGACCCTAATTCCGGAATGAGAAAACTAAAAAATTAATTTTCTTCATCCAGAAAAACAATTCTGGAGCCCCTCACATATGTGAGACCCCTGTGTTATGAAGCCCACTACTCCAGTAGCAGAGTAAAAGATCAGTCCAAGAGGCAGGCAAAAAACATGGTCAAACAGTCCAGGGTTAGTTCCAGGGCAGGCAGAGGTAGGTACAGTAGGTACAGTTTAGCGTTAGGCAGAAGCGTGGTCGTATAACAGGCTAGGGTCAGTTCCAGAGCAGGCAGAGGTAGGTACAGTTTAGCGTTAGGCAGAAGCGTGGTCGTTTAGCAGGCCAGGGTCAGTTCTGGAGAAGGCAGAGGTAGGTACAGTTTAGCATTAGGCAGAAGCGTGGTCGTTTAGCAGGCCAGGGTCAGTTCTGGAGAAGGCAGCGGTATGTACAGTGGTATAAAGGGGTGTGGCGGTAAATGACAATTACGTTTACCATACTTCCCTAATAATGTAGAGAAGTATGGTAACGGCGGAAACATTCACCAAATACAAAGGCCTGGTTGGGAAGGACATTGGGGACAATAATGCACGGTGTCTCTTCTAGCTCCTCCTCTGGAGCACACCCGGCATTTCTTCTGACGTTTCCAGGCTGTTTCATGGTGGGGGGGTCTCTCAGGAAAGTGGCGTTCGTGGAGTCTGCTCACTGAATCCGAGTGAATGCTTTCTGGTGGGCCTTCAGGGTACAAAGGGGTGTAGATAATTTCTTCTTGGTACTGAAGATAAGATACGGGGCTCTCTGTAGATTTACAGTAAATAACAAAACTACAGTAAATGGCCAAACTGAAAAGATACATGGAGACTTTTTTATACCAATAGCGGCTTTTTCTTGTGGGAAGGTAGGGTTCGATCATCTGATCATTGAAGTCGACTCCCCCCATGAACAAATTATAGTCATGGACACATGCTGATTTCTGGATTGGGCCGTTTCTTTTGGGGATTTCCACGTAGGTGTCATTGTGGATCGTTGTGAGCATGTAGACGTTTCATCTGTCCCTCCACCTGAGAGCCAATATCTCTTCATTCCGCAAAGATGCCGTCTCCCCTTGTCGTAGTCTTTCAGTAACAAGCCTTTGCGGGTGTCATGAAATGTGAGGCCATTAACTTTGGACAATTTCTTCTAGTTGGAGCGTCCGGAGGCCGCTCCTTTGAAGGGGGGTACTGTCATGAAATGGTTCACCCGTTGGTGTCACTGTCGGTCTCTTGGATCGCAGTACCAGTGTCCACCAGCGGGTGTCTTCCAACATCCAGGACTTGTAATAAGAGGACTCACCTGCTGGTGGCACTGTTGCATCCTTGAGCCGTAGTACCGGTGTCCACCAGTGGGTGTATTCCGGCAGTGTGGAGCAGGCAGCACCTTCTGCGCTCAGGTGTAACATGAGGTCAAATCACTGCAGTCTGATAAATACCCGGCAAGCCCTCACATCCTTGCCTTGGTGTCTCTCTCCCTGTGGCCTGATCTTGCTGCCTGTTATCTTGACCTTGAGCCTGCATCTGTCCTGACCGGATCCGATCCCAATCCTGAGCCCATCCTGTACTTGTCCCTCCGGTTTCCTGATTTCCCTGGATCCCTGCCCTGCAGCCTATCCATCCATCCTCTCCCTGTTGGTTCCCCATCCTTTCCCATCTGACTGACCTCCTTGTGTATGATCTCGGCCTGGCTTTTGTTACGATTACGGTATTTCCCATCCATTTGTATATACCATTTGTTTGTGGGTCTGTGGTTGGTTTGCACTGTTTATATTTCACTTATTTGTCACCCATTTAATAAACACCATTATTTTTCAGGTACCTGTGTTTCTGGTTTCTTCTGTGCAGTCCACACAGTCTGGTCTATTAAATTCCCTGATAGCGGGAAGCCCTTCCTATTGGCTCGCACTGTACCACATGCTGGAGTGTCCTTGTGGTAAAGATTGCGGAAGAGGGGCAAGCTTGTATAGTAATTGTCCACATAAAGATGGTAACCCTTTCCAAGGAGTGGATATACAAGCTCCCAAACCACTTTTCCGCTGGCTCCGATGTACTCTGGACATTCAGGGGGCTGCACTTGGGTGTCCTTCCCTTCCTACACCAGGAAGGCGTAGATGTACCCCGTGGCTCGGTCACATAGCTTGTAGAGCTTAACCCCATATCGGGCCCTTTTGCTGGGGATAAACTGCTTGAATCCAAGCCTGCCTGTGAAGTGGACCAATGACTCATCCACAGAGATATTTTGGTCGGGGATAAATAACTGGGGGAATTTCTCCGCGAAAAAATTTAGAAGTGGCCGAATTTTAGTGTCAAATATATTTTTATTAACAATATCAAGGCATATTTATACACAAACATTGGTAGTCAGTTATTATTGACAGAGACATCATTGAATAATTCTTAGTTCAGTGTATAGTGTTTGGTGAAGTCTTACGTAAGAGGACTATCAACAACCAGAAGTATAAAATAATAAACTGTTCATAAAGACTTATAAACTAGTCCATGAGAGACTGTGATCACTGACTATAAGGTCATATCAGAGTTCAGAAAGGTGAAGAGAGGGAAAAGAAGAGCGGTAAGAAAGGGAGAGAAAGGCATGGAATATGGGGGAAGGGAAGAGGGCGTGGAGTGGGCCTGGAGTAGACCTCGGCACGGTGTCATATGTAAGAAGTATTAAGAATGAACAATCATGTCCAATCTCAGGTAGTCAATAAAGTTTTCAAGGCGTCTGAGGTTGAGTATTCAATCCAGATAAGCCATAAGGTTTGAAATTTATCAAAAGTATCGTTATCCAAGGCCAACCTCTCCTCCATTCGCATAATGTCATTCATCGTCGTCACCCACAAGGTAAGTGGGGGTCGGGTGGGAGTTTTCCAAAATAAGGGTATGATCTGCCTGGCAGCCGATAGAAAGAAGCGTAAAAGGGAGCGTTTCTGTGAAGTGATGGAACCAGGGAGCATGGATAGTAACGCTATTTCTGGGGAGGGTGGCAAGGGTTGATCATAGAGACTACTATAAATGGAGAAAACCTGGGACCAAAGTGGTTGAATAGATGGGCAGTCCCACCATATATGTAGGTAGCTTCCATCCTCAGAGCCACACCTCCAACAGGAGGATGGGACCGAGGGGAAAATTCTGTTGAGGGACTGGGGGTCCTTGTACCATCGGGAAAGAAGCTTAAAATTTTTTTCCTGTGTATAGCAGGAGATTGAGGATTTATGTGTAAAGTGATATGCTTTCTGCCAATCCTCTGGGTGAAGTTCTTTTCTTAGTTCCGTGGCCCATCTCTTGGTGTATGAGGGGGGTTTGTTATGCAGTAGTGTAATTTGTACCTTGTATAAGGTGGAGAGTAAATGTCTGGGGGTTTCTGTGAGGGAACACAGTTGTTCAAATTCCGTTAAGGGTCTGTGGATTTTGGATGAGGAGAACAAGTCGGAGCAAAAGGAGGATATACGGAGAGTTGTGAGCCAATTACCTTGTGTGTTTGGGAGGATGGGTGTACCAGAAGTAGGGTTTACAAATGATCTCGCTACAGGCCACATAGAGCGTAAGTATGGGCCGATGGTGGTAGAACCTTCGTCTTGGGGGAGTGTGGGGTGGTCAAATAGGGAGGTGAGTGGAGAGGGCTCTGAGGATAGGAGGGTTTGTATGCCTTTCTTGTACCAATAATGTAAAGCTGCGGTCGTCAGTGGGGAAGTAGAGGAGAGTAAATGTAAATGTCGACCGTATCCCCAAAGCAGGGCTCTGAGATCTAAAGTGGTTAGATCCTGTTCCACCATGGTGGATGCCTTGGGGAAAGGGCGAGGGAACCATTCTAGGACCCTGGATAACAATGCAGCTCTGTGGTATTGCTCGTAGTCAGGTAGGCCCACTCCGCCTTGAATTTTGGGATATGTGAGCAAGTTGTGGCGAATACGGGACTTTCCATCGTGCCATATGAATCTTATGGACAAAGAGCGAAGAGACGTGAAAAATTGTTTAGGGACCAGAATAGGAACAGTTTGAAATAAATATAGTAATTTTGGTAGGGTATCCATTTTCAAGGTATTAATGCGTCCAAACCAAGGTAATGTGGAGGAGTTCCAGGAATCTAATTCCTTTCTAATTCTGGTTAGAAGGGGTATATAATTTAAAGTGTAGAGATCAGAAAGATTGGCAGGGATCGTGATCCCTAGGTAAGAGATGCCTCTGGAACCCCATTGGAAGGGAAAATTAGTCTGAATTTGGGTAAGGGTGGTACTGGGTAGTGATATATTTAAGGCCTCGGTCTTAGACATGTTCAGTTTGAAGTTGAGGTTGTTGTATGTAGACTAATAAGTCATCTGCGTAAAGTGAGAGTTTATGTTGAGATGTGGGTGTCTGGATTCCTACTATAGATGTGTTTTGTCTAATAGCTTGGGCTAGGTGTTCGATCACTAAAACAAAAAGAAGGGGGGACAGGGGGCAGCCCTGTCGTGTGCCATTTGAGATCTGGAATGAAGCGGAGGAGGAACCATTGACCAGAACTGACGCTGAGGGACGTGAGTATAAGGCCATGACCTTAGAGATGAAGGTGGAGCCCAGTCCTATCTGTTGTAAGGAGAGGCGTAAAAAGTCCCAGTTGACCCGGTCAAAGGCCTTCTCGGCGTCAAACGAGAGCAGGCACGCTTTTAGGTTGTGTTTTCGGATATAGGAAATGAGGTGAATAGTTTTCGTGGTATTGTCCCTGGCTTCTCGGCCAGGGACAAAACCCACCTGGTCTCTATGTATTAGTGATGGTAGAATAGGGGATAGGCGATTAGCTAGGACCTTGGCGTAAAGTTTAATATCCAGATTAAGGAGTGAAATGGGGCGATAACTGCTGCATTGAGAGGGGTCTTTACCAGGTTTGGGTATTACTGAAATATTAGCTGCTAGGAGGTCTCTAGAGGGGAGATGGGTATCGTCTATGGAGTTAAACGCGTTAGTTAGTAATGGGGTCAGATGTTGAGCAAAGTATTTGTAGAATCTCGGGGAGAACCCATCGGGGCCAGGGCATTTACCATTTTTCAGATTTTTAATAGCGGCAGTGAATTCCTCTGTTGTAAGGGGTTCGTCCATGGTAGCCATCTGTTCAGTGTTTAGATGTGGTAGAGCTGTATCAGAAATGTAGGCTTGCATGGAGGACAGGTGTGTGTCATTAGTGGGGGTCGTTTCGTTTGGGGTGTGGAGATTGTATAAATTAGAGTAGTATTGTTTAAATGCGTCAGAGATACCATTGGGATTATTAATTTTTCGTTGGTCAGATGTGCAGATTTGTGGGATAGGTCGGCGTGGGGGACGAGGGTGTAGAACTCTTGCGAGGTGTTGCCCACATTTGTTGGCTAGAGTGTAATGTCGGTTGCGTCCCTGATCTCTGGCTATAAGGGAATTAGCGTCAAGTAAGCGGAGCAGGTCTCTGCGTGCGTTAGATAGGTCGGTATATGTTGCAGGGTCTAAGTCTCGCTTATGTGTAACTTCAAGTGTTTTAATTAGAGATAGGAGACGTGAGATATCAGCCGTTCTGGCTTTTTTAGTCGAGAGCCATGTTGGATTAGTGTCCCTCTAATCACACACTTCAGAGCTTCCCATTTAGTGAGGGGATTAGTATCATCTTGTCGGTGATCTGTAATGAAGTCACCAATCGTTTTTTCAACTGCTGCAACACATACCGAGTCAGTCAATAAGTTGTCATTAAGTCGCCATGAGGACCGGGTGCGGGACTTCGGTGGGTGTGCTAGATTAAGGTGTACGGGTGCGTGGTCCGACCAAAGGATATTTCCTATGGAGGCCTTAAGTGGTATGCCTAGTAGTGATTGGGAGATTAAAAAGTAATCGATACGGCTATAGGATTTATGGGCTACTGAGTAGCAGCTGTAGTCTCTTTCTAGGGGGTGTTGTATCCTCCATATGTCTACTAGCTGTGCCGAGTGTAGAAGGGATTTTATGCGTGTAAGAGTCGTGTGGGTCATAGCTGACTTACCCGAAGAAGTATCCACGGCTGGAGATAAAGTTGTGTTGAGGTCGCCACCTAGAATGATACAAGGACCCCCAAATGATTGTAGTTTGTTTAGAACCTTGGAAAGAAAGTTCCCCTGATCCTGGTTTGGTCCATAGACATTAGCCACTGTAAAAATAGAAGAATTAAATTTAAGTTTGAGGAATAAATAGCGCCCTAGTGGGTCTATTAGGGAATCTAAGACTTCTGGGTGGAATGATTTATGAAAAGCTATAGATACCCCTTTGGATTTTGTATGAGGGTTCGTGCTGTGGAACCATTGGGGAAAGTGAGGGTTTTTGAAGGATGGAATCTCTGAAGAGTGGCCGAATTTTAAATAATTTGTCATGTGATGCGTCATTTCAGGGAGGGCACTGGGTGTTGTCATTGTAATGGAGGAAACGCATTATCATGAGGTATCTTGATCTTGGCATAATGTAGGAAAAGATTGGCATGTGGTGGATGGGGTTGGTGGACCAATAGGAGTATAATTCATTTTAGGCCTAAAAATAATTTAAATTCCTCCACTGTCAATGCTCTCCACTCATAAGGACGGGCATAACTTGAACCATGGTTGTTATGAATTGGTGTGCATAGAGGTTCCACTGGGCCATGATGGAGGATAATAGATCTTGGGTAAAAATTAAATTAAAAAAATCAATAGGGGCAAAATTCTCTGTGTTTACCTGAACAACTGGCTGGGCGGTGAAAGGGGGATGTTTGCTGCTCTTGAATTAGGGGGAAGCCACAGAGGGTTTTCAAGGGCATAGGGAAGGCCGGCAGGAGTCCTAATGCTATGGGGACCGAGATGACACCCCGTTAGTTCTTGGCCTTTGCTGCAGTGGTACTTCATTTCTTCTGGATGGCACTGTGCTACTGGTGGATGGCACTGAGCTGCTAGTTGATGCCACTGCATTTCTGGTGGATGGCACTGAGCTGCTGGTTGATGCCACAGCACTACTTGTGGTAGCCTGCTGCTCCATGCCAGAACGCCTTTGTTTCATGGGCACACTTTGCTCTTCCTCCGATTCTGTATGAGACCCACTGCTTACAACGGGTTCATATTCTGAACCAGAATCAGACACAGACTCAGAGAGCTCCCCACTGCTCTCGTTGGTCAAGCTAAACTGTTGGTATGCCCCCGGAAAAAAGATTTTTAGCCATACTGGCGACTACGGGCTGTGGTGACAAACTGCTGTGGTAGGGACACTTGGACAGATATGGCTGCACTGATGGGGGCTGATGAGGCTGGTCTAATGAGGGTGCATTGCTGGGTTCTGATGAGGGTGCACTGCTGGGTTCTGATGAGGGTTCACTGCTGGGTTCTGATGAGGGTTCACTGCTGGGTACTGATGAGGGTGCACTGCTGGGTTCTGATGAGGGTGCACTGATGGGTACTGATAAGGTTACACTGATGTACACTAATGTACCACACTGTGGATGCACTGATTATCTGGCACTGATGTGCACTGATAAGGTAGCACTGATAGGCGCTGATGAGGATCCACTGATATGGTGGCACTGATGAGCACTCACTTATGAGCACTGATGTGCACTATTGGGTACTGTAGTGGTATTGATGAGGTCTGTAGTGGCATTGATGAGCGCTGTAGTGGTGCAGATGAGCACTCTAGTGACACTGATGTGGTACTGATGGCACAAATGAGCACTGTATTGGTACTAACGTGGCACTGGTAGAGCACTGACGTGGCACTGGTGAAGCACTGACGTGGCACTGGTGGCTAGGGATGGGCCAAACACCTCCCCCCGTTCGGTTTGCACCAGAACATGCGAACAGGCAAAAAATTTGTTTGAACACCATTAAAGTCTTAATTTTAAAGGCTTATATGCATGGTATTGTATCAATGCAAAAGTTTTAAAAACGGCAGTTTTTTCGGGAGCAGTGATTTTAATAATACTTAAAGTTAAACAATAAAAGTGTAATATTCCTTTAAATTTCGTACCTGGGGGGTGTCTATAGTATGCCTGTAAAGTGGTGCATGTTTCCCATGTTTAGAACAATCTGACAGCAAAATGACATTTCTAAAGGAAAAAAGTAATTTAAAACTACTCGCGGCTATAATGAATTGACGGTCCGGCAATACACTTGAAAGTTCATTGATAAAAGCAGCATGGGATTCCCCCACAGGGGAACCCCGAACCAAAATTTAAAAAAAAAAATGCGTGGGGGTCCCCTCAAATTCCATACCAGGCCCTTCAGGTCTGGTATGGATATTAAGGGTAACCCCGTGCCAAAATTTAAAAAATGGTGTGGGGGTCCTCCTCAAAATCCATACCAGACCCTTATCCGAGCAAGCAACCTGGAAGGGCGCAGGAATAGAGGGGGGACAGGAGAACGGCCCCCCCCTTCTGTACCGCACCAGGCCACATGCCCTCAACATTGGGAGGGTGCTTTGGGGTAGCCCCCAAAAGCATCTTGTCCCCATGTTGATGGGGAGAAGGGCCTCATCCCCACAACCCTTGCCCGGTGGTTGTGGGGGTCTGCGGGCGGGAGGGATTATAGGAATCTGGAAGCCCCCTTTAACAAGAGGACCCCCAGATCCCTCCCCCTCCTGTTTGAAATGGTAACAGGTAAAAAAAGTGTGAAAATGGTAAAGAAAACAACACACACCGTGGGAGAAGTCCTTTATTAAAAAATAAAACTGTCCCACGTAGTCCATTCACCTCCGCCAATGGCCCGAAAAAATAAATAAAGAAGATCTGCCTCCATGGGAGGCTCACGCCATATGATGCGTCCTCGCAGGTGACAGCTCTTTTTAAACTGTGGGCGGGGCCACATAGTGTCATCGCTGGGTGACTCCGCCCCCCTCTGACACATGGGGACATCCCTATGGCTTCCTCCATAGCGTCAGAGGGGGCGGGGCCACCCGGTCCACCCCCCTTTGACGCTACGGGAAAGCCATAGGGATGTCCCCGTGCGTCAGAGGGGCGGACCGGGTGGCCCGCCCCCCTCTGACGCTACAGGGGGAGCCATAGGGATGTCCCCGTGCATCAGAGGGGGGCGGGGCTACCCGGAGAGGACACCGCGTGGCCCCGCCCACAGTTTTAAAAGAGCTGTCGCCTGCAAGGACGTGTCATATGGCGTGTGCCTCCCATGGAGGCAGATCTTCTTTATTTATTTTTTTCGGTCTGTCGGCGGAGGTGAATGGACTACGTGGGACAGTTTTTTATTTTTTTATTTTTTAATAAAGGACTTCTCCCACGGTGTGTGCTGTTGTTGTTTTTTTTTACCATTTTCACACTTTTTTTGTGAAATGGTACGGGTACAATGTACCCGTTACCATTTCAAAAAGGGGGGGCGGGATCTGGGGGTCTCCTTGTTAAATGGGGCTTCCAGATTCCGATAAGCCCCCTGCCGCAGACCCCCACAACCACCGGGCAAGGGTTGTGGGGATGAGGCCCTTCTCCCCATCAACATAGGGACAAGGTGCTTTGGGGGGCCAGATGATGGCTTTTTACTTGAAACATGTCGGGTGGACCCCTCACGACTGCCGCTATATGATGTTTGAGCTGTTTTTCTTCCTCCTAATATGTGAGTTTGATTTTAATTTTTTTAAATAAACCAGTATTTAAACGTTATCACGCTATGTGAGTTTTCTTGCTCCTCACATGGTACTTGAATTATTCGTTTGGCTTATGTTGGAGTGTCTATGGACGTGGAAGCCGTGCTGATACCCCTTTCTGCTGTATGCTGATGACATCTGTCAAGACACACTGCCCAGACCTATTGGTCATCAAGCCTGTTTTGACTTGTTTGGCGTACGCCATTACAGGTCATTGAGTTCCGGTAAGCCTTTTAATTTCCTGGTGATGGCCCCGGCACTGATTTAAATCCTTTTGTGCACCCACGGTTCTCTCACTGTTCATTTACTTGCTGGAATCGGTTTAATTATTCATCTGCATACTTGGGAATTATCTTTTTATCATTTTTACATCATTGTGTATGCACTACCCCCATAGACTCTTGGTGGTGTTTTTCACAAAGTTTTCACAATTTTGAAATGGACTATTACATTTCATGTTTACTATATATTATTTGAGTTGTTGAGTTTATGGTACTGTCACTGTTTTCTATATAATAGTCATTATTGTATTCAAGTATAAGGTGTACTATTTATTGCTTCACCCTATAGTGTTGTGGATTTTCCATATAGTATTATTCACATCTACAGCTTTATGTGGTTTGACAATATGTGTTCACTGTACACATATATGTATATTTTTTTTGTACACAATTACTGAGTTATAGCGCTACACTTTTATTTATTGTTGTTAGTTTTTACCCCAAAAGCACCCTTCCAATGTTGAGGGCATGTGGCCTGGTATGGTTCAGGAGGGGGGGCGCTCTCCCATTCCCCCCTTTTCCTGCGGCCTGCCAAGTTGCATGCTCGGATAAGGGTCTGGTATGGATTTTTGGGGGGACACCAAGCCATTTTTTTTTTTGGTGCGGGGTTCCCCTTAATATCCATACCAGACCTGAAGGGCCTGGTATGGAGTTTGGGGGGACCCCCACACATTTTTTTTTTTAATTTTGGTTCGGGGTTCCCCTGTGGGGGAATCCCATGCTGTTTTTATCAATAAACTTTTATGTGTATTGCCGGACCGACAATTCATTATAGCCGCGAGTAGTTTTAAATTACTTTTTTTCCTTTAGAAATGTCATTTTGCTGTCAGACTGTTATAAACACGGGAAACATGCCCCACTTTACAGGCATACTATAGACACCCCCAGGTACGAAATTTAAAGGAATATTACACTTTTATTGTTTAACTTTAAGCATTTTTAAAATCACTGCTCCCGAAAAAACTGACATTTTTAAAACTTTTTTTGATACATTGATACATGTTCTCTGGGGCAGGACCCAGGTCCCCAAACACTTTTTATGACAATAACCTGCATACTAACCTTTAAAATTAACACTTTTCATTTCTCCCATAGACTTTTAAAGGGTGACCTGTGGCTTTCGAATTTGCTGCGAACACCCCAAATTGTTCGTTATTCGGGCGAACAGCCAATGTTCGAGTCGAATTCATGTTCAACCCGAACATAAAGCCCATCCGTACTGGTGGCACTGATGGGCACTGTAGTGGCACAGGTGGCACCGATGTGGCACAGATGAGCACTGTAGTGGCACTGGCGGCACAGATGGGCACTGAAGTGGCAGAGGTGGCACTGATGGGCACTGGTGGCACTGATGAGCACTATAGACTATAGTGGCACTGATGGCACAGGTGGGTACTGTAGTGGCACTGATGGGTAGTGTAGTGGCACTGGTGGCACTGTAGGGCACAGATTAGCATTGTAGTGGCACTGTATGGCACTGTATGGGACTGCTGGGCACTGTTGTACTCTGCAACTTTGTCACACTCACTGTTTGGCACTCGATCTCCCTTCTCTCCTCTCATGCTGTATCGATGTGAGGAGAGAAGAGAGCTGGGACCTTTGCATGACCCCAGTTTTTTTACATTGTAATTGCTCCCTCATTGGAGGGAGCGATCACGTGGTAAAGGGCTGCTGTTATTGGCCCTTTACCGCGATCCGTGTTGTGTCCCATGAACACGGCGAGCATGGACACTTCCTTGCACGCGAGTTCCGGAGGACGTCCATGGACACCCTCCCAGAATAAGCCAACCACGCTGTAGCCATCTTTCGGCTATGGCCCAGTCTGCATGTGGTTAAGGTGAAAAAACTTCTCACACTGACAGGCCCCCTTGCCCCCCTCTTTTATTCACCTGAGCCCATTTGTTCCCTCGGCGGAGATGCGCTCTTCCTCTCTGCCGTTGTCTCGGCTCTTGATTGGATAGATTGGCTCCCACTGCTGTCAATCAAATCCAATGATGCAGGGGGGGGGGCCGAGTCCTGCATTCTGTGTGAATGTACACAGATGCAGGAGTCGGGAGCGCAGCCCACACGGGTGTCCACCAAGGAGAGCGCTTCTCCAACATGGACACTCAATGCGAGGAGGAGCTACCAGCACCGCCGGGGGACCCCAGAAGTTGAGGATCGGGGCCACTCTGTGCTAAACGAATTGCACAGTGGAGGTAAATATGACATGTTTGTTATTTAAAAAAAAAAAAGAGGGTTTGCAACCCCTTTAAGAGTTCCCTTCACTGGAACTAAGGGGCCAAGCCCAACCCCTGAAACAACCCCACACCAAAATCCCCCCTCCACCAAATGATTTGGACCAGTGCACTAAGCAAGGTCCATAAAGACATGGATGAGAAAGTTTGGGGTGGAGGAACTTGACTGGTCTGCACAGAGTCCTGACCTCAACCCGATAGAACACCTTTGGGATGAATTAGAGCGGAGACTGTGAGCCAGGCCTTCTCGTCCAACATCAGTGCCTGACCTCGCAAATGCGCTTCTGGAACAATGGTCAAACATTCCCATAGACACACACCTAAACTTTGTGGACAGACTAAGACTGGAATGTCATTAAAGTTCATGTGCGTGTAAAGGAAGTGTCCCAATATTATTAGTAATATACTGTATATTGTACATTCACATCAGTTTCTGCCCTCAAGGAGCTTACAATCTAAGGTCCCCACTCATATTCATACATACACATACTAGGGCCAATTTAGACAAGATCCAATTAACCTCCCAGCATGTCTTTGGAGTGTGGGAGGAAAATGGAGAACCCAGAGGAAACCTACGCAGGCACAGGAAGAACATGCAAACTCCAGGCAGGTAGTGCCATGGTTGGGAAACAAACCGGTGACCCCAGTGCTGCGAGGCAGAAGTGCTAACCACTTGGCTTCCACTATTATTACTACAAAACTATTGAGTTCCTCCTCTATCTTCATTTTTTTCTGACAGCATCAATGGGTATTTTTGCATGGTGTAATTAAAGTGGACCTGTCATAGCCGTACAAGTCTGAATGGATAAATTCCCGATATATCACAATGCACAGCAAAAGTAAAGTTTTATTTTTAAAGTTCCACATTTATGGTTAGAAGGTTATCCTTAACCATTTGTTAACCAAATAACTCACTCATACGGCTGTGAAGTGGCACTGCTGCACCGGATCATGTACCTAATATGTGATCCAACACTTCTGGGTCTGGGGGGGTGAATATACACAGTGGGAGCCGATCCTTCGATACAGAGGGAGAATGGCGGTCTGCCTATATAAACAAGTCAGATCCCCTTTCTGTCAGTAGGGAAGGCATGGATCCTGTGTGCAAAGCAGGGGCACCAATCCATGCCTTCCCCTTGTAAAAGCACCTCCCCCACAGTAAACAAAATCACTAGCTAGGCACAGTTAACCCTTTGATTGCCCCTGATGTTAACCCCTTCCCAGCCAGTGTCATTAGTACAGTGACAGTGCATATTTTTTAGCACTGATCACTGTATTGGTATCACTGGTCCTACACTATCCATAGATTTGTGAGATCCTGCTTCTCTGAACCATGAGAGCTACACTCTTCTAAATGGGAGAATTTAAAGGTCTCCACCTATGACACAAGTGGACACTAATGAGAGGTACTTAATGAGGGAATAGGGTGCTCCTATCCCAAAAGGATTTGGTCAGAATCCATACAATACACAAACAAGATATTTGGGGGGCACACCTTCACATTAAAGCTGGTGCAGCCATAAGACCATACAATAGAAGAAAAATACTACAGCGCACACATGCAAAAAAAATTCACCTCCAGCAAGGCTAGTTTAAAAACACCTAAACATTCTCAAAAAGACATTTTCAAAAATATGGGGATTTGGTCACACCATATTGCTATATGGTGCTAAGCCCACTTACTGCGACAACGTACCCCATGATTAGTGGGTCCTACACTATCCATAGATTTGTGAGAGACTAATCATGGGGTACTTAGTCGCAGTAAGTGGGCTTAGCACCATATAGCAATATGGTGTGACCAAATCCCCATATTTTTGAAAATGTCTTTTTGAGAATGTTTAGGTGTTTTTAAACTAGCCTTGCTGGAGGTGAATGTTTTTTTGCATGTGTGCACTGTAATATGTTTCTTCTATTGTATGGTCTTATGGCTGCACCAGCTTTAATGTGAAGGTGTGCCCCCCAAATATCTTGTTTGTCGAATGTCTGCAATATCGCAGTCTCGCTATAAGTTGATGATCGCCGTCATTACTAGTAGAAAAAAAAACGTAAAAATCCTGTAGTTTGCAGACGTTATAACTTTTGTGCAAACCAATCAATATACTCTTATTGGGATTTTTTTTTACCAAAAATATGTAGCAGAATACATATTGGCCTAAAGTGATGAAGAAATTCAATTTTTTTTATATATATATATATATATATATATATATATATATATATATATGTTTTATAGCAGAAAGTAAAAAAATATTCTTTTTTTTTTTTAAATGTCAGTCTTTTTGTTTATAGTGCAAAAAATAAAACCCGCAGAGGTGATCAAATACCACCAAAAGATAGCTCTATTTGTGAGGAAAAAATGGACATAAATTTTATTTGGGTACAGTGTCAAGTGGTTAACTTTTTTTTTTTTTTAAATATATTTCTTTAAACTTTGCACAGTACAGCAAAGCTGGAAAAGAGAAAACTAAGAGATACAGAGTACACATATCACATAACCGATAATAAAGGATCGATCTAGCAGGCAAGAATCATAGATCATGACGAGAATCACAACAGGAAATCTAATGGTAACCAATACAGGCGGGGGCATCCCACAAGGTCAGAGGTGGACAGCTTTTTCTAGTAGAAACTAAGAAGTGTGGATGATAAGGGCGTCTCCGCCGCACACCGTACCATGGCGAGAGAGAGAGAGAACAAAATCTACACGCTAAGTACGATATCGGAGAACTTTTTTTTTACTAATATTGAACAAGAAAAAAAGTTATCTTTGAGCTCCAGTCAGTGTCTTTTCCAAGGCTAAGATGATGCCATTGGTCTGCTGCAGGCAGAAGGAAGCATTTCCTTATTCTCCTCTTCCCCAGCATTGTAGATTCATAGCAAGTCACACAATGAGAGTCTGCAGTGTGGGCTGATCTGAAAGAAGGACCACACTTTGACCCCATTTCCTTAGAGTGCAATCTAAGCTAGTGTAGTTTAATACATATGTAGCACCACCATCTAGTAGTGTGCTAGAGAGGATTTTCCCGGTTTCAGTGGGGAAGTTCAGAGAGTTGCTCTGAAGTGGGGTCTGGGCTATCCTTATGTCCCTCCCGCAATCATGGACATCATCGAGAACTCACAGGGGGAGTAGGAGGATGACCTGGTCTGGGAGTATCTACACATCCCCAAGCCATTGCGGGTGTCAGAAGGTGAGGAGACCTGGGCCCGCTTTTGAGGTCCATCTACAAGGACAGAGTGATGGCCGCCAAGGTGGGATGGCCTACGAAGAGTCATTCTGTCTCCATCAGGGAGAAAGGGGGCGGCAGAAAGAGATTGCCAGACCCACACTTTTATGCTTGAGGGGACTGATGGAGGTACAGCCATCATAAAAGTGGTCACATGGACTGCTAGAGAGTTGCAGTGCTAATAAGCTTCTTCTTCCTGACTTTGCAGGATCAGACTGGCCTGCCACCCTGTTGTGCTCAATGGATGAACCCTTTTCCTGTTGCAAGGATACTAAGGGTGAGGTCTGTTCCTTGAACTAACTCTTTAAGGAGCCTGTTTATTCGAAGAGGAGCCCCTCCCATCAGAAAATCTGAGGAGGACTGTTTTTTCTTTATGCTGTGTTCTTTTTTTTCTCCCTTAATGTTCTGTCAGCAGGCCATATCCCCCTCCTGACAGAGCTATAGGTGAATATGTATTTGAAGTGTATCTAGGCATAGTTCTCATTCGGATGCATGTGTGCATTTACTGCAGTAATCTCCAGCCAGGTGTGGGGTATTTTTACAACTGAGTATGTGCCTGGGTTTGCGGAGATTTCTAAAATTAACCAGGTGAGCCAGAGTGGCAGTTGTTCTTGGAGTTGAGGTACAGAACAGAGAACTCAAAATTACTAAGCAACTCATTTGGGGATGGCACTACATGTGGGGGCTCGTCCAAGATATCTTGGATTTACTAGCAAATCTCCAAGACAGTATCACAGTGAACATCAAGATGGATCCTACTGCTGCTATCCAGTGGTGTGAAGAGGAAAATGGCCATCGGGTGTCAAGTGTGGTGATTGATCTCCCTGGGGAGGCCTGGGCTTGAAGAGTACATCAGTCAAGCAATGAAGACATTAGGCTCTTTACCAAGATCGGTGTAGCGGTGTGTCAGACTGACACACCGATCCACCGATCGCCGCGATGCACGCCCCCATGGACGCATGGCGGCATGTTATCCTGCTGGACATCATATCACGCCCAGTCAGGATAACTGAACCGCCGCCCGGCCGTCATCTGCTATGGGCCGGGCGGGAAGTGGTTAATATTAATAATGGTAAAAGGTAAATAGAGCAACGTAGTCAAATCATAGCCAGAGTCCGGTAACCGGAACGGATAGTCAGACAAGCCAGGACGTCAGGGAGACCAGAGATCAGCGTACTTCAGCACAAGCCAGGAAATCAGGAAACCGGAGAATCAGCATAGTGGAACAACAAGCAGGATCTGGAACCAGAAGGGACATTGGCCAAGCAAGTCTTTAACAGGCACACAGGAGAGAGTCTCTTGATATGTTGATCAAGGCGAAGGCAGGGAGGATGTGGACTGAACAGCTTAAGTCACCAGCAGGACTTACGAGCAGGATATCATCACCAGGTGAATCACTGTGGAAAGATTAGAGCTGGCAATTAACCAACAGCTGAGTGGCCTGCTCTGAGAAGGAAAAGCTGAGCCCAGCCCTGACACCAGATTCCCATCATCATTCTTTATGGGACCAATATGATCTGACTTCTCTTTCTTATTATTTATGTACTTAAATAATTTCTTGGGATTTTTTCTTACTCTCCTCCGCTATGTGTCTTTCTTGTTCTATCCTAGTCACCCTGATTGCACCCTTACATTTCATGTTGCATTCTTTGTAAAGTTGGAATGTTGATGACGATCCCTCAGCCTTGTATTTTTTGAAGGCCTTCTCCTTTGCTTTTATATGCATTTTTACGTTGGAGCTAAGCCACCCAGGACTTTTATTAGCCCTTTAAATTTATTTCTCATTGGGATGCACTGGCTAATGGCCTTATTTAATATGCTCTTAAAGCATGCACATTTTTCCTCTTTGTTCCTAAGATTTTATCCCAATTATTCTCTTCTAGCAAGGATCGTAGTTAGGAAGTTGGCTCTTTTGAATTCAGTGTCTTTGTATTACCCTTATGTGATTTATACTAAAACTTACTGACCTGTGATCGCTGTTTCCTAAATTGCCCTGTATTTCCACATCCGTTGTCAGGTCTGTATTGCTGGTAATCAGTAGGTCTAGTAATGCTTTGTTTCTAGTTGGTGCATTTACTATCTGACCCATAAAATTGTCTTGCAAGACATTTAGGAACTGGCGAGCATTAGATGAATGCGTGGTTCCTTCCACCCAGTCTATGTCTGGATAATTAAAATCCCCCATTATAATGACACTTCCGCTAATCCAAATTGTGATAGAAGGTCCACCTCCGCCTCCTCCCTCTGGTTAGCACATATACAGTGGGGATGGAAAGTATTCAGACCCCCTTAAATTTTTTTTTTTATAAATTCTTTATTTTTCAACAACCATGAATCACATGCCCCTTGAAACATTTCTTCTCAGACATCTTATCGATATATACAAATTCATTTTTCCATAATATAGCTTTTCCACTCGTTTCATTACCAATTGATTCTAAAACTCTTCTGTCCCAAGGGCAAGGCATTTAATTCCCCCTTTTCCATTTCCCCTACCCCCATTGCCCCCCCCCCACCCCCCAAAAAAAAAAAAAAAAAAAAAAAAAGGTATTAGTTTGCCCCACCCCCCCCCACGGGGAGGGAGGGGGGAACCCCTCTCCTCAGGTCCCTACGGTCTTATATGTCCCCCTTCTCCTATTCTCCATTTCTATATTCTACCAGGGGAGACCAAGTCCTCCGGTATTTCTCGTCTTGGTCTTTCAGCATCATCGTCAATTTTTCCATTTGTTGAATTTCTGTAATTCTAGCCCACCACTGAAATTTGGTCGGGGGGGCCGTACTCTTCCAGAGAGCCGGGATACACGCCCTTGCGGCGGTGAGAAGGTGTTTGAGCAGAGATCTCTTGTATTTTTCCGCCGACAGAGGGACATCATTTAATAAAAATGCAGCCGGGTTGCTCCCAAGGGACACACCTGTAATATCCTTAATCGTTTCCTCAACTGTTTCCCAGAAGCCTTTGATATCCTCACATTCCCAGAATATGTGTATCATCGTTCCCTCCCCCCTCATACAACGCCAACATCTATCTGATACTTGTGGGTAAATTTTATGAAGGACTGTTGGTGTTCTATACCATCTGGTAAGAATTTTATATCCTCCCTCTTGGTATCTACTGGCAATTGATGTTTTATGTACTGATTTTAATATTTTCGTCTTCTGCTTTTGAGTAAACGTTACTCCAAGCTCTCTCTCCCAGGCTAGCATGAAATTGAGCTCCTGTGTCACTTCCGGGCATGTTAATGTTTCGTAAAAATATGATAAGGAATGTCTGATACTTTCACCATTTAGACAGATCTGTTCAAACCTAGTCAGCTCCCTTATTACTGGAAATTTTTTATTTTTTGAACGAATATACGCTCCTAGCTGCATGGCCCTGAAATAGTCCAAGTCCTCTGTTACCTCACCCTCTATCTCGCCTCTTGTCATCAAGCGGTGGTCCCTAGAGAAGTCAATCAGCCTGCTCTTCCCTTTATGTTTTATTGCTTCATACCTCCGATCGGTTAAACCTGGTAGGAAGTCCGGGGCACCCAATACCGGTGTCATTGGGCTCGGAGTTGGTGAAAGATTTGTTTTTTTGAAAATCATGTGGATAAAGCGGATAGTTGCCCCTGTTAGCGGGTGTTTTTTCACTATGGTGGGTAATTCTGACTTTTTGATCCATGCTATTCCTTCCAAAGGGATTTTAGACGTCGCCTGTTCTAGCTGTATATGCGGTTTCCTTACCGAGGCACACCATTCCACCACTCTCGCTAGTTGTAGGGCTTCCCAATAATGTACTGGGTCTGGGAAACCAATACCTCCTTTCCCTTTTGGGAGTACTAGGATGTTTCTCCTTATTCTTGCTGGTTTCCCTGCCCATATGAACCTTAGAAATCCTGATCTGAGGTCCTTAAGAAAGTTTGATGGGATCTTTATTGGTAACGTTTGAAACAAATATAGAATTCTGGGCATCACGTTCATCTTTATAATATTTGTCCTTCCAAACCAGGTAAAGATATCTCTGTCCCATCTCCTGAAATCTTGTTTAATTTGTCTTAACAATGGGGCATAGTTTAGTTCAAACATTCTGCTAAGCTTCTTTGAGATTTTGGTCCCCAGATAATTTATATGGGAATCTGTCCACCTAAAATTAAATTGTGCTTTTATCCGCTGTATTTCAATTGTATCCATCTCCGATCCCATCGCTTCGGACTTCGTGTAGTTTACCTTATAATTTGCTAGCTCCCCATACTCCTTGATCTCACTAAGAAGGGAAGGGAGGGATATAATTGGAGAGGTTATGAAGAAGATCAAGTCATCAGCATATGCTGCTAGTTTGTGTTCCTCTCCCTTCGTCTTAATACCCCTAATATTGCAATCCGCTCGTATTTTCCTTAGGAATGGTTCCAGTGTGAGTATGAAAATAATTGGTGAAAGAGGACACCCCTGTCGTGTTCCATTCTGGATCTCAAAGGGATCCGATAGCCTGTCATTGACCTTAACCCTTGCACTTGGGACTGAGTAGAGGTTTGAGAACCAGCTCAACATTCCCTCCCCCAGTCCAATATGTTGTAGGGTTGTTTTCAGAAAAATCCAATCAACCCTATCGAAAGCTTTTTCTGCGTCTGCCGAGAACAGTACAAGGGGTTCCTGTCTGCTCTGTACTGTATGTATTGCATTTATTACTCTTTGTGTGTTTTCTCTACCCTCCCTTCCTGCCGTGAATCCCACCTGGTCTGGATGAATCAATGCCGGGATATGTTCTTCTAGTCTTAGCGCCAGGATTTTAGAAAAAATTTTCAAATCCACGTTGAGTAGCGCAATTGGCCGATAGCTAGAGCATTGGGATGGGTCCTTTCCTTCCTTAGGAATTACTGCTATGTGTGCCATCAAAGTTTCTTTAGGTATCCTCCGCCCTTCCCGTAGGGAATTGAAGGCCGCTACAAACCTTGGAGCCAGTTTCTCAGCGAAAGATCTATAATACGTCAGGGTGTACCCGTCTGGGCCCGGGGCTTTCCCTACTTTTAGCAGGTTTATTGCTTTTTTAAATTCTTCTATTGAGATTGGTGCGTCTAAGTCTCTTATTACCTCATCTTTTAACCTTGGCAATTCTGAGTTATTTAGATATTCTTTTGCCCTTTCTTGTTTGTTTCTGCACCTGTGTGGGGACTGATGGCCCTCCAACTGGTACAACCCCTCATAATACCCCTTAAAGATCTGTGCCATCTCCTGTGATGATTTCGCCATGCTCCCCTGCTGTGTTTTAATACCCGACAAATGGGATGGTTTTGTAGCATCCTTAAGGGCCTTTGCCAGCATCCTACTTGGTTTATTCCCAAATTCATATAGTGTCCGCCTTCCCAATTTCAGTTTTGCTTTAGCCTGTTCGATGAGGAGCAAGTTCAGGTCCCCTCTGAGGCCCCCTAGTTTCTCCTCTGACACCTGTGTATGAGATTCTTTATGTTTCAGCTCTGCTGCCCTAATTTTTCCGAGCAGATCCTCAACCCTTGCGTTAAGCTCCTTCTTCCTATGCGCCCCGAGTGATATCAGAGCACCCCTCATCACGCACTTATGTGTCTCCCATACGCAAAATGGGGTGACCTCACTCGACTCATTTGTCAGGAAAAAGGAGTCCAACTCCTGGTTAAGTTTTTGTTCATACTCCTTGTCTTTTAATAGAGTTTCATTAATCTTCCAGTGCCATTCCCGGCGTTCGTCCTCCCCCAAAATCAGCGTACAATCTGTCGGAGTGTGGTCTGAAAGGGTAAATGAACCTATTTCTGCGCTCACCAGTGATGTTATGGCTGACTGCGATATCATAACATAATCAATGCGCGTGTATGTTTTATGTTTTGCCGAGTAAAACGTATAGTCCCTGTCCTGGACATGGATTGACCTCCATGTATCTATTACTTGCAGGTTACTCAATAATTTCTTAATTCTTCGTATTTTTGTCGCGGAGAGATGTGAGGCTCCCCTTGACGTGTCCAGGAGCGGGTCTAATGCAAAATTTAGGTCGCCTCCTATCACTAAAATACCCTCCTTGTGTTGGTGTACCATTTGTAGACAAGTCTCCAGGTAGTTCACCTGGTCTTCATTTGGAAGGTAAAGGTTCACCAATGTGATCCTCTGTGGTCCCAGTTGTCCCTTTACAATTAAAAGGCGACCCTCCTCATCTGTAACTACCTTCAACTCTTCCCATGGGATTTGTTTTGAGATTATAATTGATACTCCATTGGTTTTGGAACTCGGAGATGTACTATGATAGGCTGTAGAGAATTTATAATTTCCAAGTTTTGGTATTCTGTCCCTTCTAAAGTGTGTCTCTTGGAGGAAGCCAATCTGCGTCCCCAACCTTCCCATCTCCGCAAGCAGCCTAATCCGCTTCTCCGGGATGTTCAATCCCTTGACATTGTATGAGGTGAATTTTATTCTGGTCATGTTTCCTTCCTTTCTTAACCTTTCTTTTTGCGGTCTGTTTAGAATTTACGAGGAGAGAAGTCCCCCCTCAGAAACCCCAGGAGGAAGTAAAAAAAAAAAAAAAAAAAAAAAGAGAGAAAGGGGGGGGGACCCCCCTTATACCAATTGAAGGTCACCCTCCGAGCGGCGCGAAACCTCGGTGCCGTTTAGCGGAGAAAAAAAAAAAAAAAAAAACCCTTTTTGAAGACGCCTCCGACTTTCCCTCCACTCGGAGGGGAGACGTCTATTGTGGGCGAGTGCCCCTGAGCACAAAAAGTTTGAGTATCTGTATATCAAAAAGAACCACAGCGGCACGCTCATTAGTAATATCTACGAGTGAAACAGCCAAAGAGAAAGACCCTGTAATGTTGTCAATCAGTTACCCTACTATATTTCCATTTCCGTACTTGTGTTCCGCTTATTAACATATAGAACCATTCGCTCCCTCCCTCTCCCTCCTCCCCCCCTCATCCATCTCCTTCCCCGCTCCTTACTCCCAAATGTCCCATATCTCACCCCCCTCCATCCCCGTTCTCCCTCCCCCCCTAGCACCCCCCCCTCCGCCCTCCCCGGTAAGCCAAGGTGTTTAAAGGGCAAAAGGGGAGGGGACCCAGGGGAGGGGGGAGAGGGGGAGGGAGGAGAGGAGGAAGAGAGAAAAAAAAAAAAAAAAAAAAAAAAAAAAACACACACACCTTCCACCCAAACACTTCTTATACAACCTGTGCTTCTAAATTCTCGTGGCATATTCTCACCAGAACACAACAATAAATCCACCCAAATCCACCCACTTAACTGTACCCACCCCTGTGATATGTACAAAAAAAAAAAAAAAAAAAAAAAAAAAAAGGAAGCTCTCAACTTCCTCTATTTCTTAAGGGACCCTGAGGGTCCTTACCCCTTAATGTGAAAATTTATATACAGCCAAAAAACATATTATTTAGTGTCATATATCCCTTCCCCTTCTCCCTCCCCCCTCCCCCCTTTTATACCCTCCCCCTTACTTCCATATATACAACCAGTGTAACATGTGTAACCACCAAAACCTCCATGTTAAGTGTCATAGTGCAACCTATCCTTATTGCTCTAAAAAAAAAAAAAAAAAAAAAAAACAGCAATGGGCACTGGGCCTCCCATTGATATTGCCTCTGATATAACTACTCAAAAAAAAAAACATCTTCCATTTTACGTAAAGAAACATACAGAGACCCGCAGGGAAAAAATAAAAAGAAAACAAGAGGGAGAGAGGAGAAAAAACTCTCTCTCTACCCTTCCCCCCTCTACCCCCCTTTAGGGGGGCATGCCATAAGGAGCACCTTCAGGGGGGGGGAGAGTGTCCCCCGAACCTTCCATCAAGTCCGGAGCAACACTTGGAGGGAGTTCATTGAAAAAAATAATATGGCATGTAGGAAAACAAAAACAAAAGTCATGTCCAACATGCGATTCTAGCCCCATTTCCTTCTCCTATATCCCTGCATCCTCCTAATTATTTCTGATATGTATACTTTCTAACAGTGTCCATAGTCATGTCAATCCAGTCAGGGATCTCCAATGTTTCTGAGCCTAGAAACTTAAATAGGTCCGGTAATTGCTCTGGTGCCATCAAGGCAAAGGTGTGGTCATCCTTTTTTATGATTAACGAGAATGGGTGTCCCCATCTGTAAGTTGCACCTTTTGCCCGGATTTGATCCAGCAATGGTCTCAGTAACCTTCTCCTTTTTTTCGTCTGCCGGCTGAGGTCTGGGAACACCTGGACCCCCTGGCCTGCAACTTCCAGCACCCCTTTCTGCCAAGCCGCTCTCATTATGTCCTCCTTTATCCTAAAAAAGTGCACGCGGCAGAGCACATCCCTAGGGGGGCCTGCTTCTAACATAGGCCCAGCTGGGCTCCTATGAACACGGTCCAACTCAATATGACTGTCGGCTGGCTTTCCTAGGTATTTATTAAGGACCTCGGTTACTGTTTCCCTCAGGTTGGGTGGTTTTATTGTTTCTGGGATCCCTTTAATGCGTACATTGTTTCTCCTGCTTCTGTTCTCAAATTCCTCTGCTTGTAACTGCAGCAGTAACAATTGCTGATGTTGTGTTTTAAACTTCCTTTCCAGTAGTTCTATACGGGCATCTGCCGAGGACTGTAGGGACTCACAAGTGCCCATTCTTCTGTCCATCACCTCCAATTTAGCAGTTACTTCACCTACAGACCCCCTTAAATTTTTCACTCTTTGTTATATTGCAGCCATTTGCTAAAATCATTTAAAGCGGTAGTAAACCCAGCCATAAAACAGGTTAATTTCCGGCACGTGCCGGAAATGCAGCACTCCCATTGGTTGTGCTCTCAACCAAACTGAGAAACCATCCAATGGCTGGTGTCATAATTGATCACATGTGCAGCATCATGGCAGTTGTAGATTAAACAGAGGCAAAGATGGCAGCTTCCTTGGCTGAAAACAACAGGAGGGTTTACTTACACTTTAAGTTCACTTTTTTTCCTCATTAATGTACACATAGCACCCCATATTGACAGAAAAACACAAAATTGTTGACATTTTTGCAGATTTATTAAAAAAGAAAAACTGAAATATCACATGGTCCTAAGTATTCAGACCCTTTGCTCAGTATTTAGTAGAAGCACCCCTTTGATCTAATACAGCCATGAGTCTTTTTTGGAAAGATGCAACAAGTTTTTCACACCTGGATTTGGGGATCCTCTGCCATTCCTCCTTGCAGATCCTCTCCAGTTCTGTCAGATTGGATGCTAAACGTTGGTGGACAGCCATTTTTAGGTCTCTCCAGAGATGCTCAATTGGGTTTAAGTCAGGGCTCTGGCTGGGCCATTCAAGAACAGTCACAGAGTTGTTGTGAAGCCACTCCTTCATTATTCTAGCTGTGTGCTTAGGGTCATTGTCTTGTTGGAATGGTAAACCTTCGGCCCAGTCTGAGGTCCTGAGCACTCTGGAGAAGGTTTTCGTCCAGGATATCTCTGTACTTGGCCGCATTCATCTTTCCCTCGATTGCAACCAGTCGTCCTGTCCCTGCAGCTGAAAAGCACGCCCACAGCATGATGCTGCCACCACCATGCTTTACTGTTGGGACTGTATTGGACAGGTGATGAGCAGTGCCTGGTTTTCTCCACACATATTGCTTAGAATTAGGGCCAAAAAATTCCATCTTGGTCTAATCAGACCAGAGAATCTTATTTCTCACCATCTTGGAGTCCTTCAGGTGTTTTTTAGCAAACTCATATTCCCAGTATTACTTTCCCCTTAGTTTCCTCCCTTTGTAACTCTACCCATAAGGATTCCACCTCCTCCCTTGCTCCCTTAGTGATGTCATCTCTCACATTTACTTGTACATAATTTTTTATATACAGGCATACCCCTCCCCCTTTTTTACCCTCTCTATCCCTGCGATATAGGGAATACCTTTGAATGGTTGCCACTTGCCAGCCAATCATGAGAGCCGTCGAACCAAGTCTCTGTAATTCCTACATAATCAAAATCCTCCTCGTACAACAGTAGCTCTATTTCTCCCATCTTGTCTGGCATTGGTGAATATTCCACATAGTTTAGATTGGTCGCATACTATCTCCTTATTGGGTGCTCTGGGGTGGCATATAGGACTTCTTACTATACTTACCTTGGGTTTAGGTGCTTTAGTCAACCTACCACTAATGCCCCCAATACTACCCTCTGGAATATGTTCCACGCTGACTATCTCTACCTCTGGACCCTTCCCCCGTCACCTAGTTTAAAAGCTCCTCTAACTTTTTGGCCATCTTCACTCCCAGCAGATCTGCACCTTCCCCATTTAGGTGCAGTCTGTCCCTTCTAAAGAGCTGGCAACCGACTGAGAATTCACCCCAGTTCTCCAGGAACCCAAACCCCTTCTTTCTACACCAGTTTCTCAGCCTCTTGTTTACTTCCCTAATCTCCCTTAGCCTTTCTGGTGTGGCTCGAGGTACTGGTAGTATGCACCATGACAGTTGGGTCTTCCCCAGCCCCTCCCAGTAATCTGTCCACCAGATCCATGATATGCCGAACCCGAACGCCTGTTAGATAACATACAGTTCGGCGCTTCAGGCCTTTGTGACAGATTGCCCTCTCTATCCTTCTAACAATTGAGTCCCCTACCACCAGAATCTGTCTTTCCTTTCCCTTGGCATTACTCCCACCTTCACTTGAGGAATTATTCCCGGGCAGCTAGGGGAGTCAATCAGCTTCAGCAGTGCTGGTCCCTGACTGGTTTCACCAATGTCACTCAACGGGGTGTACTTTTTGGGATGTTCCAGCCCAGGACCGGCCTCCCTGATGCTTTCCCCCTATCCTTCCTGACTGTCACCCGTCTACTCCGCTTTGGTGCCTGCCCCTCTTTATCTCCATCTGCCTCTGGGCTGGCCCCTGCCAGCACCTGCCTGGTACAATCCCAACTCTCCTTTAGTATATAGGGACTTCTCAGTGTTGACAATTGCTTCCCTAGATTCAGAACCTGGGCTTCCAGGGAAACAATGTGCTTACATTTTGCACAGCAGTATTCGCCTTCGATCGGATGATCAAGGAACGCATACATGTCCCAAGATGAACACCAAGTCACATCTCCACACCCCCAGGCATCATACCCACTAGTTTAATGGGGATTAGGGGTTATACTCTGTCCAAATTAACAACTAGCTTCCTGACACTAATACTCAACAATATACAGGTTCTCAGCAAGACAATACACAGGTACTCGCAACACAATTGCACTCGCAAAACACATGTGCACTCACAGTCCACGTGCACTCACAGCCCACCTGCACTCACAGCCCACCTGCACTCACAGCCCACGTGCACTCACAGTCCATGTGCCCTTACAGTCCACGTGCACTCACAGTCCAACTTCCTTGGTTGACCGTGGCGAGGCCTGTTCTGAGTGGAACCTGTCCTGTTAAACCGCTGTATTGTCTTGGCCACCGTGCTGCAGATGAGTTTTAGTGTCTTGGCAATCTTCTTATAGCCTTGGCCATCTTTATGTAGAGCAACAATTCTTTTTTTCAGTTTCTCAGAGTGTTCTTTGCCATGAGGTGCCATGTTGAACTTTCGGTGACCAGTATGAGAGTGAAAGTGATAAAACCAAATTTAACACACCTGCTCCACACCTTGTAACAATAACAAGTCACATGACACCGGGGAGGGAAAATGGCTAATTGGGCCCAATTTGTACATTTGCACTTAGGGGTGTACTCACTTTTGTTTCCAGCGGATTATAAATTAATGGCTGTGTGTTGAGTTATTTTGAGGGGACAGCAAATTGACACTGTTATACAAGCTGTATATTCACTACTTTACATTGTAGCAAAGTGTCGTTTCTTCAGTGTTGTCACATGAAAAGGTATAATAAACTATTTACAATGTGAGGGGTGTACTCACTTTTGTGAGATACTGTATACAATATACTTAATACACATGAGGAAAAATATTTATTAGTATCAGCATGTAGGATACCAGTGATATACTATATCCCTAAAATCCATAAAGATAATGTTAATCCCCCAGGGAGACCCATTATTAGTGGTATTTAATCCCTTACAGCACACCTGGGCAAGTATATTGCCATTGATCTTCAACCTCTGGTACAGGAAATCAGTGCATTCCTCAAGGATACCAAACATATTTTGCAAGTATTGCAAGGATGTGCTGTTAACGAGTGTACAGTGATGGCGACTGCTGACATCGTATCACTGTACACCATTATTAATCATGATGGAGCAATGCAGGGTGTTGAATGGGCACTCAATAAAAGCGGGAAACTGAGAAACAAATATAAATTTTTTGCTTAAAAGTCTGTCTAAGTCAGGGGTCTCAAACTGGCGGCCCTCCAGCTGTTGCAAAACTACAAGTCCCATTATGCCTCTGCCTTTGGGAGTCATGCTTGTAACTGTCAGCCTTGCAATGCCTCATGGGACTTGTAGTTTGGCAACAGCCGGAGGGCTGTCAGTTTGAGACCCCTGGTCTAAGTCATAATTATTTTTGATATGAGGAAATGTATTATTTACAAGTCAGGGGGTAGCAATGGGTGCAAAATTAGCACCCAGCGTAGCCAATCTATACATGGAAAAATGGGAAGAGAAGGGTTGCTACGTAATCTGGCCCCGGAATTCATATTATACAGGCAATTTATTGATGATTTAATTATATTTAGAAATGGTGATATAGAAGAACTAAGAACGCTTCTATCAAATATGAATAACAATGATCAGAATATTGATCTTGCTTGGGTGTTAAGTAAGAAAAAAATCTATTTCTTGGACTTGGAAATAGGTAGTACCAACCAGCAATTACATACGAAAACATATTTTAAGGGGACAGATAGAAACTCATATATCCCATTTCACAGCTGTCATTACAAACCCCGGGCGTTAAATATACCCAGAGGGCAGTATATGAGACTTAGGAGGAATTGCACATATATGGAGGAGTTTGAAGCATAATCAAATAGACTTACAGGAATGTTCAGAGACAAGGGATATGAGAAGGAGTTCCTGGATAGATAAATAGAGACAATATGATAAATGGATAGGGATTCTTTAATCATAGATAAGGTGCAAAGGGAGGAAAAATGGGATATGGGTAGCACATTGATTCGTTATTATAATATCCAGTTTAGGGTGGTAGAATAAATTATTAACAAATATTGCCAGGTTTTAAGATAACGTTTTTGGGCATGCGTTGCCAGATAGACCCAGGTTTGTATACAAAAAAGGTTGTTAAGGTTGTTAAGAACATTGTTAAGCCACCGAAAATGACAAATTTTGGGTTTTTGGGA
Source organism: Lithobates septentrionalis (assembly GCA_037952835.1). Taxonomy (NCBI): domain Eukaryota; kingdom Metazoa; phylum Chordata; class Amphibia; order Anura; family Ranidae; genus Lithobates; species Lithobates septentrionalis. The sequence goes on from JBBDGP010002752.1 coordinate 386,812, forward strand.
TATAAAGGGGTTCCATAGCCGCAGTTGCTGTTACGGCTGTGTTATAGTCCCTCATAACATTAGAAAAAGGAAAACCTTTGTCAACCCCACCACTTCTAAGCCCTATATTATTAGGGACGTTATATTGTGTGAAACAAAAGGGGTTGTCTATGCTCTTAAATGCCTTTGTAATCTGTTGTATATTGGGAGAACAAAAAGAACACTAAATAAAAGAATAAAGGAGCATGTAAGGAATATTGGGAAGGGGTGTGACAGCAAGATTATAGGGGACCACAATTCTGGGGCTTGGAAGCCCCTAAGAAACATTGGAGAGGTAGCAATTTTGTCTGTTAGCTCCGTAAAAGGGAGTCTTGGTGGATTTACCAGTTGGGATCTTTAGTGCCGGGGGAATTTGAATAAGGATTTTGATTTGGGGTGTTTTATTAGTAATTAGTAAGGGATGGGTGGTAATGGGAGGGGGGGTGGTTTTAATTTATCTGATATCATGTATTTTGGAATAGGGGTTCAGAACATGGGGTAGATTTATGGCCTTAGGCTAAGGCATTTTTAGATTATCTGATGAAATATATTATCATTGATTTTTGCATTTATTTAATACAATTTTTTTCATATTTATGTTTTCATATAATGCTTTATATATCATGTATTATTTTTTATTATTTACTATTTTTTTATTTCATATTATTTATTTTAAAAATTTATTTTTATCTATTTTTATTTTTACACTTATCTTTATTTTAGTTTTAGTTTTATTGTAATTTGTATTCTTATTTTTATGTTTATTATAACATAATAACACAATTTTTTATGCATATGGAATGCAGGGATCCCCATGTATCTGATTAGTATATATAGTAGGGACATAAAGAGGATTAAATAGGAGCGCTATATGTATTTTAATTTTTGTTTTATTTTTGTATTTATTTTTGATACTATGTATACGAGGTGGGCTATCCTCTCAGAACACACACACTCAATTATAACCGTCTGTTTGTTGTAAGGTGCATAGGTGTGCACAGCCTCTTGCATTAGGGTGTGCACCCCAAAGCTCAAATACATATGCATGTGTATATGTACTGATGGTGTCAGTAGGGCAGTGGACAGTGTCAGTAGTTTTATTTTTATTCTTTTTAAATTATTTTATTTTGTAACATTTTTTTTGGATGAAATATCAGTGGTCTAAACAGGGGGGATATGCACCACACAAGGCGATTAGGGTGTGCCCAGGCACACCTTGTGCGCACGCCTATGGTAAGGTGTATGATGGATATATAAAGATATACTATTATAGATATACTATTCAAGCCAAGGAGATGTAACGTGGTCGCCATCATCTGTTGTGAGATTCCACTGCCACTAGGGTCATCTTGGCTATGCCGCCAGCTACATAAGAAATGAACTGGATCAGCCCCCTTCATACATACGGGTGGTAATGTATGGATAAACTCCATGCTGTCTATACTTGATTAACTTAACTTTATGCTTGCACCCTGAAGTATGATGCATTAAGCCTTGTCACTCAGCACCGCAAGTATCACTTGAACAATATTATCAACACTTAGCAATTTCCAGTGACCGCATTATGTGGTAGCCATAGTGAACCAGGAGTTGTGAACTGCTCAATAACTTGGCAATAAGGAACATCTAACTACCATCACCATCAGTCAAAGCTATTTAATATGTGGACCTGATCAAATATGTGATATTTGCATCTTATTGACTGCCTGAGAATCGGAGGTTGTTCCCATAGTCCCCATTTTCTTGATACCTTACAGCCATAGTACACGTGTATGGTCACTCTCCAAATGCTGGTTCTGCCATCCATGAATTACCGGTCTTTTCTAACCTGTTTTCTCATCTACTCTGTTCCCCCATATTTATGTTTATCAGCAGCTAATCATCACAAAAATGTATTATTAATTCAAGTGAACCATTGTGATCCTCCATAGGGAAACCTCCCACCAATTGAATTGACACTGCTGCTGACCACCATAAAACGTCCGGACCGTGTTGTTTTGTATTAAGTCTTTGAATGTTGTCCCATCTGTAGAATTTTAATTAGATATGGTTACTCCTCAATAGCCATAATGTGTGTGCGTTTATGGATTACACCAATATGTTTGAACTATTTATTTGACATTATAATAAATTGATATTTTTGATTAAATTGAATACTCTGATCAGTTTTGTTGCTAAAGTGACCTCTTTTCACCCGGTATTCTTTGTATCGAGTGCCCTCCCCCTTTTTTGTTCCTACAATTTGTTTCTGGTTACAGCAACAACGCCACACCAGGTGTATGATCGGTGACTGGTCAGTTAATTAATTGACCATTTATTTATATATAGCTTGCCCAAGCGTCCCCATTTTTCCCCCATCCCTTTTCCTTTTACTATATACTATTCAGTAACCTGTACGATTAACTGAAACGGACCACAACAAAATGGCGGCACCCATATACTTCAAGAAAATGACATCCGTCTTTATAACTAGATGACAGCCCGCACGTGTAATAGAATTTTGCCCTGAGGAAGACACGTGACCCTGTGTCGACATGCGTAGGGGAGGGGCACGCACGGTTACGACACTAGGAACTAGCATGAAGCTGGTTACCGACAGGAGTGTTTGCGAGGCTTGTGTGGAGCGAGAGAGGTATTTCCTACCATTGATTTTCCAGTTTGTTATAAACTGGTGAGCTGGAAGCACCAGTAGAATGTGAGTACTCGATGTTTCTCTATTTTGTAATAAACATAATTTTATATGATATAAGCACTATCAACTTTTTCCTATATATTCATTTTGTATGCTACGGGCCATCTGGGAGCAAGTAGTGGAGAGGAGGCTTGGAGTGTGCCATGCTGTAGCCCTGGAGAGACTAAAAAGCTGTTTCTGACCCTACTTAGCTGTAGTGGTTGCATTGCTTCAGGTGAGAATACTCCTGTGAAAAACACCACTGTGCGAAACCCAATTTATGTGGACTAAGGCTCGGTTTCGACTACTGCGACCCTAAAGTCGCACGATTAACAGTGCGACTTTGCTATGCAATTTGTTGCGATTTGAGGCGACTTTCCAAACGACTTTGTGCGACTTTGATGTTCTGTGATTTAGTCATAGTGATGTAATTCCTTATCCTGCTTAGACATTTCCCCTTCCTCTTTCGTTGTCACGTGTTGTCTAGTGTTTAGCAAACATGCTGGTTATGCAATATGTTGGGTCAGCAGTCATTGTGGCTGCTACAGCAGCATTAATAGATGAAGAAGAAGAGGATAACCGGAGGAGGAGAAGGCATAGGTTTTGGATCCATCCCGTCATCGCTCAAAGGGAAGGGAGAAGCCAGTTTTGGGTCCTTTACAACGACCTCCGTGCTCATCAAGACAAATTCTTCAACTACACATGGATGTCAATTAGAAGGTGAGAACATTTGTTTATGTCAACTTGCAAATGCTCCAAGATACATTTAGGAAAATGTGTATATGCATGGTCACTAGGACTCTTTTTCTAATTTTTAGCTTTGAATAGAAGTGTTAACAAAAACCTGATCAAATGTTTTTAAAAATGCAAATAGATTTCAAAATGGTTGATTTTTACATGGTCAATGTAGCTAACAGCCATATATTTTCTCTTTACAGTTTTGATGAGTTTCTGGCTTTGCTCTCTAGCCATCTAGAGCGACAAAACACCAGTTTCCGAAGGACTATTCCAGCTGTTGAAAGACTCATTGTAACATTGAGGTAACTTTTCATACCTACTTTTTCTTCTTCTTACCTCATATGTGGCATTTGGAGATCCACATCATTCTTTAATCCTCTTTACATGAATGGAAATAATAAATACTAGCATGTTATTGTGGGTGTGATTGGTTTTACCATATGAATTGTCCCCGTACATCACCAGTGTCTTCCTCCTGCTCCTCTTCTTCCTTCACTTCCTCAAGCACCTCCTTCCAAGCTTGTTTTTAGTTCTAATATAGAAGTAGCTTATTGTTAATATGCATCATTCTAATAAACTGTATTTACTCTGCCATTTTAGGTACCTGGCAACTGGACATTCCTTTTCAAGTTTGCATTTTGAGTTCTTGGTTGGCAAAACTACTGCCAGCAATATTTTACATGATACCTGCAGACACATCTGGAATGTTCTTAGGCATTTGGTACTGAAGAAGCACACTCCCGAAGATTGGTGCATGATAGCAGAAGTTTTCTGGGACCGATATTCCGAATTGTGTCGGGGCAATTGACGGCAAACATATAAGAGTAGTAATGCCCATTGTCAGTGGAACAAAATTCTTCAACTATAAAAAATATTTTTTGTTTGTCTTACGAGCAGTGGCTGATGCCAACTATTGTTTTAGATATATAGACATCGTACGGCAGCAGCTCAGACTCAAGTATTTTTGCACAATCATCGTTTGGAAGAATGTTGAGGGAAAATGGCCTGGACCTGCCACAGGGCTGTCCACTGCCAGAAACAAATAGGCTGCCACTGCCATTTGTCTATGTTGGGGATGAGGCCTTTGCTCTCAGTGACCATACTAAGGCCTTATTCCAATCCGTCTCTGAATAGTAGAGAATCTTCAACTACCGCTTAATGAGTGCAAGACGAGTTGTCGAATGTGCTTTTGGCATTTTATTGAACAAGTTGCTTTTCCTACATACACCTATCAATCTGAAAATGGAGAATGCAATATCTGCGTTAAAAGCAGCATATGTGCTTCATAACTATGTCCGAATTCTTGATGGGTACCTTTTTGAAGATTCCCTCATGCATGATATGGAAGGTGCACAATGGAGTGCCAGTGGGGGCACCAGCAATGGTGCCACTGTGCGTGAGGGCTTCACTTCGTTTTTCATATCTGCTGCTGGTTGTGTCCCCTGGCAGCAGGATGCTACTGCATAATGTATGTCATGCATTTTTTTTTTATTATTATTTTTATGTCTGTTATGTGTAATTGCATTCAAATGCTGAATAACAGGTCTTTAACACAAAATATAAAACTGGATAATTAAAAAACGCATAATGTAACCAGAAAAATATTTATTTTCAAAATTTTTTGTGCAAGAATGCACCAAAAATAGTTTGTTTTAGGTGAACTACACCATTTGTTTAGTTTTTTTATTTTGCCAACCAAAACAAAGAAAAATAAATTAACATATATCAATTTGAAAAAACACCAAAAAAAACATACAAAAAATAACAATATAGAATCTGAGTATTTTTTAGCAGCAAAATCTTTTTGCAAGAATGCAAAAAAATTAAAACTTTCCTTGAACTAAACCATTTTTGGGTTGTTGTTTTGGCAACCACAACAAAAAAACAAATGAACAAGTATCAAAGCAACACCAAAAAAACCCAAAAACTTACAATTGCTGGTATGTTTTTGTTTCAGTGGTCCCAGAACCTGAACTAGTGTTTGATCCAGGGTAATCCACTTATGTTCCCAGGTAGTATTTCCTTCCAAGAAAAGGTGGAACCTGACTAGGTGTAGGCTGCCTAAGTTGGTGAGTGGTCGGGGGGCCAAGGGTAGAGGTAGTGGGGGCAGGAATTGGATGCAACATGCGTGGCTTTGAGGGATTCAGCAGATTACCATACTGGTCACAGCATGGCCGGTTTATTGTTGGGGCATACTGAGTACTTTTAAAGTGAGGGTATTGTTGATAGGGGGGATATGGGGGGGGGGTTCAGGGGATGCTGAGGATGTTGGCTCCTCACCCACAAAGGATTGAGCAGTTGACAGCAAAGCCATCCTGAATGCATATTTTTTCTCTCAGGGGACCTGTTTACATATGCCTAAAATTACAGTGAGCAATGCTGTGTCTTCACACTGGTTTTCAGCCATTTTAGTGGACATCTGACTGACTACATCCAAGATTTTATCCATGGGGTACCCAGCCCTGGCACTTCCCCTTGTAGATCTTCGCAAAGGCCTAGAGACATTGCTAGGCCCTGGTTCAGCATCCTCCTCATTCATAGAGTTTGTTGATGACCTTGATTTATCTACGAACAGTTCCTTGTCAACATTGTCTTGGAATTTGTTCTTCCACAGCAGCAGCATCAGCTTCCTCTGACTCATCTTCCGGTGGCAAATCATGTGTGCTGTCTTCCCAGCTTGCTTGGGTTCTGAAATACGAATAACATATTTGTAAAGTAAGCATTATAATTTTATATGTCAAATTCAGAAAAAATGCCTGCTGATAACTTACTCTCGCATTTCCAACACCGGTTTTAAAAATTCAAGATCCCGGCATGGGCAGATGGGGCTAATCTTTTTGAGCCACTCCTTCCTTCTTTTAATTTTGATAGGTACCGGTTGTAGCAGTCTTTGAGACTTCTCCATCGAGTTTGTAACGAGTGCACTGCAAAATATAAAGACAATACCAAGTTCAAAAAATCTTTCTTTATTAACTGCCCATAGGCCATTCATTTGCTAGACTGCATAATTGATGTTGATGGTGGGAAAACAACCGCAAGATATATTATCCACGACACCTGCAGAAACATATTTGATGCTATTTGTCAAGTCAACTTGAATTAACGTATTGTTTGTTTTGCTTATAGCAATGTATGCACATTATATCTAAGACAGGTTTTGTTTGGATATTTTAGCGCTGCACAGTTTGTTTAGTATCTTTGGTACACATTTGGGATTGTGATTAGTGTCAGCGGCTTTTTATATTTTTAAACTTCTTTAGTAGTGGCAGGTAGGTTTACTTGTTATATGGAGCCAGTCATCTAGATGGAATTGTGGGATCCTCAGGTGTTCCAAAGTAGAAGGAACATCTGTCATGCATTGGATCAAAAATGTATCTGTACCCTTCCGGACTATCAGGTGCAGGTACCCCCACTGATAAGTAGCACAGATCTCACAAATCTTATCCAAAAGGGGTTTCAGGATCGCCTGTCATCGTATTCCTTGACAGGTCTGGGAGGATTTGCAAGGTGGTTCCATCAAAGTCAATCCTTTGCATTTGCCAAGTCTTATGGAGCAGTTCCTCTTTTTGTTTTTGTGAAGAAAATTAATGTGGCATAAAATGTTGTGAGGGCAACTGAGGTCTGAGGATTTGGGACCCAATGTCCTATGCACTCTGACCCCTTTTATATCCTCAGGGGAAACATCTCCCAGGAGCTAACTCAGAATGCCCAGCACAGTGGAGACTAAGTCTGGGGAAGTAGCAGTTGCTGGCAGACCCCAGATCCTGATATTATTCCTCCTGCTGCAGTCTTCTAGATCTTCAGTACATAGCTGCTTGTGTGCCAGATGGGCAGGGGAGAGTTGGGTTTCAGCAGCTTGAGGTGTCAGTGACAGAGGATTCCACAGAGTCTAGTCTCACCACCGGTTGGAACTTCTGCTGTAGACAGAAAATATTCCACCCATGCATCTAGAGTATCAAAGTTCCCCTTAGTTATCAGGTATTTCAGCAACTTTCTGAGCTCCTCCTCGTCCAGCGTTAGCACAGGTGAAGGGGTACCCAATGTTTGGGATCTGTCATGCAGGAGATGGTCGTTAGGTGCCATAATGGATGTAGCCACATCCAGCAGATCTGGGGTCTAGGAAGTGAAAAAATGGTGAATGTCTGGTTCAGAGACATCTCTCCACCTCTCCTGGGGTGGCTTCTTTTTAGGCATGGTTTTGGGTGCGCTGTTACCAGGTGTTTTCTTGCCACGTGCAACGAAAATAAAGTCGGCAGCACAGGAGCATAAAGACTAATCACTCTGTAGTCTCAAGATAAGAACTAGGAGGGCTAATTAGACTGGTCGGAGATAACACAGGACAGCTCTGAATTTCTGACATAGGCAACAGGGTTTTTTTATTTTCACTTATTGAACAGATAATAACAAAATGGTTCAGTGGTATTTGTAACAGACCAAAAAGTAGCGAATAGAAGTTCATTATCAGGGTTTATAGACAATTTAAATTGACATTATCACTTTGCTATCTATCTATCTATCTATCTATCTATCTATCTATCTATCTATCTATCTATCTATCTATCTATCTATCTATCTATCTTAAATTAATCAATCTAACATTTAAATATTATATATTTAGGTAATTTGTTATATTCTCTTTTACACTCCTACAATACACTGATGGAAATCCCATTGTTAGCTGTGAGACAATGCAAGACAATTTGTTGCTAATGTATAAGGTAAAGTCTACAGGTCTAGAAAAATCAGTTTGTAAATGGCTAGAAAACTGGTTAAAAGACCAAATTCAGAGAGTAGTGGTTAATGATTCTTACTCTGAATGTTCTAAGGAAGGGGTCTCAAACTGGTGGCCTTCCAGCTGTTGCGGAACTACAAGTCCCATCATGCCTCTGCCTGAGGGAGTCATGCTTGTAACTGTCAGCCTTGCAATGTCTCATGGGACTTGTAGTTTTGCAACAGCTGGAGGGCCACTAGTTTGAGACCCCTGGTCTAAATTTAAATCAGTGGTGTACCCCAAGGTTAGTGTTGGGACCCTTACTTTTTAATACTTTTAGAAATTATATAGGGTCTGGGATTGAAAGTAACATTTCGGTCTTTGCAGTTAACACCAAGCTATGCAGTGGAATAACGTTCGTACAGGATGTCTCCAATTTACTAGCCAACCTCAATGCACTGTTTAATTGGACAACTACATGGCAAATGAGGTTTAAAGTGGATGTAAACCCTCTCCTATACTCAGTGAAGTGAACAGCCCCAGATGATCTACAGAGATGAAACAAATCTCCCTACATAAGTTTTATTTTTATATCTGCTGTCTTCAGCGTTCTACATTCTTTAGAAAGTGAACATTGTTTTAGATTTTTTTCTTCCTGTTCCAGCTGTAGGAGTGGAGTCTAGGCATACACTGTGTGACAACTGATTGAAGGAAAGGCCCACCTCCCTCCACATAGGCAGAGGAATGAAGAAACATGCAGAGCTGTGCTGTGAAAAGACAAGCTCTCTGCTAATCTCTCTTTAGTCACCTACCCCAACACAAATTTTCGGCTGCTTTTATCTCTTGTGCCAGAGAGCTTATCTGCTAATAACAAAGGAACAAAGCAGCAGAAAGACACAGGGCTCAGAGCTTTAAAGAAAGATAAGTAAACACTACAGATATATGTGCCTAGGTCAGATTTCACGAATTGGGTTTACATTCACTTTAATTTTGCTAAATGTAAAGTTATGCACTTGGGGGCTAAGAATATTCATGTATCATACATACTAGGGGGAGTACAACTGGCGGAATCCATAGTAGATAAGGATCTGGGTGTTCTTGTAGTTCATAAGCTCAATAACAGCATTCAATGCAAAGCTGCATTTTCCAAAGCAAGCAAAGTACTTTCTTGTATTAAGAGAGGTATGGACTCCATAGATAGAGATATAATTTTTTCCACTGTACAAATCATTAGTAAGACCTCATCTGGAATATGCAGTTCAGTTTTGGGCACCAGTTCTCAAAAATGATATAGGGGAACTGGAGAAAGTGCAGAGAAGGGCAACCAAACTGATAAGAGGCATGGAGGAGATCAGCTATGAGGAAAGGTTAGAGGAACTGAATTCATTCTCTCTTGAGAAGAGGAGATTAAAGTGATTGTAAGGCCTTGTTTTTTATTTTTTTTTAAATAACAAACATATCATACTTACCTCCACTGTGCAGTTCGTTTTGCACAGAGTGGCCCCGATCCTCGACTTCTGGGGTTCCTCGGCGGCTCTGGCGGCTCCTCCCTGCATCGTATAACCCCCTAGGAGATGCGCTCTCCTGGGGGGTTACCTTACGGGCGCGCTCCCGAGTCCAGCATTTGGCGTCCATAGACGCCGAATGTAGGAATTGGCCCCGCACCCAGCGCCGCGTCATTGGATTGCATAGGATGCATTAAGGTGAAAAAAACACAAGGGTTTACAACCCCTTTTAAGGGGGGATATGATCAGCATGTATAAATACATAAGTGGTCCACATAGTGAACTTAGTGTTGAGCTCAATTCTTAGAAGGACAGAGAGGGCAATCTGTAACCAAGACCTAAAGCGCCGAACAGTATGTTGTCTACCGGGCGCTCGGGTTCGGCACATCACGGATCTTGTGGACAGATTACTGGGAGGGGCTGGGGAAGACCCGGCTGTCATGGTGCATGTTGGCACCAATGACAAAGTCAGAGGCAGATGGAGTGCCCTAAAGAACGACTTTGGGGACTTAGGTGCTAAATTGAGGAAAAGGACCTCCAAGGTAGTGTTCTCAGGAATACTACCGGTACATCGAGCCACACCAGAAAGGCAGAGGGAGATTAGGGAAGTAAACAAGTGGCTGAAGAGCTGGTGTAGTAAGGAGGGGTTTGGGTTCCTGGAGGACTGGGCCGACTTCTCAGTTGGTAACCGGTACTATAGAAGGGATGGACTGCACCTAAATGAGGAGGGTGCAGATCTGCTGGGAATGAAGATGGCCAAAAAGTTAGAGGGGTTTTTAAACTAGGCGATGGGGGGGAGGGTCCAGAGACAGTGATAGCCAGCGCGGAAGATATTCCAGAGGGTAGTATTGGGGGCATTAGTGGTAGGTTAACCAAAGCACAAAAACACAAGGTGAGTATAGTAGCAAGTCCTAGTTGCAATCTTGAAACACCCAATACGAGGACAATATGTGACCGGTCTAAACTATGTGGCATGTTCACCTATGCCAGGAGCATGGCGGACAAGATGGGTGAACTAGAGATACTGTTGTACAAGGAGGATTTGGATTTTGTGAGAATTTCAGAGACCTGGTTCAACAGCTCTCATGATTGGCTGGCAAACATTCAAGGGTATACCTTATACCGCAAGGATAGAGAGGGTAAAAAATGGATGTGGAAACCTTGCAAAAAGCCCTGAACAAATGAATGGGGTGGGCGACTACATGGCAAATGAGGTTCAATGTAGAAAAATGTAAAATAATGCATTTGGGTGGCAAAAATATGAATGCAATCTATACACTGGGGGGAGAACCTCTGGGGGAATCTAGGATGGAAAAGGACCTGGGGGTCCTAGTAGATGATAGGCTCAGCAATGGCATGCAATGCCAAGCTGCTGCTAATAAAGCAAACAGAATATTGGCATGCATTAAAAGGGGGATCAACTCCAGAGATAAAACGATAATTCTCCCGCTCTACAAGACTCTGGTCCAGCCACACCTAGAGTATGCTGTCCAGTTCTGGGCACCAGTCCTCAGGAGGGATGTACTGGAAATGGAGCGAGTACAAAGAAGGGCAACAAAGCTAATAAAGGGTCTGGAGGATCTTAGTTATGAGGAAAGGTTGCGAGCGCTGAACTTATTCTCTCTGGAGAAGAGACGCTTGAGAGGGGATATGATTTCAATTTACAAATACTGTACTGGTGACCCCACAATAGGGATAAAACTTTTTCGCAGAAGAGAGTTTAATAAGACTCGTGGCCACTCATTACAATTAGAAGAAAAGAGGTTTAACCTTAAACTATGTAGAGGGTTCTTTACTGTAAGAGCGGCAAGGATGTGGAATTCCCTTCCACAGGCGGTGGTCCCAGCGGGGAGCATTGATAGCTTCAAGAAACTATTAGATAATCACCTGAATGACCGCAACATACAGGGATATGTAATGCAATACTGACACATAATCACACACATAGGTTGGACTTGATGGACTTGTGTCTTTTTTCAACCTCACCTACTATGTAACTATGTACTATGTATGTAGCTATTCACTTTAGGGTCTTTAGGTTTACAGAGGACAAGGGGGCACTCTATACGTCTAGAGGAAAAGAGATTTAATCTCCAAATACGGAAAGGTTTCTTCATAAGAGCTGTGACATTGTGGAATAGATTCCTCAAGAGCTGGTTTTGGCCAGCTCAGAAGATTGCTTTAACCACTTAAGGACCGGGACTATTTTTCAAACTTGTTGTTTACATGTTAAAATCAGTTTTTTTTTTTTTGCTAGAAAACTACTAAGAACCCCCAAACATTATATATATTTTTTTCTAACACCCTAGAACAGGGATATGCAATTAGCGGACCTCCAGCTGTTGCAAAACTACAAGTCCCATCATGCCTTTGCCTCTGGGTGTCATGCTTGTGGCTGTCAGAGTCTCGCTATGCCTCATGGGACTTGTAGTTCTGCAACAGCTGGAGGTCCGCTAATTGCATATCCCTGCCCTAGAGAACAAAATGGCGGTTGTTGCAATACTTTTTGTCACACCGTATTTGGGCAGCGGTCTTACAAGCGCACTTTTTTTGGAAAAAAATTCCCTTTTTTTTAATTAAAAAATAATACAACAGTAAAGTTAGCCCATTTTTTTTTATAATGTGAAAGATGATGTTACGCTGAGTAAATTGATACCCAACATGTCACGCTTCAAATTTGCGCCCGCTAGTGGAATGGCGACAAACTTTTACCCTTAAAAATCTCCATAGGCGACATTTAAAAAATTCTGCAGGTTGCCTGTTTTGAGCTACAGAGGAGGTCTAGGACTAGAATTATTGCTCTCGCTCTAACGATCGTGGCAATACCTCACATGTGTGATTTGAACACCGTTTTCATATGTGGGCGCTACTCACGTATGCGTTCGCTTCTGCACGTTAGCTCGGCGGGACGGGGCACGTTTAAAACGTTTAAAACTTTTATTTATTTTTTTCTTATTTATTTTACCTTTTATTTAAATTTTTTACACTGTTCTTTTAAAAACAAAATTGTACCACTTTTATTCCTATTACAAGGACTGTAAACATCCCTTGTAATACAAAAAAAGCATGACAGGACCTCTTAAATATGAGATCTGGGGTCAAAAAGACCTCACATCTCATATTTATACTAAAATGCAATAAAGCTCTTGTACCTAGTGAGCACAAAAGACTGTTTGTTTTTTACGCCTCATTTTATGGCAGGAAGGCTATTCTTCTCAGGTGGAAGCAACCTGATCCCCCCACGGTAACCCAATGGAAGGATATGATAAACTCCATTTTACCACTTTACAAACTCACATATATCAACATGTGGAACACATGTTATCCTTCTCCCTGAAATGCTCCCTCCCCCCCCCCCCCCCCCACCTCTAGTCTCCTCCCCCCCTCTTCCTGGCCCCCCTCCCTTTCCTCCCCCCCCCCCCGCTAAAGCATAGGTCCGTCAGAATTTAATAAGGGAATACCCAGAAGGCTAGTTAAGATAAAGATTGTCTGAGACATTAAAAATGAGGTAGAAGTTAACATAGATAATACTGTATAACTGATGGAATATGATTTTTCTCTCCTGATGTGATTGTATACAAAGCATTAATAGGAATATAAGACCTATAAAACGATCTGAGATTGTATGACTTGGAAATATGCAATTTCCCTCACTCATCTTCATGCCAAGCCAGGGAGCAGACACAATGGCCTCCGCCGGAGGCTCCGGTAAGCAGGGGAGGGCACCGAAGAGCGACGGGAGGGGGGGCCCCTATCCCGCTGCCAATAAAAGTGATCTTACTGCAAATCCGCCACAGAGACCACTTTTATCTTGAAGTGGACCGCCCACTGAAGAAGAGGATACCAGGGTTATGGTAGCTAGCTGCTGCCAGAAGAACGATATTCCTCTTCAAAGTAGCGACAAACCGGCGGGCGGTTCGTAAGTGGTTAAAAAAGGCCTGGATTCTTAAATGTACAAAATATAACTGGATATTAACATTTATAGGTAAAGTTGATCCAGAGAATATCCGATTGCCTCTCAGGGGATCAGGAAGGAATTTTTCCCCTGCTATAGCAAATTGGATACTTTACTGGGGTTTTTTGCCTTCCTCTGGACCAACTGTGGATATAGGATTGTATTTTTTTTTTTTTTTGTTTTTCTTTTATTGGTTGAACTAGATGGACTTGTTTCAACCAGACTAACTATGTAACTATGTTTTCTCAGAAGCTCTGACCCAGATGCTCATTGCGTTTGTATTGTTCTTCCTGCAGACAGTGAAAACTGCATGAAATGTCCTGATGATGAATTGCCAAATGAGAAGAAGGATCAGTGTGTTCCAAAATTGGTGGAATTTCTCTCCTATACTGATGATACAATTGTTGCAGTATTTTCAGCTGTCTCCATCCTCTGTTGTCTTCTGACTGGTTTATTATTGGGGATATTTATACATTACCGGGACACCCCCATTGTTAAAGCTAATAACCGGAACCTGAGCTATCTTCTCCTGGTCTCCATCATGTTGAGCTTCCTCTGTGTCTTCTTGTTCCTTGGCTGCCCAGTAGATGTGACCTGCATGCTGCGTGTAACCTCTTTTGGTGTCATCTTCTCAGTTGCTGTCTCTTCTCTACTTGCCAAAAGTATAATGGTGTGTATTGCTTTTAAAGCCACCAAACCTGGAAGTCCCTGGAGGAAATGGATGGGAGCCAAACTGTCCTATTGTATCACTTGTGTCTTCTCACTGGTTCAAGTAATAATCTGTGTCTCTTGGTTGTCTACTAATCCCCCCTTCCAGGATCAGGACACTCACTCTTATCAGGGAAAGATCATCATTCAGTGTAATGAGGGTTCAGTTATCGGCTTCTACTCTGTCCTGGGATATATGGGGCTTCTGGCAGCTGTGAGTTTCATTATAGCTTTTTTAGCCAGGACATTACCGGACAGTTTTAATGAGGCCAAGTACATCACCTTCAGCATGCTGGTGTTCTGCAGTGTCTGGATTTCCATGATTCCGGCCTATCTGAGCACCAGAGGGAAATACATGGTGGCTGTGGAGGTGTTTGCTATAATTGCATCAAGTACTGGACTTCTTGGCTGTATATTTTTCCACAAATGTTACATAATTCTGTTCAGACCTGACCTGAATACAAAAATAGTTATCCACTAATATTTATGGAGGAACACTGGGTTACCAGTTGTTATAGCTTTATCTCTATTATTGTTAATTTTAGTATTTTTTTAGCATATTGAGAATGAGTATTGTTACATTTAAACATTTAATACTTACCTCTCCGGTAGATGGCGAGTCTAATTTTTGCTCTCTTGAAGAACTAAGGACACCGCTGGTATCTAACACTTTGGGTTTGTTAGAAACCTCGTCCCCTGCTGGGTGTAGTGGTTCCTCCCACCGGCTGTTACATCACTACAGAACAAAGTAGTCACTTAGTGAGGAGGAACCACAGAGTCCAGAGGGGAACAAAACCATCACAAAGTGTCAGATACCAGCACCACCCATCACTCTTCAAGATGGTAAAAATTTACTCACAACCCTCCAGAAAAGTAAATATGAAGCATTTTCTTTTATAAGCTGCTTGTAATATCATAATTAATATTTATTATTGTATGCAGATGCATCCAGTTATATTAATAAATTAATTTGGCTTGGTGTATTCTTTTATGATGCTCATATTTTTTGCATTTCACATTGGTGGTTTAAGTCTTGAGTGTTGAATATACTGGATTGTGAAAGGAAATTCCAAAGTCTAACAATATTGGGTTTAGCTGCAAAGAGTAGGTACAGAACCCTGAATTTAGCATTCAGGGGTATTTGTTCAATACCTTAATGCAGTAATGCAAATGTAGAGTGAGATAAGGTCCGAGTACCTATAATATTAGAGGTGTAGAGTTTTTTGTGGGTACTGCTAAAAATGTGGATATTTAGCACCATCATCCCTTGAATCCCTCCATAGTATGTAGAAAACTACAAGAACAACATTGCGCTTGTATAAATGACAAAAAAAAAAAAATGATGTAGCTGCAACAAACATTGTAAGATATAAACAATATAAGACAGTAAGTAAAATAAGTTGCGCCCAAGAAACTCAATAAAAAAAATTAAAAAAAACAGTCCAAAATAATATAAGTCCAACCAGCCAATTAGCTGAATTATAGCCAGATAGGACTATGACACATGAAAAACATCCATCAAAGTGGATGTGAAAAGCAGATCCAGACAATAATCCTCTGGACCCTCTGATTATGGAAGGTCACAAGAGCATATGGATAATCATCATTGATATAGATCCACAGAGAATAAAGGGCAAAAGATGTACAGTATCTCACAAAAGTGAGTACACCCCTCACAAAAAGTGTCACTTAGGGTTACCTTTGTCCGCCGCCATGTTGCAGTCCCGCGTTAAAATCACAGATTGCCGCCATTACCAGTAAAAACATTAAAAAAAAATAAAAGTCCATAAATCTTTCCCATAGTTTGTAGACGCAATAACTTTTGCGCAAACCAATCAATATACACTTATTGCGATTTTATATATATATTTTTTTGGATATGTATTATAGCAAAAAGTAAAAGATATTGTTTTTTTTTTCAAAAATTTTCGACCTTTTGTTTATAGTGCATAAAATAAAAACCACAGAGGTGATCAAATACCACCAAAAGGAAGCTCTATTTGAGGGAAAAAAAGGACGTCAATTTTGTCTTGGTGTAACGTCGTACAACCGCGCAATTGTCAGTTAAAGCGACGCAGTGCCAGATCGCAAAAAATGGCCCCGTCATTAAGAGGGTAAATCCTTCTGGGGCAGAAGTGGTTAAAGTAAAACATTAAAAAGGCAAAATAGCCATTAAATACCATGGCTGGTGAGTGCTCTGACCCTGCCTGTGAAGTGGTGTATCTGTACAATGTATACAATCTACTACAGCAACACTGACATGATGTAGATGTTAGTGGGGTGCTCCCAAACAAAAAGTCCTTCTGGTCTGGTATGGATTTAAAGGGGGAGCACCACACAAAAATCAACAAGAAGAAATATCTGTGAGGGTGGGTTTGGGGGGCTAATTGAAATCTGGAAGCCCTCTTTACCAATAATTTGCTAGCCAAATACCAGTCCCTCCCAAGTGAATAAATAAGGGGTACAGAGTACTCATACCCATTCCCCAAAAAAGTCAAGCGTGAATGAAAATAAAGAGCCAGAGTTCTTTATTAGGAAAGCCCACAATTTCCATCCACTGTCAATCATATCATCCAGAAATGTACTGTAGATCCATGTCATTCACAAAGATCAATGCTTTCTGATGTCACCTTACCCATTCACTTATATGGCCGGGAATCATTGGCCATGTAAGCAATTTGGTGGGGATTGTAGGGTTACATCATTGCCTAAACTTGGTAACAAAATTACCCAAATATGTCCATGGACATATTTGCCCAATGATGTTACCATTATTCCTTCCTTTTTCCTTGTATAGCAGATGATAGTTTGTGGAGCTGTCATTCGGCTTGTGGAACCGTTGGGATTAGTTGTGTGCACCGAGTCATCAGGTTTTTTTTTTTGGCAAGTCTGCGACTGTCAGACATGTTTGACAATGGATTTACATCAAGGGACTTTTTGAGGGTTTTTTTTTAAATAAAGGACTTGTGAAATGTGTGGGTGTCTTTATAACTAGGTTACCTTTTTTTCTGAATAAGTAGGGGTACTACCTATCATTTTGAACAGGACCCCTCCAGTATACATAAGAAAATTTAGAAAATCAACATTAGATTGCCACCTTTTTGGGCAGTAATAAATTAATTTGTACCAGGCCCCAAATTGAACAGGACCCCTAACAGCCATTTTGAAATCTAGAAATCAACATTAGATTACCGTATTCACAGGCGTATAACACGCACCCCAATTTTAGGAGGGAAGTTTAAGAAAAAAAAACATTTTAAATAAAGAAGAACTTTGAAGCAAAATTAGGGTTACAGCCCATCAATGCACCCTGCTCAGTGCCCATCTGCAGCCATTAAATTTCCCAACAATGCAACCTGCTCAGTGCCCATCTGCAGCCATTAAATTGTCCAAAAATGCACCCTGTTCAGTGCCTATCTGTAGCCATTAAATTGCCCAAAAATGCACCCTGTTCAGTGCCTATCTGTAGCCATTAAATTGCCCAAAAATGCACTCTGCTCAGTGCCCATCTGCAGCCATTAAATTGCCCAAAAATGCACCCTGCTCAGTGCCCATCTGCAGCCATTAAATTGCCCAAAAATGCACCCTGCTCAGTGCCCATCTGCAGCCATTAAATTGCCCAACAATGCAGCCTGTTCAGTGCCCATCTGCAGCCATTAAATTGCCCAACAATGCACCCTGCTCATTGCCCATCTGAAACCATTAAATTGCCCAACAATTCACCCTGTTCAGTGCCCATCTGTAGCCATTAAATTGCCCAAAAATGCACCCTGCTCAGTGCCCATCTGTAGCCATTAAATTTCCCAACAATGCACCCTGCTCAGTGCCCATCTGCAGCCATTAAATTGCCCAAAATGCACCCTGCTCAGTGCCCATCTGTAGCCATTAAATTGCCCAAAATTGCACCCTGCTCAGTGCCCATCTGCAGCCATTAAATTGCCCAAAAATGCACCCTGCTCAGTGCCCATCTGCAGCCATTAAATTGCCCAACAATGCAGCCTGTTCAGTGCCCATCTGCAGCCATTAAATTGCCCAACAATGCACCCTGCTCAGTGCCCATCTGAAGCCATTAAATTGCCCAACAACGCAGCCTGTTCAGTGCCCATCTGCAGCCATTAAATTGCCCAACAATGCACCCTGCTCATTGCCCATCTGAAACCATTAAATTGCCCAACAATTCACCCTGTTCAGTGCCCATCTGTAGCCATTAAATTGCCCAAAAATGCACCCTGCTCAGTGCCCATCTGTAGCCATTAAATTGCCCAAAATTGCACCCTGCTCAGTGCCCATCTGCAGCCATTAAATTGCCCAAAAATGCACCCTGCTCAGTGCCCATCTGTAGCCAATTAATTGCCCAACAATGCAGCCTGTTCAGTGCCCATCTGCAGCCATTAAATTGCCCAACAATGCAGCCTGTTCAGTGCCCATCTGCAGCCTAACCTTTTCCATCATTGCAGCCTCACCAGTGTTGAATTATTCCCGCTGTCTCCGAGGGAAGAGGAGGAGCGAGCACCGCTGATCTACACAGAGCCGCAATCTCCTGTGCCGGCACTCCATGACTCACAGACACGGCTCCTGGTCCCGCTCATATGATGGACAGAACAGGCGCCCAATGCGGGGCCAGGAGGCGTGGCTGTGAGTGATGGAGCGCCGGGTACACAAGAGATCGCGGCTCTATGTAATTCAGCGGCGCTCGCTCCTCTTCTCTCAGGGACAGCAGGGATCGGTGTATAACACGCATCCACGATTTTTCCCTGATTTTAAGGGGAAAAAAGTGTGCGTTATACACCGATAAATACGGTAATTAGTCACAGCAAAAATCACAGCAAAAAAGCTCCCAAATTATTGCACTTATGTGCCTGGTATTAAATTATTTGCACTAGGCCCAAACTTTTGCTGGAACCCAAACGTTCATTTTATGTATTAGGAGAGACTTTCTGGATCCAGTACCCTATGGGATAGACACGTGATCCTGAACTCCATCCCACCACCACTCCGAGGACAGCTTGCTACTTCACTGGACCCGCCATCAGGAGTAAAAGACACCCGCACCTCTATAACACAAGGGCACCTGGCTGCAGTTGGTGAGATGAGCATTACACCACTTCACAGTATGGGAAAGAGAACCCCACTAAGATGGCAGAAACTGAGGAGTCGCAGCTTGGTGCATTATCATTATCATCTCCTTTTCCACTGCAAAAAGGGACATGCCAGGGGGGGGCTTAATCTGTAAATTAAAATTGAATATCAATTTATATATTGGGGCGATTGCTATTTTTGTATAACTTACTTTAAAAGTAAGCTGCACATGGAAGGGCTTTCCACAGCACAAACAAGCAAAAGTTTTCCCAGCACACTTATGCCGCGTACACACGATCGGAAATTCGGCCAGCAAAAGACCGATGAGAGCTTTTCCTTGGAAAATAAGACTGTGTGCATGCTCCATCTGACTTTTG
The DNA here is from genome assembly GCA_037952835.1 of Lithobates septentrionalis. Classification (NCBI taxonomy): domain Eukaryota; kingdom Metazoa; phylum Chordata; class Amphibia; order Anura; family Ranidae; genus Lithobates; species Lithobates septentrionalis. Next base: position 406,574 of record JBBDGP010002752.1, read on the forward strand.
CTGGCCGAATTCCAGCCAGCAAAAGATTGAGAGCATGTTCTTAATTTTTTGATCTGAAAAAAGTTCCTATCCGAAAATGCGATCGTCTGTAGCAATTCCGACGCACAAAATTCCTACGTATGCTCGGAAACAATTCGATGCATGCTCGGAAACAATTCGATGCATGCTCGGAAGCATTTAACTTTTTCTCGGCTCGTTGTAGTGTTGTACGTCACCGCGTTCTTGGCGGTCGGAAGTTCAGCAAACTTTTGTGTGACCATGTGTATGCAAGGCAAGCTTGAGCGGAATCCCGTCGGAAAAGCCATCATATCTTTTTCCGATGAGAATTCCGATCGTGTGTGCGCAGCATTACAGGCTAGCCTGCAAAAAAAAAGTACACTGTTTAGCAATTTCCATTAAAAACCAAGGTTTCAGTTGCACAACATTTGCAGACTTTTGCACATATATGTGGAAGCAGCACTGCCTCGTCAAGGCCCCTCTGCAAAGTGCGGTCCTAACTCTTATGCCGCGTACACACGAGCGGACTTTACGGCAGACTTTGCTCGGCGGACTTTTCGACAGACTTTCTGAATGAACAGACTTGCCTACACCCAATCCACCAAAGTCCGTCGAATTCGTACGTGATGACGTACGACCGGACTAAAACAAGGAAGTTCATAGCCAGTAGCCAATAGCTGCCCTAGCGTGGCTTTTTGTCCGTCGAACTAGCATACAGACGAGCGGACTTTTCGACCGGACTCAATTTCGACGGATTGATTTAAAACATGTTTCAAATCTAAGTCCGTCCAACTTTTGAGAAAACAAAGTCCGCTGGAGCCCACACACGATCGAATTGTCTGACGAAATCCCGTCCGCCGGGCAAAGTCTGCCGTAAAGTCCGCTCGTGTGTACGCGGCATAAGGCCATGCACACTGGACGTTAAAATAACATTATAAAAACATTAGTAGTAGGGATGGGCTGTCTGTTCGACTCGAACATCGGCTGTTCGATCCTTCGATGAAGTACGAACATTATGGGCCATTCGTGCCAAATTCGAGCGGCGCGTCACGGCCCATAATGCACTGCGTCATCGCAGTGCATTGCTAGCTGATGATTGGCCAAGCATGCACATTGACCCGCATGCTTTGACCAATCACAGCGCCGTCAGTGAAGAGAGCCATAATTGGCCAAAGGCAGGGTGCCTTTGGCCAATTGTGGCTCAGGGGGTTGAGTCCACGCCCCACACTATATAAGGCCACCTGCACGTCAGCCATGTGTAGTGTGTTGCTGGCGGAGAGAGAGATAGAGAGAGAGTGTCAATTTACTTTGAGCAGGCAGTTTATTCAGTTAGCTAGATCTCACTGCAGACCGTTTCTGCTGTACTGTTTCTAATATACTTCAGGCAGGCAGTTGGTTCAGTTAGCTGCAGTGTATTTAATATATATATATATATATATACAGTCAGACTGCTATATATATATATATCCACTATATACAGTTTAGCTAGATCTCACTGTTCGTGGTGTACTGTTCCTAATATACTTCAGGCATGTAGTTGATTCAGTTAGCTGCAGTGTATTTAGTATATATACACATCCGGCTTTATATATATATATATATATCCACTGTTTCCATTTTAGCTAGATCTCACTGCAGACCGTTCCTGCTGTACTGTTTCTAATATATTTCAGGAAGGCAGTTGATTCAGTTACCTGCAATGTATTTAGTATATATATATATATATATGTAGCAATAACTCTCGGTGGAGCTGCTGATTTAAAATTTCGCCACCTCTATTTCACCGGCATCGGGTCTAGGGTCCCGTTGAGTTTACCTCTGGATAATGCAGGCACCAGACACTTGAGTATCTTTTCCAATGCTTTAATGAACAGGTGATACAGGAAGTAGCAGGAAAGAGATAGAAGGAAAACTGCAGGGAAGCTCAAATACCTTTTCTTAGTTTTCTTTGGTACATCGTTAAGGATTGAACGCTCGTAGCTGAATATACTCCCCTTGTGGGATTTAATCTTTGCCCGCCTGGATAGGCCTCTCTCACTTGCTTAGCAGCCAGTGCGCAGCACCAACAAAAGTCTCTGCCACAGACTTGTTTGGAGCAAAACCCGTACGATCCTCTGCCACAGGATGTAATGGTTTACGGTGAATATCAGTCACAGCACTTGAACCTTTAAGCCGACCCGGCAGTACTATGCAGTAAGATTACTTCAGGATACGTCCTCCAACTGAGTCACCAGGCCCCACTCCAGACCAGCACCTTGCGTGATCCTTCCATGACGGGTCCTCCCCTGGGATCTCCTCAGTTGTCCAGCTTCTTCACTCTGGATAGACAGCCCAGGACCATTCCTCTGCCGCTGTGGTAGGCCCCAGACAGGCTTCTGGACCCACCTACACGCTGCAGCCGCGTGGGCCTCCCGATCGGTGGTTGATGCCATGCCAGATCCATACCAGACCTGAAGGGCCTGGTATGGAATTTAGGGGGACCCCCACGCCATTTTTTTTTAAAATTTTGGTTCGGGGTTCCCCTGTGGGGAATTCCCATGCCGTTTTTATCAATTAACTTTTATGTGTATTGTCGGACCGGCAATTCATTAATATCCGCGAGTAGTTTTAAATGACTTTTTTTCCTTTGAAATGTCATTTTGCTGTCAGACTGTTCTAAACACAGGAAACACGCGCCCCTTTACAGGCATACTATAGACACCCCCCAGGTATGAAATTTAAAGGAATATTACACTTTTATTGTTTCACTTTAAGCATTATTAAAATCACTGCTCCCGAAAAAACGGCCGTTTTTAAAACTTTTTTTGCATTGATCCATGTCCCCTGGGGCAGGACCCAGGTCCCCAAACACTTTTTATGACAATAACTTGCATATAAGCCTTTAAAATTAGCACTTTTGATTTCTCCCATAGACTTTTAAATGGTGTTCCCGCGGCTTTCGAATTTGCCGCGAACACCCCAAATTGTTCGCTGTTCGGCAAACTGGCGGACAGCCAATGTTTGAGTCGAACATGAGTTTGACTCGAACTCGAAGCTCATCCCTAATGCTGAGTGACTATCCTATTCCTCCTCAATGTTCATGTTGATAGCTTCTAAGAATATTTTTGGTTCTGGGCAAAACAAACCAGTGGCTAAGGCCCAATTTTTCTGCCCCAGTTTAACAGGGGCGTATAATTACAATTTTTGCTGTAATATTTTGCAGCAGGGCTCGTTCCTACGCTCAACAAGAGTATCTGTGAGGGGTTGCAGTGTTGTGGCACCAGCACCACTGCCTAAGGCCCAATTTTTCTGCCCCTGTTAAACAGGAGCGTGTAATTACAATTTTTGATCTAATTTTTCACAGCAGGGCTCGTTCCTGCGCTCAAAAAGAGTATCTGTGAGGGTTTGCATTGTTGTTGCACCACCACCACTGCCTAAGGCCCAATTTTTATGCCCCTGTTTAACAGGGGCGTGTAATTACAATTTTTGATCTAATATTTCACAGCAGGGCCTGTTCCTGCGCTCAACAAAAGTATCTGTGAGGCTTTACAGTGTTGTGCCACCACCACCACCAACATCTAAGTCCCAACTTTTCTGCCCCTGTTTGCATGTAATTACAATTCTTGATATAATATTTCACAGCAGGGCCCGTTCCAGCACCCACCAAGAGTAACTGTGAGGGCTTCCAGTGTTCTGGTACCACCAACACCTAAGCTCCAATTTTCTACAGAGTGTATAGGGAAGGCCGTATAGTATATACAGGCGGTCCCCTACTTTCAAACATCCGACTTACAAACAACTCCTACTTACAAACGGAGGGAGACAACAGGAAGTGAGAGGAAATCTACCCCTAGGAAGGGAAATTCTCTCCTGTAAGAGTTAATAAGGGAAAAAGGTGTCTCCTCCACTGATTTATCACCAATTATTTTTTCCCTTAAAAACCCCAAATTTTCAAAATCCAATTGTCATTGGGACAGAAAGTGAGGTGAAATCTTCTGAACAGGGGCACAGACAGCAAAACAAATGTTACAGGGGTGATAACCCTTCCCTATGTTTTCCAAAAAGCTTTAAAATAGATTTTTTGGCTAGAGCCACACTTACAAAAAGTACCTGTTCCAAATTACAATTGTATTCTCGATATCCAACGTGCTGTGTGGTGTCTTGTTTACCCAATCGATTGAATGACCTTCCTGGTGTCTGAGTCCAGCTCGAGCAAGGAAAAGGTTTGGGGGCGCACTTGACCAGTTGACCACTAGCCTTTCAGTGGTACCAGAAGTGGGGTTCTGAAGTTCCGGTCAAGCCAAAGCCAAAGAATTTGGCCAAAGCCAAAAGGTAAGGTCTCTCTAATTTTTTTTTGCAAGGTGGTTTTGTGCTTGACCGGACTCCAGAATCTGTAAGGTCGAATCTGGTAAGGTCGAGTAGCTCGTCAAAACATAATAGGAAGAATAATTGTATAAGTGTCCCCGCTAGGTTGGCTAGGACTGGTAGAATATTGTAAATATTTTACTAAGAAATAGGACTGGACATCAAGAACGTTTTTGGTGTATTGAGTTATGTCTGATAAACTTAGAGTGGCCACCAAAAGTGAGAGGTTTCACGCAGGACACTGCGATAATTGTATTCTTGGATTGTTGTTTGTGTATGAAGGATCTAGGGCAATCTTGAAAGCAACTTGCCCAGGTGGTTACGTTCATAGAATTGGAAAGGGACTTTATTTTGAAGAAGGAGATCCAAAGGTTTGGACTCTAAGGTTTAACATTCATAATCAGGTTCCTTTAAAACCAAATTTGACAGTAGGTGGTGTCAGAAGTCTTATTGAACATTTCTTTAAACAATCTTATACTGTCTGTCCTAATTCATTGTTGGTCTGTGATCATAGAGATTTGTATAAATAATGGGAAATCAATTGGAAAAGGCAAATTCTGGTGGTAAGTCAGAACAACCCACCCCAATTGATTTCGTGTCTGAAAACTGTGGAAAATATTATACTGATCCATTTTGGTCTCAAATATTAAAACGGTCACAGTCTGCAAATTCCGGGATTAACTCCCTATGGCCCTTGTAGCCAGAATGATTGGGAAGAAGTTACTAAAATGTGTGGGCAACATAAACAGTATAATTATCCACCGTTTCCTTCTAACAATGATTATATGAAAGAGTGTTATAAAATATTGTCTAAAGCACTGCAGGAATATAAAAAGAAGTTCCCACAGACTATATACAAAAACCCGTTACATTTCCCCACCGCACCCGATCCACTTGTAGACACTCCAAAGGCTTGTAATCCTTTTTATGATTCCTATTCTGCTCCACCTTCTTATGTGTTTCCCAAAATTGACCAACCCAAGGAGGAACCTGAGAACCCTGAGACCCCCATAGAAACGATTAACCCAGAGAACGCTGAGACCCCCATAGAAACAATTAAACTAGTGAATCATGAGATCCCCATAGAAACAAATAAAACAGTTAAACAGGAAAAGAAATTATATCCCTCCCTAGAACTAACACTGGGTGGATTGATGGCCATAATAGAGGATAAGGGTACTGATTGGTTAGAAGAACAGGAAAATAAGAGAATAATAATTAAAGAATATGTTACAACCATGGATAAGCTATCCACAACAGTAGACAAACACCTATAAATAGCTAGAACCAAGGTAGAAGATAAGAAACAAAGAAGGACAAGAAAGAACAGAATAAGTGAGTTAATAAGAAACTCAGAAAGAATATTACGGGAAATAGACGAGGAGGGTCAAAATGATTACTCGAGCGGCAAGACAGAGATATCAGGAGGTAATCAAAAAACATGGGGTAGAAGAGAGTGACGGTGATTTGGCAGGAGAATTAGGAGAGTCCTCAGAGGAAGAGGACAGTTGTACAATAAAAGCCACACAAACACAAAGAGCACACGAGGCAGCGGACGCGGCAGACACGGCATCATCTTCCACTGTGATAACAGAAACCACTGCTCTTTTAGCCGAACCCAAGGAAACATCTCAAGTCCAAACCCCTGAAAGTGGTGCCCAGGCAATGTTCCCACTCATCACCATGGGCACTACTCAAGTAAAGATTCCTCTTCCCTTGGGAACAATTAAAGAAATAAGACACCTGCCCCAAGCCTAACAAAGATCCAAAACAAGCAGTTAATTTTTTAAAAAGACACTATTTAGGTGGAAGAATGTCAGCGGAGGATCTGCAGATTATTATTAATGCAGTAGATTCTGACAGTACAGCCGAGATTACAATAAGCGTATGGGTAGCTGAAAGTAAACTATATCAGGATGGGGAGGATTGGGAAAATTTTTTTGGAATTATTGTTGGCTGCCTGGAGTAAGGCTTATAAACCTGAGATGCCCATCAATGACTTAATTTCATGTAAACAATTACCCGGAGAATCTTTTCACGCTTTTGTCTCCCGATTATACAAAATTTATGTCTCCTGTGGCATAGAAAGTGACCCCTTATTTGTCAGTACTGCGATGAATAACGGGGATCCCAAGCCGGCTCAAATTATAAAATTGGTGAACACTGACTGGGGAAAACAAACAGCAAAAACATTTATGGAAGATATACAAACAAGGGCAGCATCTGGTGCCTTCAACACAAAAGGAGGACTCTTTACTACAGTAGAGGACTCTGGAATAAAACAAGAGATCACCCCAATGTGTACTTCTCTCCCAATGCCCACCTATGCATACAGACAACAATACCAAAACAGAGATAATGTTCACCAAACAGATCAGGGTTGTTTCAATTGTGGGGATCCATCACATTGGAAATCAGACTGTCCACATAGGAGAGGATACAGACCCAGACGCGGTAATGGCCCACCTCAAAGGGGATGGGGTAGAGGATACAATCCAGACAGAACACATAGTCGGACTAGACCAAACCCTAGAAATGACCAAACCCACCAAACTGACACCAATACCCCACAGAGAGTGCAAATGAATTAGCCAGGTAATTCTGGACATTCAAACAATAACCCATTTAGACAATAGAGATGCCCAGAGCATGTTCCAGCCTTGGTACTTCACATGTTTTCAGATCATTGGAAAATCTTACCACAAGTTACCCTTAAGATCAAGGGTCAAGTGGTCAGTATGTTACTCGACACAGGGGCGACCTCGAGCTGCCTAAACAATGAGAAATTTTTATGTGAAGATTGTACGGAGGGTTGCTCTATAGGGATCAATGGAACTGATGTGGTACACAAAATTACACCTCTCCTAGAGGTCTGTGACTTGGAGAATAGAGTGTTAACCAAATCTAAGTTTGCAATTTTACCACAATGTCCCCTATGTCTAATGGGCCGGGACCTATTGTCTAAATTGAAACTGCAAAAAGCTTTTACAGCAGAAGGAGGGATTGTTGCCAAATCCCCCCACTGTGATTTACAGATGCCAAAAAGACAAGATTTTCTGTGTTACTTCATGACAGTTCCTACATACTTAGAAACACACCCCATATGGGCAAAATCCAAAACTGATGTAGGACACATAACATGTACACCATACGTACCCACCTTCAAGCCAGACATAGCGCCCACATTCCAGAAACAATACCCTTTGCCAAAAGAAAAGATCATGGGACTTCAGCCCTTGATAGAAGAATACCTAGGATTAGGTATTCTAAGACCTATAATTAGTCCCTGGAACACACCAGTTAATCCAGTAAGGAAGGCTAACGGGGAATGGAGGATGGTGCAGGATCTGAGGGTAGTTAACAAAAGCATACAACCCTTACCCCCACTAGTGGCAGATATCACAGGAATATTCATCAATATTCCTGCACGGTCCTCCATATATACGGTACTAGACCTGTCAAATGCATTTTTCAGTATAGAAGTGCATGAGGACTTCCAAGACATCTTCTCTTTCACGTGGTCCACCGAACTGGCCACTGGCCAGCTAACCTGGACTAGGCTTCCGCAAGGCTATGTGGACAGTCCGGCCGCCTTCTCAATGGTGCTTAAAGCCACCCTAGATGACCGGGTCCCCCCAATGAAATCCACACTCTTGCAGTATGTTGATGATCTACTGATATGTAGTGAAAGCAGGGCACAATGTGAGGTGAATTCCGAGAGTCTGATGTCGCACCTAGCACTCAAGGGCCATTTGGCGTCTCAAAAGAAGATCCAATGGGTCCAAGAGCAGGTAGAGAACCTGGGGTGCGTCATTGCAGAAGGAACACGGATGGTGTCTCCAAAACGGGTCAAAGCCCTCACTTGTCTCGGCCCACCAAAAGACAATGCGTCACTATTGTCCTTCCTAGTCTCAATAGTATACTGCAGGCAGTGGATACCTGATTGTTCCTACTATGACTCTCTGCTACGGCAGGCAACAACAGCACAGGCACCGAAACTGGTCACATACACCCCAGAAATGACTGAAGCCTTTCAAATTCTTTTAAAATCACTGGCCTCGGCTCCGGCGCTTGGCCTGCCAAATTATGAAAAGCCCTTAGCCCTATACTGTGTGGTCAGGGGTCATGCCTTTGCTGCAGTTCTGGCCCAAATGCATGGCACCCACTACCGCCCCGTAGCCTACATCTCAACAAAAACTACCGGTAACAGTCCAAGGGATGCCGGGCTGCTTACAAGCATTAGCAGCCTGTGCCATGACTGTAAAGATGCACAAAAGATCACTTTAGGGACCCCAACCACCCTATATACTTCACATAGTGTTCTCCATTTGCTGCAAAATAGGAATACCCAACACATGACTACACAGCGCTCATCAGGATATGAAATCATTCTTACAAACACGCACAACTTAACTATCAAAAGCTGTGCTGAAGTAACACCGGCAGTCAAACTCTTACATGCTTTGCTAAAACTCCCAGTCACTTCCCAAGACTGTCATGACGGTACACAAGAACTTCTCACTGTCACAGCACCTCACAGAGATCTCACTGATCTGCCTAATTCAGATTACCCTAACGTCTTTGTAGATGGTAGTTGCACACGTCCAGCGGACAATCAATACAAGACAGGCTATTCGGTGGTAATGCTACCGGATCTCATTCTAGAAGATGGGTACCTTACTGGCGCAACCTCCGCACAACAAGCCGAGCTGTATGCACTCACAAGGGCATGTTTAATACACAAAGGTAAAAAGGTGAACATTTACACAGACAGCAGGTACGCATTTGGGGTCGCGCACAACTTCGGAATGATCTGGTTTAGGCGTGGATTCCGCACCGCAGATAACAAAAAAATAAATAAAAGTGGTTATGTGTACGATCTAATTAATGCAATACAACAGCCCGATAGTTTAAACATTGTCAAAATTAAGGGACATGCCACAGACGGATCCCTATAGTCCCAGGGAAATGCTCTAGCAGACAGAGTAGCAAAAGCTGCAGCAGAAAGACAGCCACAGCCACATGACACAAAGCTCCTATTATTCCAGAATGACTTTAACACCCCCTCGTTCCAACACACATCAGCACTTTTGCAAAAACAGGCATCGGCTGATGACCTGGACTACTGGACCGATATACAGACCCTACAGGTCTCTGGACAAACAAGGAGGGAATCATAGGGATACCTAGAGCAGCAGCACCCCTATTGCTGTCTTATCTCCATGGCCCAGGACATATAGGACCCAGATCACTCTTAAAAAAGTATGAAGACTGTTTTAGCACACGCAAGGCATATGACTTAGTACAACAGCTTGTCTCCTCCTGTCTGACTTGTGCTCAGAACAATGTTCAGGGCCCTCAACATGGGAAACATGGACATTTGCCACCACCATTAGGCCCGTTACAAGACTTACAGATAGACTTCACACACATGCCCAGGCAGAGAGGTAATCTCAAATATTTGTGCGTGATGGTGGACAAATTTTCAACTTGGCCAGAGGCAATACCCGTTACAGGGGAAACCGCAGGCATTGCAGCCCGGTGTCTGATCAATCATTGGATCAGTCGATACGGACTTCCTGCCACCATATACTCTGACCAAGGCCCAGCATTTACTTCGAAACTGGTGAAAGAATTGACAAGGGTATTAGGGATACAGTGGAAACTACACATCCCATATCACCCACAGAGTTCACGGGTAGTGGAAAGAATGAATAGGACAATCAAGGACAAACTCAAAAAGGCCACTAACGGTACCATGAAAGACTGGCTAAAATACCTGCCAGGGGTCCTCTTCCAGATAAGAACCACCCCCCACAGCAGGACAGGCTTATCCCATATGAAATACTAAAGGGAAGACCGGCCCAGAAGAAAGCAATTGAGGGAGAGGTTAATCTTTATTCCTTACAGGAAGAGCACGTGAAACATCTGGAAAGTAGCCTTACTGAAAACTACGACAAGGTAACTGTCACTTTTCCTCCTCTTTCCACAGAGCCTACACACCCCTTCATACCTGGTGACAAAGTCCTGATAAAGCAGCTTGCAACAAGGAAGGTACCAGGGCCCATCTACCAAGGACCATTTGAAGTACTCAAAGCAACCCGAACTGCCATTCTAACAGACCAAGGACCACAATGGATCCACGCATCAAGGATAAAGAGAGCACCAAGTCTAGAAGCAAGCCAAGGACCACAAAAGAAAGAGACATTGAACTCAAACCCCTGCCCAAGCCCTCTACTTTCTCCACCCGAAAGCCCCCCAACCCCCCCTGCAGCACCCTCCCACTCGGGAGCCCTAGAGACCTTAAACAGACCCCCTGCAGCACCCTCCCTAGAGGACTCCGGAGCCCCAGAGACCTTAGACCTAATGACATTCGAGTAGTAGATGTTCAGGTATTTCCCCCAGGTTTCCAGGACCCACCTGAACAGAGGCCCTGGAAATGTACCACTCAAATAATTCTAGCCTTTGCCATCCTGATTACTTTTAAGATTATTCTGCTAACCACCTTTGTATGTTGGATGACTAACAGTTGTAGTTTTCAGCTCCCCTCTAATCATACTAACCGTACTCGGCGAGGTTTTATGGGCAGTTCTATTTATCCTTGCTGCACTCAGATAGCCGGACACATGTCCAAAGCCCAATCTCAAGCCGTTACGGGGTATCATATTCAAAGGAGGGATGGGAATTGTCACATAGCAGCCATTGTCTTTACAGCCAAATATAAGGGAGTAGAAAAGGTCTGGTGTATGAATCCCAATCATAAACCAAGTCAGAACCTGGTGTCCAAGTTTAAAAAGGCCAAACTCAGAGACATAGGAATCAGCCAAGTCATTCAAAATAAAAGATCAAACTACGCGCCCTTTGCACCATTAAATGATACCAGTATGAAAAAGGCCCCCAAATCAGAATTCCAAATCCTAGAATCCAGAAGGGAACTCCGAAGACAAGATTTTAGAAGTATTAATAATGGGGCACAGCTAGATCCTGAAACTTATTCAGTACCAGACTCAATTCATCAACATTTCATAATGATGCATGCTTTCGCAAGAAAGCAGAATTACTCAGAATGCTGGGTTTGTTCCCATATGGGAACTGGCCGACACTCAGTTCCGATGGTTGGAAGGCCAGTGACCCTAGAACAGCTGCTAAACATCACTCAACCCATTCCCCCTGAGAGCATCACAACCAATAGTAAACCCCTTCTCTTTACAGGGTACACAAGGAGTCCACAATTTTGTTTTCTTAATGGAGCAGGTAAAGACTTGTATAATGGTAGATTTTGCAGAGACACGGTAGTAAATTTTACACTGGTGGATTTGGTGCTCATAGCCAATGGGACATTAGATATAGAGGGACTTCTCACACACAACATAACAGACCCTGATGAACGCATTGGGAACATGTCCTCCTACAGTATTTTAAATTGTATGAAAGGGAATAGCTCGGTAACAGAATCCTGGCTCATTAGCACACATATGAATAGCTCATGGATGGAGGAGCGTGAGGATGAGGCACCCTCCATAGGGGACTGGATGTGCCTAGTGGGATTAAGGTTCAACCTAGATTCACTTGGAGATGTACCCGCCCCTCATATGCCCCACGAATGGATGGTGTGCTGCAGTCTTTGGTGCCACACTACCATCCCATACCCCCTTGATAGAAAGACCTCAGGATGGTGCACCCTGGTAGAAATGATCCCTTTCATGGGTGCTTCTCCAGGGGACTCCCCTGTTGAGATGATACCAGCCCATGGTCATTTAGAGTTCGGGAGACACAAAAGAGAGGTCACAACCTGGTGGGACAAGGTATTTTCTTCCATGGGTGGGGCAGGCATGTACAATGCACTAACAAAGGTAGATGAGTTTGGGGAACTAGTAGATTCCTGGATGAATAAAACATCAGCCGATGTGGGCTTCATCAATGCGGAATTGAGGAAAATCCTGTTTGAACAAGAAATAATCAAGCAGCGTCAAGAAAGGATGATGATGGTACTGACAGGGTTGTGTGACGTGACAGGGGATAAAAGCCTCTGTTGCACATATATGAACAATTTAACCAAACCCAGTGACGATTTAGAGGTACCAGACTATTATGATATAATTAAAGGACACCAAGAGGAGAGAGCAAAGTTGCAGACACAAATGAGGAGACTGGGAGACTCTTGGAACCCACTCTCAGGAATTGGGGGATGGTTTGGATCATTTTGGGATAGTGTAATGGGTTTCTTTAAAAAGGCAGGCATGATACTGATCATGATAGTACTCCTGGGTATCGCCACTTATGCCACTATCAAATTCCTATTATACATCACCAGTAAAGTTCCTGACATTGCAGCAAAAATTAAACCGGACTCTGAGCTCAAGGAAACCATGGCTATGTTCTACATTGACCCCCTCTACATTGAGCCAGAGGAAGCCACGGCTATGTTCTACACAGAACATACCTGGTACTCCAAACATTAGGGAACTAATGATCAGGGAGAATGAAATCCTCCCTGATCAAAGGAGGGATTGTAAGGAAAATGGCTGCACTTTGATTCACTATATACTTTAGATAACAGGCCTGATTTTTTTTTTTTTATATATATATATATATATATATACACATGATAGATGAAATGCTAACGCAAGGCTTTAGAAATGTTAAGTGGAAATTTCCTAGCTAAGCTATCTGCAAAAACAGATACTTGCGGTGACAATTCTTTTGAATATGTACGGGAACAAGTTAGAACATCCCACCGCAAACTTGGGCCTAAAGCCAAAAGGCACCTTATCGAAAGTAGCTTAAAAGGTTATTTCTATATTACTCATTTTCTCAGAATTTAAGCTAAGAAAATATATTTTGATAAAGGACATTTTGGGTACTTTTGTTAGGTACTTTTTTTTAAGCACGTCATTTAGCAGAGATATTATGCATAGGTCATATAACATGTAATTTGTGATACTTGTACTCTTGTGATTGGATAAACGAAGGGACCGCCCCTTGGTTTGCCCCTAATGATGTATAATGAATTGTTGCCCTATATAACATGTGAAAAGAAAAAATACAATTGTATTCTCGATATCCAACGTGCTGTGTGGTGTCTTGTTTACCCAATCGATTGAATGACCTTCCTGGAGTCCAGCTCGAGCAAGGAAAAGGTTTGGGGGGCACTTGACCAGTTGACCACTAGCCTTTCACAAACAGATTCTACATAAGAACAAACCTACAGTCCCTGTCTTGATTGCACCGCCTGTATACTGCTGTTCAGAGTATATAGGGCCTGGGAGCCCAATGCCTCTCCTTTTTTTAATTTGGGTGCGGGGTTCCCCTTAATATCCATACAAGACCCAAAGGACCTGGTAATGGGCTGGGGGGGTACCCATGCCGTTTGTTTTACTGATTTTCATCCATATTGCCAGGACCCGACATTACATTAAAGCCGCAAGCAGTTTTAAATGACTTTTATTGCTTTAGAAATGTCATTTTGTGCAGGGACTGTTCTAAACACGGGAAACATGCGCCACTTTACAGGCATACTATAGACACCCCCCCAGGTACGATATTTAAAGGAATATTTCACTTTTATTTTTTCACTTTAAGCATCATTAAAATCACTGCTCCCGAAAAAACGGACGTTTTTAAAACTTTCTTTTGCATTGATACATGTCCCCTGGGGCAGGACCCGGGTCCCCAAACCCTTTTTAGGACAATACCATGCAAATTAGCCTTTAAAATTCGCACTTTTGATTTCTCATGTTCGAGTCCCATAGACTTTAACGGTGTTCGAATGTTCGCGCGAACTTTCGGTCCGTTCGCATGTTCTGGATGCGAACCGAACCGGTGGGTGTTTGGCTCATCCCTAGTCAGTAGCTTTGCAGTGAGTTTTTCAACTCTTTTCAACTTTCTTCAGCGTTTTTTAGTGTTTGTTAGCATTTTTTAGCGTTTATCCACATTAGCGTTTTTTAGTGTTTTTTGAAGAAAAAAATTTTTTTTTCCTTTTTTTTTTTCAATGGATCAAAAATGTTAAAAACACTGGTGAGTGATGTTTTTGAGCTTTTATCGATGTTTATCAGCGTTAGAGCGTTTTTTACAGCTGAAAAACGTCTCTCAGAACCCACTAGTTTTGGGGTTTTTTTTACTGCTCAAAAATGCTACTGCCCAAAACTGCTGATAACAGCCTATGTGTGCATGGACACATAGGATAACATAAGAGTTTAATGACTGTAGAAAAAAAACGTCTACAGCCAAATACAGCTGCTGTAAAAACATCAAAAAAACGTCCAGTGTGTATGAGGCCTAATAATTGAGAATCTCCAAATTAGAGCATAGATACCGTATTTATCGGCGTATAACACGCACCGGCGTATAACACACACCCCAATTTAGGAAGGAATTTTAAGGAAAAAAAACTTTTAGGAGGGAAGTTGAAGGGAAAAAAACTTACATTTAAATGCCCTTCATTGCAGCCTTGTCAGTGCAGCCTTGTCAGTGCAGCCTTCCCCAGTGCAGCCTTCCCCAGTGCAGCCTTCCCCAGTGCAGCCTTCCCCAGTGCAGCCTTCCCCAGTGCAGCCTTCCCCAGTGCAGCCTTCCCCAATGCAGCCTTCCCCAATGCAGCCTTGCCCCAGTACAGCCTGGGATCCCCTGTCCCTGCTTCCAGGGCTTCAAAATCGCGGTCCGCGATTTGAAAATGGCGCCGCCGGCGCCGAAGTACACAGAGCCGGTCCTCGGCTCTTTCCGGCGGCTCTCGTTTACTTTCGGCTCCACTCGTAGTCCCGAGCGGAGCTATCCGAGTAGGTTCGGATAGCTCCGCTCGGGACTACGAGTGGAGCCGAAAGTAAACGAGAGCCGCCGGAAAGAGCCGAGGACCGGCTCTGTGTACTTCGGCTCCGGCGGCGCCATTTTCAAATCGCGGTCCGCGATTTTGACATTTGGACAGCTCGGGATCGGCGGGGATCGGCGTATAACACGCACCTGCGACTTTCCCCTGATTTTAAGGGGAAAAAAGTGCGTGTTATACGCTGATAAATACGGTAATTAATAGATAAAGTAAGATTTTAAAATGACCATCTCTCCTGTCTAGGTGTTCTTATACCTAGACAGATACAGGAAATATAAAGACTGAATTACAAGTCGATAACTAAAATAGTTACAGAATGGCCATCATGGGAAGATTTTCCTATATTGTCCCTGGAAAAATGTCATCTCATTAAAGAGGAGGTCCGCCCACCCCTGCAAAAATTAAAAGCCAGCAGCTACACATACTGCAGCTGCTGACTTTTAATAATAGGACACTTACCTGTCCTGGAGTCCAGCGATGTCGGCACCGTAGCTGATGTTTCCATCAGCTGTTGGGTGCTGCTGCTGCCATTGCCGGTAAGGGAACCCAGTAGTGAAGCATGACGGCTTCACGCCGGGTCCCCACTGAGCATGTGCTCTCCTACTGGCCCAGCAGCAGGGGAAGGAGGAGGGAACTGAGCTGCTGACGTAATTTGCCATGGCCCAGTCTCCCGGAAATGGGGACGTGGTATCCGCTCCCCCCCCCCCCCCTCCCCGCGAAAGGTGCCAAATGTGGCACAGGAGGGAAATGAGTGAAAGTTCCACTTTTGGGTGGAACTCTGCCTAAGGATGGTCGGCTTTGCTAGGCTCTTGTATCCAATGCGAACTTTTCCACTCCTAATCTTACACAAAGACATAGAAAGATTAAAACCTACCTCATGTTTGGCTGTAGAACTTCACTAGTTTATCCTGCCATGCACAGGATTGGGTGAACAACACCTCCTACTATACTAACACTTTTATGGAAAATAGAGAAACAAATCTCCCCTCAGGAAATTGGGACTTTATAGGCTCAAGGAATGTACAAAGGTCAAATATACAAAATATAAAATATGAAGTATTTATTGGTATCAAACAAGTACTTAAAAGAAAAAAAACTGTATAAAATAACAAATAGCATGAAAGAGGTGTGATCTAAAACCACAAGGCAAATAAAGACCACAAATGTCAAGTACAAGAGTTGGGTATAAACCAATTGCCAACACGAGTCCTCAAAGCTCCTTCTTCAGGGAAGGTTACAACAATCGTAGTACATATGGTAACGCCTTGATGAAAAAATTATGACACACAGCCAGCTGGAAAATAAAAACAGTATAAATGACAGAGACCAGTCAAAGAGTGGAAAAGGATGGAGAAACAAAAAAGCCCCCCCCCCCCCAGAAGCCTCCAGGGTGACTCAAAGGGTATGCGCTGGGATCACCTATTAGCGGTGAAAAAACCTCTAATCTTTCAAACAGTTCATTGTGAAGTGTCTCTCCTGCGTAGAATAGCTTAAAACGTATTCTCAGTAGAGAATCTTGAAATGTGTACTGTATATAGCTTGCAGGATAGTTGAATACCGGTGTTAATCCAAATCCAGCTGTTACAGCGATCCACACAGCTTGCCACGCTCTGCTCGTATGAGGCCAAACTTATTGAAAATATGTTGAGGCGCAGCCACTGCTTGGAGTATTACCTACCCCCTGGAGACAGCTACCTACCCATGTTAAACACAACATCCTCCTACAAGACACACTCATTGCATGAGGGGAAATGGGGAAGATTCTGCAGTTCCCAGGTCCTATATTTCTTTTATGCCCCTCATATCCTCCCTGTCTTTTCCCCAGGCATCTCGCAAGGGTGGGCGAAACCCCATCATGTTACGGCGGCCGCAACGTTTGGATTCGATCCAGAACCGATCAATCTCCAGGCAAATGATATCTGGCCTGGACCTGGTGATCGCTCCTGGTGAATGCGATTCTTCCCTTACATGTGTAAGTGTAAACACTGCAGGGAAAGTGATGTCATCTCTCCTCGTGGAAGTCGTTTCGTTCCAGAGAGAGGAGAGATAACATCTAACCGTGAGTTGCACCAACACTACGCTGACATCAGTACACATAGGCTCATATTTCACCCCCCGATCTCCCTCCGATCGCCCGCCCAGTTAAACCCTTCACTCCCTGTGACTGTGTCACCCAGTGCAGTGTTCTTTTTTTTTTTTTTTTGATCACTGTATTGGTGTCATTAGTGATAGTAATCAGTGTTAGGGTAATTAATGTAGGCCCAGATAGGTCTAGGGACCCCCCCAATAAAGGTTTAACCCCTTGATCATCCCCTGTCACCAGTGATCACTGTATTAGTGTCACGGGTGATGCTGTTTAGCTAGATATTTTTTTTATAGCATCAGGGCACCCGCCATATATTACCCAATAAGGGTTTAACCCCCTGATCACCCGGCGGGTGATATAAGTTAGGTTTTAGCATCAGTCAGGGTCTGTGTCGCCCCAGGCAGCGTCAGATCAGTGTCAGTACCGCTAACACCCACGCACGCACCATACACCTCGCTTAGTAGTATAGTGTCTGAATGGATCAATATCTGATCTGATCAGAACTATATTAGCGTCCCCAGCAGTCTAGGGTTCCCAAAAACCCAGCGTTGGCAGGATCAGACCAGATACCTGCTAGCACCTGCGTTTAGCCCCTCCGCCCAGCCTAGCCCACCCAAGTGCAGTATCAATCGATAACTGTCACTTACAAAACACTAAACACATAACTGCAGCGTTCGCAGAGTCAGGCCTGATCCCTGCAAACACTAACAGTTTTTTTGGTAACATTATAATCAGTCGCTGACAGTCAGGAGCTTTTTTACCTGTGAGTCTCACTACTGTACCAGTAAATTTAGCGACCAAAATTTCAAATCGAAGGTACAGCAGTGAAGAGGCCTACATGTTTCTGAGCATGACAGATAGTGAAGAGGAAGTCACTCATCTGTCAGATTCAGGCTCAGAATACGAACCTGTAGACAGCAGCGGCTCCATGACAGATAGCTCTGACGATGGAGTTGTAGTCCCTGCCAAGGTCAGGCGTACAAGACCCCAATCTTTTACTGTCGTTGAAGTGCAAGAACTGCAGGGCTCTAGTATGGAGCAGAGAAGTACTAGCGCCACTATTCCTTCTGGTGAACTGGCAAGCACCAGCGGCCTAGTACACCCTGGTCGTACATCCAGCACTGCAGTAACACTTGGTGACGTGGCGAGTCCCATAAGTGCAGTTCAAGCTGGTGAGGTGGCAAGCACAAGTAGTGTCCCACTGCCACCAAGAAGAAGACAAACACAGGCCCGTTGAGATCATAGTGCCCTTCCTGCTTCCTTCGCCAATCCTAATTGGGAGCCCACCACTTCTGTAGCACCCGTACTTCCCCCATTCACTGGCCAACCCGGAATTCAGGTGGAAACAGTTGATTTTACATCACTTGATTTTTATTCGCTGTGTTTCATGCAACATCTCTATAGATCTATTGTGGACCAAAGCAATTTATATGCTGGTCAATTCATCGCCGCTAATCCCCAGCTGACCCTTGCCAGAGAATGGAAACCAATTATGGTTTCCAAATTTAAGACCTTCCTGGGCCTATCCCTTGACATGGGCATAACTAAAAAGAGTGAGTTGCGGTCATATTGGTCCACTGACCCAATTCACCATATGCCCGTGTTCTCTACCTCCATGACCAGGGCATGATACGAGCAGATCTTGCAGTTCATGCACTTCAAAGATAATGAACTCTGTCGTCCTCGGGGTGACCCTAAATTTATTTGGCTCTACAAAATTCGGCTCCTCGTTAACCACTTCAACCAACGTTTTGCAGCCTTGTTTACTCCCCATCAAGTTGTCTGCGTTGATGAGTCCCTGATTAAGGTTTGTGGTCGCTTGTCATTTAAACAGTACCTTCCCAGCAAGCGTGCCAGATACAGGGTCAAGATGTATAAGCTCTGTGACAGGGCCACAGGCTATACATGTAGTTTTATGGTTTACGAGGGAAGAGATAGTTACGTAGAGCCGAGGAACTGCCCAGATTACATAGGGAGCGCTGGTAAGATTGTATGGGACTTGGTGTCACCCTTATTCGGAAAGGGGTACCACTTGTATATAGACAATTATTACACGAGCGTGCCACTTTTTAGTCACTTGTTTGATCATCAGATTGGAGCATGTGGCACCGTGCAATCTAATTGCCGGGGCTTACCCCAGCGGCTTGTAGATTCCCGTCTTAGGCTGGGGGAGAGAGCCTGCTTGCAGTGTAATAATTTGCTCACTGTGAAGTGGAGGGATAATAAGAATGTTTTAGTTCTGTCCTCCCTTCATGCAGACACGACGGTCCAAATTCCTACGGCGACTGGTGTTGTGGAGAAACCCCTCTGTGTCCACGAATATAACCTTAATATGGGAGGGGTGGACCTCAATGACCAGTTGTTGGCACCGTACCTAATTACCCATAAGGCCAGACGCTGGTACAAAAAAGTGTCTGTATACTTATTTCAATTGGCTTTGCTGAATGCTTATGTGCTATACAGAGCTTCAGGACGGACTGGATCCTTCCTTAAATTCCAGGAAGAGATCATCACAGTCCTCGTTTCCAGACGGTGCTGTGGCCCAACTTCTCAATCCAAATGCAGTGAGCCGGCTGCATGAGAGGTATTTTCCGCATGTCCTCTCTGGTACCCCTACCCAAAGACACCCCCAAAGAAGATGTCGTGTCTGTAGAAAGCGCAGATATAGGTGTGACACCCACTTTTATTGTCCCTCCTGTCCTGACCAACCTGGTCTTTGCATTGGTGACTGTTTCGAACGCTACCACACACTAGTGGAGTATTAGCTTAGGGTACAGCATTGCACAGTCCTAGGCACATGTACACAGGGTCTCGAAAGATGATGAGATGGTCATCACATTTTGAGAGACCCTAATATGGAACGTTTACAGTTTATCTAAAGGTGCAAAAAATAAAAAAAATTAAATAAAAAAACACAAAAACACAAAAAAAATAAAAAACAAAAAAGCCAAAAATAGTTGTGGTTTTATTTTTCTTCTCTCTATTGTTCTCTCTCTTACATTCGCTCTCTATTGTCTGCTCTATTGTTCTCTCTCTTTTCTTACTGTATTTTAGAACTGTAATGTTTTATTTTTACTATGTTTTTTTTGTATTTGCTTTGCAGGTATGGTATGTCTTACTGTTATACTGTAATGTTACTTTGTTTTATTGTTAACCATCATTTGCTTAGCAGGTACGCCATTCTGCTGCAGCACTGATTTATTTATCTTGACAGTAACAGCGTTTGCTCCCACGATACATAAAGCCGTGACTCCAGCGCTGTAGGAGGTGATTTCACCACCACAGTTAAAAAAAAAAGGTGCATGTATGCCCATCATTAGAAGTGGGTGGATGAAGGGTGCTATTCTAGGTGGGCAAACCCACCGATCAATCTCTTTTTTTCGTTCAGCCCACAGGCTGCATGAAAAAAAGAACATTACAATATATGCCCAACAAGGACCAGCAACGTACTGGTATGTTGCTGTACTTTAAGTGGTTAACCAGAATGATCATCTTGGTATCATTCTTTTCAGCCAGTGGTCGGCTTTCATGTAAAAGCAATCCTAGTGGCTAATTAGCCTCTAGACTGCTTTTACAAGCAGTGGGAGGGAACGTCCCCCCCTCCCACCATCTTCCATGGTTTTCTCTGGCTCTCTTGTCCCAACAGGGAACCCGAGCATGCAGGCGGTGGTTCCGCCAGCTGACCATAGAGCTGATCAGAGACCAGAATGGCTCCAATCATATCTATAACGTAAGAAACCAGAAGCTATGAGCATTTCATGAATTGGGTTTCTCCAGATATAAACAGCGCCATTGGGAAATTGGGAAAGCATTTAATCAGACCGATCTTGGTGTGGTCAGATGCTTTGAAGGCAGAGTCACTACCTATTGCTATCATAGGGGTTATTTACCTTCCCTGAGATAACAATAAAAATGATTTAAAAAAAAAAAAAAAAAAAAAAAAAGCACCCCTGTCACCCCATGTTCACACGCAAGGGCGAAAACAAGCGTCGGTCTGGTGTCATATGTAAACAGAAATTGCACCATGCATGTGAGATATCACCGTGAAGGTCAGATCGAGGGCAGTAATTTTAGCAATAGACCTCCTATGTAAATCTAAAGTGGTAACCTGTAAAGGTTTTTGAAGGTTTTTAAAAAATATGATGTTAGGAGCAAATCGCTCCTCTCAGCAAATAGTTTGGGGTGTGTAATTTCCAAAATGGGGTCATTTGGGGGGATTTTGTGGCATCTGGGCATTTTATGCCCTTCAAAACTGTGATAGGTAGTGAGGAGTGAAATCAAAAATTTACGCCCTTAGAAATCCTGAAGGCGGTGATTGGTTTTCGGGGCCCCGTACGCGGCTAGGCTCCCAAAAAGTCCCACACATGTGGTATCCCCGTACTCAGGAGAAGCAGCAGAATGTATTTTGGGGTGTAATTCCGCATATAACCATGGCCTGTGTGAGCAATATATCATTTAGTGACAACTTTATGTGATGTTTACTTTTATTTTTTTGTCATTTTTCAATCACTTGTGACAAAAAAAATTAAATATTCAATGGGCTCACCATGCCTCTCAGCAATTTCCTTGGGGTGTCTACTTTCCAAAATGGGGTCATTTGGGGGGGTTTTGTACTGCCCTGCCATTTTAGCACCTCAAGAAATGACATAGGCAGTCATAAACTAAAAGCTGTGTAAATTCCAGAAAATGTACCCTAGTTTGTAGACGCTATAACTTTTGCGCAAACCAATAAATATACGCTTATTGACATTTTTTTTTACCAAAGACATGTGGCCGAATACATTTTGGACTAAATGTATGACTAAAATTGAGTTTATTGGATTTTTTTTATAACGAAAAGTAGAAAATATCTTTTATTTTTAACATTTTTGCTTTTTTCCGTTTATATCGCAAAAAATAAAAATCACAGAGGCAATCAAATACCATCAAAAGAAAGCTCTATTTGTGGGGAAAAAAAGGACGCAAATTGTGTTTGGATACAACATTGCATGACCGCGCAATTACCAGTTAAAGCAGTGCAGTGCCAAATTGTAAAAAGTGCTCTGGTCATTGAGCAGCCAAATCCTCCGGGGCTGAAGTGGTTAAGTGGATAATGGCGGCAGGCTGGTCCGGAGGGGGTTAAATGGAGCCGTGTGAGCCGGCCATAAGACAAGACCCTGCTCCAGGTGTCACACCTGACCTCATTAGCAGACTTTTCATTGAAGTCGGAGCCTCCAGCCTGTTCCTAATCAGCAGGTTGTGTCCATTGTATCCGCACCAATCTACATCACTAGGGAACGATAACGCTGGATACACAATATACATGTTCCCATTTGTATGCAATCAGGCCGGCCCTTACACTACACGGTAAATCTAAAGGCAATCAGACAACAAAAGTTGTATAGTGTGTATGGGGTCTAAAGGCTTCTCTCCACTCACCACAGAAATGTTAAAATATCATTTTTATTTCTAGACACACCGCTCCTCCCCTGCCCCATAACACACTGCTCCTACACCGCCCCTGTATACACCGCTCCTAAACTGCCCCCTGTATACAGTGCTCTTTCACCTCCCCTGTATACACCGCTCCTAAACTGCCCCTGTATACACCGCTCCTACACCGCCCCCTGTATACACCGCTCCTACACCGCCCCTGTATACACCGCTCCTAAACTGCCCCCTGTATACAGTGCTCCTATACTGCCCCTGTATACAGTGCTCTTTCACCTCCCCTGTATACACCGCTCCTAAACTGCCCCTGTATACACCGCTCCTACACCACCCCCTGTATACACCGCTCCTACACTGCCCCTGTATACACCGCTCCTACACCTCCCCTGTACACACCGCTTCTCTACACCGCCCCTGTATACACCGCTCCTACACTGCCCCTGTATACACCGCTCCTACACCTACATACAGCGGTGTATACAGGGGAGGTGAAAGAGCGCTGTATGTACAGGAGCGGTGTGTACAGGGGTGGGGGAGGAGCGGTGTGTACAGGGGCAGAGGAGGAGCGGTGTATACAGGGGGAGGTGTAGAAGCGGTGTATACAGGGGTGGTGTAGAAGCGCTGCGTACAGGAGGCAGTGTATTACCGGTGTATACAGGGGCAGTGTAGGAGCGGTGTGTACAGGAGCAGTGTGTACAGGGGCGGTGTAGGAGCGGTGTGTACAGGAGCGGTGTGTACAGGGGCGATGTAGGAGCGGTGTGTACAGGAGCGGTGTGTACAGGGGCGGTGTAGGAGCGGTGTGTACAGGGACGGGGGAGGGGCAGTGTGTACAGGGGCGGTGTAGGAGCGGTGTGTACAGGGGCGGGGGAGGAGCGGTGTGTACAGGGGCGGGGAGGAGCGGTGTGTACAGGGGCGGGGGAGGAGCGGTGTGTACAGGGGCGGAGGAGGAGCGGTGTATACAGGGGGAGGTGTAGAAGTGCTGCGTACAGGGGGCAGTGTATTAGCGGTGTATACAGGGGCGGTGTAGGAGCGGTGTGTACAGGGACGGGGGAGGGGCAGTGTGTACAGGGGCGGTGTAGGAGCGGTGTGTACAGGGGCGGTGTAGGAGCGGTGTGTACAGTGCTCCCAAATCACCCCAAAGATGCTGCTTGCAGGACTTTTCAGAATGTCCCACAAGCGCACCGCCCTGGTATGAGAGCACTCTGGCTTTCACACTGGGGAGACATGGGAGGCGCTTTACAGGCGCTCATTTTAGCGCTAAGACGCCTGAAAAGCTCCTCAGTGTGAAAGGGGTCGAATTAAAAAAAAAAAAAAAAGAGTAAAGTTAGAGCAATTTTTTTGTGCATTGAGAAAGATGATGTTACGCCGAGTAAATAGATACCTAACATGTCATGCATTAAAACTGCGCAGACTGGTGGAATGGCGACAAACTACAGTACCTAAAAATCTTCATAGCCAATGTTTTAAACATTTTTAACGGTTACCTGTTTCGAGTTACGAAGGAGGTCTAGTGCTAGAATTATTGCTCTCGCTCTAACGATCGCGGCAATTTCTCACATGCGTAGTTGGAACTCTGTCTACATTTGCAGGTGCTACTTATGTATGCGTTCGCTTTTGCGTGCGATCTCAGAGGGATGGGACGCTTTTCTTTTCATTTTTATTATTTACACTGTCCCTTCAAATTTTTTAGTTTTTTTTATCACTTTTATTGCTGTCTCTAGGATTGTAAACATCCCTTTGTGACAGCAATAGTCACCTGACCCCGAATCCTGGCTGTTTTGTATACTGACATTTGTTAAAATTATTTTTATTATTATCATACAGATTTATAGAGCGCCAACAGTTTGCGCAGCGCTTCACAAAATGAAGGCAGACATTACAGTTACATTACAATTTGGTAGAAGAGGAATCAGAGGGCCCGGCTCATTATAACTTACAATCTAAAACTAAAACTGGCGCCTTAAATGCCCCTGTAGTGTCACATATGGCGACCGATTACATTTCGCTACCCGCTGGAGTGCGCATGCACGACGCTGCCATATGTGTTCCAACACTTTTACGACAAAACTCCACCCCTAAGTCCAGGTTCAAGTCCCACCATCCAAGTGGACATAGAGTTAGATTATACTTATGCCGAGCGAAGCGAGGCCGTGCCCGAAGTGTGGCGAGCGAAGCGAGCCCGCATGGGGTGTGGAGTTTTGTCGTAAATGTGTTGGAACGCATATGGCGGCGTCGCGCATGCGCACTCCAGCGGGTAGCGAAATGTGATGGGTCGCCATATGTGACGCTACAGCCCGTACACACGATCAGAAAATCGTACGGAAAATACCGCTTTCTAAGCGATCGTATGATAATCGGATCGTTAGTACAGACCTTTCGAGAGCCGATCACCACAGTTCATCCGGTATTATTCTATCGGACATGCACACATTTTTTTTTTCGTATGATGCCAGATCATACGATTTTCATTCAATTAGTACAGCTATCGTTCGAAAATGCATTACAACACATGACATCACTTCCGAATTTTCCCTCTTACGGAATTTTCATGACTTTAGTAAACTCATCAGATTCGATCTGAGATTAGCATGCAGAATAAAAACGGACGCTCATTCATCCGATAATCTCATGGTGTGTACCGGGCATAAGGCTCCGGGGGGAACCAGAAGTGATGTTGTGCCGTCGCTTCCGGGTTACTAGATCTGACACCCGATCACAGCCGATTACGGCTTTGTTGGGGTCTCCGGGCCACAGGGGCGGACGTGCCGGCTGGTCACTCGAGTCTCCTGGTGGAGCGGGAGAGCCCGGGTGGAGCGTTTGAGGGGGGAGACGTCCCCTTCCGCTGCTTGTGATAACGATCGAGTGGCTGCTTAGTCGGGTTAGTTGTTATCACAAGAAAGCCGACTGTAAAAAAAAAATGGTACCGGGATGATGCCGGCAGCTGCATATCATCCCGGTATAATCATTCCTGTATAATCATCCCAGTATAATCATTCCTGTATAATCATCCCGGTATAATCATTCCTGTATAATCATTCCTGTATAATCATCCCGGTATAATCATTCCTGTATAATCATCCCGGTATAATCATTCCTGTATAATCATCCCGGTATAATCATTCCTGTATAATCATTCCTGTATAATCATCCCGGTATAATCATTCCTGTATAATCATCCCGGTATAATCATTCCTGTATAATCATCCCGGTATAATCATCCTGTATAATCATCCCAGTATAATCATTCCTGTATAATCATCCCGGTATAATCATTCCTGTATAATCATCCCGGTATAATCATTCCTGTATAATCATCCCAGTATAATCATTCCTGTATAATCATCCCGGTATAATCATTCCTGTATAATCATCCCGGTATAATCATTCCTGTATAATCATTCCTGTATAATCATTCCGGTATAATCATTCCTGTATAATCATCCCGGTATAATCATTCCGGTATATTTTTCTAAAAGGAAAAATTTGCGCTAGGTATAAAGTGAAAAATATAAATCAATGAAAAATTATATTGTGCTCAAGTGTGCAAAAATATTGATAATAATAAACCTATGAGGAAGTATCCTGCGGCTATGCGCTATAACCCTGATAGGGGGCACCACTAAGAATATATATAAAGAGCGCAGCGCTGGATTTGAGTATACAGTGAAAAATATTCAAGCAGTAAAATTATTTTGTTCAAATAAAAACTGTGCATAATAATCTTCAAAATAATGTCCATAAATTAAATACAAAAAATATAAGTGATTAAACGTCCATGAGGCACATGAAACACCAATCTGGATATCTGACTTCCAACGCTGTGAGACCCGTCACCAGAAAGATTGAAGGCTTACCGGACCGCCTTTTAAAAAAGGCGTGAATCAATCACCACCATGGATGCTGTCCCTCTCCTGGCTGGATCCTGCTGTGAAGCACTAGATGGTTGATCCCAAATCAGTCAGCCGTGAAGGAGCGCCAATCCCGGTAGTATAAATATCCAAAAAGAAAGGGAGAAATGCTCCAATGGTGTAGTAAATTATTGGTTCCTTTGTCTTTATTTTCTATCCTGAACAGATAACTGTTTGTTTCAGCAAGGCTTGCTTTCTGAATGAATCAAGGAGCTCTGATGTGAGAAGCCACAGTGTCAGTATGCTTTTAGCCGTTGTTAACCCTTTAGGGTTTTTTCTCACCTAGCAAATAGCTAGGACAGCTTGGGAAACTTCAGCAGCTGCAGACAATAAGTCAAGCCTTGCTGAAACAAACAGTTATCTGTTCAGGATAGAAAATAAAGACAAAGGAACCAATAATTTACTACACCATTGGAGCATTTCTCCCTTTCTTTTTGGATATTTATACTACCGGGATTGGCGCTCCTTCACGGCTGACTGATTTGGGATCAACCATCTAGTGCTTCACAGCAGGATCCAGCCAGGAGAGGGACAGCATCCATGGTGGTGATTGATTCACGCCTTTTTTAAAAGGCGGTCCGGTAAGCCTTCAATCTTTCTGGTGACGGGTCTCACAGCGTTGGAAGTCAGATATCCAGATTGGTGTTTCATGTGCCTCATGGACGTTTAATCACTTATATTTTTTGTATTTAATTTATGGACATTATTTTGAAGATTATTATGCACAGTTTTTATTTGAACAAAATAATTTTACTGCTTGAATATTTTTCACTGTATACTCAAATCCAGCGCTGCGCTCTTTATATATAATCATTCCTGTATAATCATCCCGGTATAATCATCCCGGTATAATCATCCCGGTATAATCATTCCTGTATAATCATCCCGGTATAATCATCCCAGTATAATCATCCCGGTATAATCATTCCAATCATTCCTGTATAATCATCCCGGTATAATCATTCCTGTATAATCATCCCGGTATAATCATCCCAGTATAATCATCCCGGTATAATCATCCCGGTATAATCATCCCGGTGACTTCCTAATAGCTAGGAACAACGATCTGTCATCTCCTCTAGTCAGTCCCCTCCCCCTACAGTTAGAAACACACACAAGGGAACACAGTTAACCCCTTGATCACCCCCTAGTGTTAACCCCTTCCCTGCCAGTGACATTTATACAGTAATCAGTGCATTTTTATAGCACTGATTGCTGTGTAATTGTCAATCGTCCCAAAAATGTGTCAAAAGTGTCCGATGTGTCCGCCATAATGTCCCATTCACGATAAAAATTGTAGATCGCCGCCATTACTAATAAAAAAAATAATTAAAAATGCTATAAATTTATCCCCTATTTTGTAGAAGCTATTACTTTTGCGCAAAGCAATCAATATACGCTTATTGTGACTTTTATTACCAAAAATATGTAGAAGAAAACTGAGGAAAAATTCGCTTTTTTTAAAAAAATTGGGGGATATTTATTATAGCAGAGTACAAAATATTGTGTTTTTTTCAAAATTGTCGCTCTTTTTTTTGTTTATAGCGCAAAAAATAAAAGCCGCAGAGATGATAAAATATCACCTAAAGAAATCTCTATTTGTGGAAAAAAAGAACGTCAATTTTGTTCGGGTTCAGCTTCGCACGACCGCGCAATTGTCAGTTAAAGCGACGCAGTGCCGAATCGCAAAAAAATGGCCTGGTCATTGAGCAGCCAAATCTTCCGGGGCTGAAGTGTATATACTGTATATACTGTATATTGAAAACTGTACAGTATAGAGGCCTGCCCTCTCATCGCCCCCGGATGGTGAAACATGTTAGGGACATGCATGATAAGCCCCTTT